>RCIC01000001.1:0-155000 GCA_018883505.1 Ceratosolen fusciceps
TACGGCTAGGCGACAATTAGACATAGTTTAGTTTTTATTTAACATTCGAAGAGCAAGCACTGTGTCATCTTTAGCGTGGTTATAGAGGAAAATATTCGCAGTTAAGAATATACAAGTGGCTTCAGTCTGAAGTGAAGGTAAAAAGTGTAAATAGTGAAGTGAGGAGTTTGCGTGTTGGATTATCCACCAAGAGTTTACCTCTTGGACATGTTGAAGTCCCAACGAGTGGGAGGTCTGTGCCGACTCTGATTGGGCACGTATTAGGACGGCGCCCGAGGTGGTTGATGGGTTGATACCCACCGGGTCGGCCTCTCCTTCTTTCTCTCTACGGGGCTCATTAGGTTAAGTTGAATTCATCGGTAAACTAGGTATTTTAATTATAAGCGCCTGGCCAGTCGCGTGTGATAGTTGATAACTGGGCTTTATACTCCTTCAATAGAAAAGGAGCTTTTTTACGCCATTAGAATAAAATAAGTGTAATGGACTTTTTCCTCCTTTATTAGAGAAGGAGATTTTTTTTATGCCTGGTAGTAATAGAAACTTAAATAAACAAATTTCTTATATTATCGAAAATTTAAAGTGTTGATTCTTTGCCAGCAACCTCATCCTCAACCCTTCCCTGAACCATTATAATAATCAAATTTAAGGCTGCAACACAGTCATAAATTTTCATATATTTTACCTCGTATGAAATTAGACAAATTCTCATGCTGAAATATATTAATGTAATTACATAAAAAGTACAACAGTTTAAGTGAGCCAAGCAATTAAGGGCAGGATGGAAAGGGTTAAATAACTTTTTATATTCATATTTATCCTTTTAAAGAAAAAAAAATTTCTCTTGGTTTTATGAATTTAAAATTTAAATGATCGTGAAAAATTATGAATCCAGAAGTAAAAAATGTTTGATATTTCTTTTATATAACTCAAAACATAATTAAACAATTTATTTAAGTAACCGATTTAATGGATTCCAGTATATAAGTAAAAGAAATTATTCGATTCTCAATGAATAATTTGTTTTATAAAAAAAATGTTTATATTTAATTTCTACTTGATGTTGAAATTAAATGTTTGAAATTAGTTTCAGTAAAACACAAAAAAAAACAAAAAAAAAAGCTCTTTTGATTAGGATATAAAAGCTTAAATGAAGAGTTCTTTCTACCGTATGCTTTAATTTCCTTACTATTCTTTCTTAATACCAAAAATAATAAAATTGCTATAGACTATGAATATAGTATCATGGATTTTAATAGTAGTTAAGCAAGTTTAACTATAGCTCCCTTGGCGATGCTGATGAGTTATAAGTAGAATAATAGCGGTTGTTGTCTGATGTTGCTTCGTTATCATTCGTTCGCGAGCAATTAAAAATTGAGGGTTCATTGTGTACTTTTAAAAGAATTGCAAGTTTTTCATGCACATTCATAAAACGCACTAATAATATATTCGAAAATAAAATGCGCGGCCACACATGCGTTCATGGAAACGAGATCATGCGGTCAAGGCAATGCTCCAAGCAAGTTGAACAGTATGAAATAGCTAATTAGAAAAAAATTACAGGCATCCAGCTGTTTCAAGATCTAGTTCAAGATTTATTAAGGCGTTCCTTAGAAAAAACATGGTGTCTTTTATTGAAGCGCATTAGTATTTATTTTAAAGCAACGGATGGAATTGTGTCGATACCGGTTTCATAGACACTTTCAATAATCACTATCATTTATTATTCAGTAAGAGATTATATAATTTATTTTATATATTTATGTAACATATGTAAATGATTTGAAAATATATCTTTCACCCTGAGAAAGCCAATAATTACTGGCAGAAAAATATAGATTTTTTCTAATTTAAGAAAACAATAACTATTTGATATTATATACTAGTTATATGTTGCATTACCGATCCTACTAATTACGTAAAGCATCAGTTATAAATTTAGTTATATATATATTAATACAATTATATTTGTATTTGTTATATTGATAATTGTCTAATTTTTTGTTTTAGGTAAGTTAATTAAACAGATCGAAAGTATATACCAGAACTTCGCACTTATTATTTAGTGAGTAAAATTTTCTAAATTAATAATTATATTATAAAATTACGGTACGAAGCTTCCATTCGTATTCCTATAATAAAATAAAGCATACAATCTTAAAAATTTGTGTACTACACGATTAAATAAAACTGTGCAAAGGCTATTTTTAATAATAAATAAATGCTGTATTTAAAATTAAATATAATTATTATTTATATAATTATAAATTTATTCGACATTATATCCTTTTATTTTAGATAAAAAGGATAAATACTTTAACATTTATAAAAAATTACTTATAAAATATTTTTAATGTATCCTTTCATAAACGATCTTCATAAAATTATTTCATTTATTAAAAATGTTTACAAATTAATAAGAAATATATTGTATATAAAAATTTTCGTTTGAATACACACATAACAAATTATGCTTTAAAATTTTATTATTTTCAAGACTTAATATGTATATTTAATATGTATATGTGCGAGTATTTAATAAAAGTAATGTATTAATAGATATGTACGTTTTATGAGCATTAATTATTCTATGAAAATAGGAGTAATTTATATATTCTAATTAGTTTTTAATTTTTATCCAGATTGAACAAACTTTTCAACAAACTCATTTTTGCGTACGAACTCACGTCCGAACTACGTTCGGTACGTAACTAATAGTATAATATAATACACATTCGTCATCCTCATATATTTTACTAGATAAGCATATATTTACTCACAATATAAAATCAGAGCTGCATTCTTTGCTGTTATATTTATTATCATTCCATTTATTATTAACTATAATATGCCTATCATATTAAAACACGCTACAAATAATTCATTTAAAAATTAATACATAACTTTGTTTAATTAATAAATAATTTATTTTAATTTATTCTAATAAGTTTTCATAAAATAGTAGTAGATTTTCAAAAACTATATTCTGTGCGTTTTAGACAATAATATCTTTCACTATATTATAATAGTAGAATCAAGTTGCTTTTAAAAAAATAAGTATATTGATAATCATTTGCCGAATTACGTTTTTGATTCTTAACTAATTTAACCCCCTAAAGTCTGCTCATCTTTGGACACATTGAAATTTGCTTTTGAATTTTTTATAATTTTTTTTTTTTATATAATATGATGCATTATTAACTGATAAATAATTGAACATTAATAATTTTATTCGATTCTTGTGACTTCCAAATATTGGCTGTCGCTTACTTCTTTGTATAAATTTACTGAGATAATAATTCTGGAAACAGGTATCCATACACTGACAATCAATCGATTAAATAACTGAACGCGTCTAATATCATATAAATAATTTTTATCCAAAAGATAGCATAACCGTAAAATTAAAGTTACTCATGAAGGCGTATAATATGTCGTTTTTCAGTTAGTCATTTAGCGTGACACTTAATATATTATCACATATTAATATGATTATGTAGTACGTATTTGCCAAAAGTGAAATGATACGTATTGTTAGTAAAAATATATACATGGTATTTATAAAGCACTTATTTAAACAATTTCAATTTTCTTAATATAGAATTTAGTTTATAATACATTTATTTATTTATGAATATATTTTTTTTGTGTTTTTAAATTGTAACAAAAAATATAAATAACTTTGTAAATGTACATAGTCTTATTCATAATAAATTTTTACCAAATTAAGATTAAATATTTGTTAGTGTTATTGTAAAAATGAAACATCTTGTAACCTGATACTCTTGTAAAAACTATAAATAGTAAAATAAATTGTTATGAAGGTCTGCTAATAATTGCCTACTTCCCCTTACTTTTATATATTTAAATATTGGCAATTATTATTTATTTAACCGTCTTTTTAATTTATTCCAACGGCCCACTGGTACTATGGGTGATTGCCTTAAGTTAATCTGTGATGACTACGTCCGCTTGTATCCTAATTCCGACTATACCTGAAAAATTTCTAAAGGAATTGACCTGTCTTGCTGCTTGAAGTTGACGAAAAGAAGGAGATGAAAGGGATCGTTAACCGGTAATTGGGGGGGCAAGAGGTACCCTTCATTTCTCATCCTTTTTGGATTGTTTCGATATTTCATAATCTCAACTTCGGTGAAGCCTATTGTTTTGATGTAAGTTTAAAGGTAAAGCGTAAACATCGATATCTGAGCAATAAGCAAGCAAAATAAAATAACAATTTATATTCAATTCATTTAGTTTTATATATATCGATTTCGCAGACATGTATATAAAAATAATTATTTCTGGTTCACCTCCCTCCATAAAAATGATGCTAAAATAGACAATGCATTAATTATAATATTAATTAGAAAATTAACTAACATTAAAAAAGACTGATATTTATGGCACGACCAATCTATAAAAAATTTAATTATTATCAATAAAATGAATTTATTTTAAATATTTAATTCTTTTACGTCATACTGCCCGATTTGATTTTTTATAAAACGTATTAACGTTATTGGTTTAAAAGTGGTTAATAATATTTAATACCGATAATTCCTCTTCGTAAATAATATTAAAATATATTTACAAAGCTTTATTTTAATAATCATTTAAAAAATCATTTTAAAAAAGTCAGCTGTTTTTACATAAATAACGAACGATAAATATCATAAATGAGGATACGGTAGAGAAGTTTATTAAACGAATTTTTGTTTCAATATTTATAATGTTTGAACATATTGAAGATATTAATTTTTTACTTTTATTATTTTATTTATTAGCTTAGAAATATAGTTTTTATTATCCTTATAGCTTTATAAAGTATATTTTAATTGTTTATTTTGTAATAAAAGATTAATTTTTATATAATTCATAAAATGCTGAATTATAGAATATTAATAAATTATTAACACAATAATGAAAAATGAGATTCAAGAAATTACAAGTATTGCAGTAACATTCGAAACTAAACTTTAACAATTGTTCATTGTTATGAATTTATGTAAGCTTTATTAATCTCGGAACCGTACGTACATAATAGTTTACAAAGTCATTAATTAGCATATATCTAGATCAATAATTACAGGCAATGGTGCGATATCGGTCCTTAACGGAATATACATTCAATACTAATATTGTTATAATATTATAATACCAATACCATTTTATATATTCCGCGTCTCTCTCTCTCTCTCTCTCTCTCTCTCTCTCTCTCTCTCTCTCTCTCTCTCTCTTCTTACGTACCTACAGAATTTGGCGATACCTGCGATTTGCGTTTGTAGCGTGTACGCGTATTTATTCTCAACCTAGCGATACTTCGTTTTGTCAATGACTCCAGGAAGAGCGACCCTAATTGCTATTTTTGATCGTTCATGGAATAAAGAATCTCTGTTTCATGCCACTGCATCATGACATTTATTTAGAACTTCTAATATCCCTTTTAGCATCAAGGTCTTTGTTTCCGATTGATTTTAAATGGAATATCATAATCTTTCAATTTATAAGATTCTCTGGTTTTCAAACAAATTTTATATCATAAATTTTCATAATTTTTTTATAAAATATTTACTTTTTTGTTAATAATTTTTACTTACAACAATAAATAAAAAATAATTAATGATTGTATTATTTATTGGTTTTTCTTCCTACCGAATTACTCATAATTTATTAATTTATGATGTATCATTTGGTGTATTCAGTATATTTATTTTTAATGCATATAAAGAATATATTTTTCATCGATATTTGTAAGCTTTACTTACAACGTAATATTATTCTGTAAAACAAAAAATATAATACAGATCCTTAAAATCAAGTCTATCACAAATTATTAAAATTTTACGCTTTCGTTTCTTAGTATTTTATTTTGCATATTCGACTGCCAGTGTGTATTACCTTATACTTTTTTTATTTTGTATATTAAATACTGTTCATATTTGTTAATATTAAATTTATTCAGTTCTTACTAATAAAAGTTTTACTTTATACACATAATACGTGCTGATAATGTGCAGATTATTATATAATAAATAAATAATTATTAAGATATTTACATTAATTTAGTATAAATAAAATATTTAGTTAAAACAAGAAAAAACAATTCATAGAAATATTCAATTTGTTAGTTCAATTTAAATTTAAAGGTTAATTTAAAATTAAAATTTAAAATAAATTTTAAAAAATTAAAAATTAAATTAAGGATAGGTTTTTTAAGAAAAAAGATGTATTATATTTATCGACACCATTTAGTTTTTCTCAGCAATTTTCGGTGACGTCAAGTGGCCGTTAGAACGAAATTCGAATGAATAAAATTCAGAACGTGAAAACGCAAATTTTCATATTACTCGGTAGGCTTGACGTTAATGAAATCCTTATGTATTGCAAGGGGATGAATATGCGGGAGCTCCAGTTGCGATTAGCTCATGACTAATTAAATTAAACGTTCGATTAAAAACGTGTCTGAGTTTTTCAAATTGTAAATACTTACTCAAGCTTTTCTTTCTAGCTCGGTTTTATTCTAGCCAACAGCATTCCGAGCATTTTTTATGTCTTCATTTCTCTTATTACAATTCAGTTGTATTGCGTTATATTGATAATAACTTTAACAGCAATAGCAACTATTTATTCGTTATCTTTATATAACAACTAAAACAAAATTCATTTATTCGGGTTTTGCGTTTCGATAAAATAATTTGTCGAAACAAAATCTCTTTACATAATTTACATATTTTCATTTTATTTATTTACTTTCTTCTTCTGCAATAAAATTAAACTATAATACTATATTCACTAATAGTGTAATCAATATTTAATAATATTTTTTGAAATAAAAAAATTAATGTGTGTTCGTATATATATACGTATTAAAAAAAAATTTAATTAAATTTCATATACTGTTTAATTGAAGCTTATTTCAAAGAATTTGAACTAAATTAATCTTAATTACTAGCCTTAGTAATAAATAGATTTTAAAAAGACGAACGTAGATGAACCTAGATTTTTAAAAAAAAGTCGGTGATGTCGCCCCCGTGACTAACGCCGTTGATTTTGGAGACGACTATGACCCGTGGTGTGTTAGGTAAAATTCCCTGCAAGGAATTTACGCCTCGGTATGAGGAGTTGGCTCGCGTTATAAGCAGTGGCTGTGAAAATCAACGTTAGCAAGTTTAGCAGACCGTAAACGGTCCTGCACGAATTTGTTTGGAGTAAGTGCAAAGGTTCTTGAGGATGAGACGTCGAATGATTGACAGAAGCAAGGCAAATAACAAAAAACATGAACTGCTAGACATGCAGAGGACAAAGCAGGGTCTCCGATAAAATTGTCGATGAAGTGGTTTGGACCAGCGAAATAACAAAATTACGAGCAATTGGTAAATATCAAATTAAAAAAGTCGGAGGTGAAAGGCCAGGCAGAATTATTCATTTGGTTAATCACACAAAATCTCGGAGAGAAACATCAACGGACAACTTGATGTTGATAGATATTGACAGATTTATATGGCTAAGAAGAATGAAAATAAACAGAGGATAATGCAAAACAAATGTAACTGGGATGTGATACGATGTAATAAGATGTTGCGGCGCAGGTAAGGAATGAGGAAGACACGATTTCGTTAGGAAAAGAGTACGATTGCAAAGGAAATGCAAATTGAAAATTGCATTAAAAAATCACGTAATAACGTATATATATATATATATATATATATAATTAGACTAATGTATACATATTAAGATATACAAGAATCACGCATTTCGTTTCGCTTCTTTTTTAATTTTCATCTGAAAAGCTCCCAGATTTTGAATTCACTTCGTCTCCAAGCCTTGACCGTCGTTGCGTATGAGTGACTGCATCATTGCTTTTCAGTCTATTTACTCAGTACAATGCTAGGAAAATACGAAAATAGATTCTGGTCAATCTCGATTACTAAAACCTGTTTCTGTCTCTTATGATTGTATAACATGTGTTTCAATGTTGTTTAACACAGCTCGAGTGAAATAGGTTTAATTTTGTATTTATCATAAATTTCTCTTTTTATATAATTTTAAATCCTTCTATAAATTATCTACCTAATAGACGGTTGTTTTTTAAAGATTATTATCATTTTCAAAATAAATTTCATACATTAGTTACATTATTATATAAATTTTTATTTATATATAAATTTATACGTTAAAACACTCCTACGCGTGTCATTTATCCTAAAATTTATTTTATTATTATTTATGAAATATAAATTTCTTGAGGCAAAATTAAAAAACGTAAGTAAAATTTTTTACAGAGTTCAATTAATATATATCATATATCATTTATTAAAATAATATGAATACAATCATATTATAGATTTATTTCTTAATGTAATGGATTTAAAAAGTAATTATTAATTTATTTTTGGAAAAAATCAATTAATTATTAATTGAGTTGTTTGAATTTTTTTTAATTAGAAGAGTTAAAAGAATTAATTTTTTAAAAATAATTTTACATATTTTCTGATTAAGAAAATATGTTTAGATATAATGAATCTATTCATTTAAGTTTATATAAAATAAATACGTAGGATAAAAATGTATACGTACAGAGGGAATAAAAATTTAAAAAAAAATTTGTAGTATGTGAGTTTAACAAAACGAAATATATGTTATATAAATTATGTTTTGACCAATTGAAAAAAAAATTGTATTAAGATTATGTAATTTTTGAAAAATATTTAACTATCAAATTAAATTTTAAATTATTAAAATTATTGCTATCAATTGCCAATTTATTAAAATATAAATATAAATAATACTATTTTTTTAATATTCGAATAATAAACTAAATCATACTTCATTACATGAATTGAGAAATTACAATTCTAAGTGAAAATTAATATGTATTAATAGATATCGGGGGTATAATCCAGCGACTTTTCAATTTAATTAAACTTTATTTTCTGTATATAGGAAATTTTCTGTTTAGAAGAGCTGTATCGTTATATGGTTTTTTCTTTTTCTAAGAAATGGCTAACAACTGATGGAAATAAATTTGATTGCTCGACTCGGAAGATCAGTCGTATCGCTATTACAATTTCCGCACAAGTGTTAATCTACTGCAAACAGCCTATTTGATATCCGTGGAACTTGAAATCTACCTTTACTTTTTTCTCACTTATTACGAATAGCAATACGATGACATTGGCAATCTATAAAACTGTTCATAAATATGTTGTGAATGTCTTATAATTAGTTCTGTTACACAATGCCTTCTTGGGTGCAAAATAATAAAACATCGCAAACAAGGATACGGTAGAGAAGTTTATTAAACGAATTTTTGTTTCAATATTTATAATGTTTGAACATATTGAAGATATTAATTTCTTACTTTTATTATTTTATTTATTAGCTTAGAAATATAGTTTTTATTATCCTTATAGCTTTATAATTATATAAATAAATTTTAATTGTTTATTTTGTAATAAAATACTGAATTATAGAATATTAATAAATTATTGTCATGAACTTATAAAAACATCAATGAAGCAATTATTAATTATATTAAAAAAATTTCAATTTAATTTGAAGGAATTGTATCGTTTTGCTTAAAGGTAAAGTGATTAAATATTAAAGCACTTATTTTAATATAAATTTTTGGCAATTTTAGTCTTCATTGTTATATCTCAAGGGTTCATTTTGAGTTTTATGGCTCCAAAGATCTTTCATCAGATAAAATAATATATATTTCTCAGAACGTTTAGTCAACCATTTATGTAAAGTAGAAAAATTAATTCACAGCTTGTACATATGATAATGTTATTTGAAATTTATATAAATAAAGAATATTTATGAAGTTCGTAATATTTTTATTATATAAATAAATATTAGTCTCGATTATTATTATTTATAAAAAAAATATTATTGTTTAGTTTAAAATAGCAAATCTATTAATCTATTAATGATATATATTTTAGCTTATAAAATGAGAACTCTATTTATGAAAATTAAAATAAATAAAATTTCAATATTATATTCTTTAAATAAATTTTCATTTTTATGTACGTAATAAAAAAATGTTTCTTTAAAAAATATTTATTGTTCAAACTATTGTCAACTCTAGAAATAATAAATTCTACAGCACTGGATAAATTCCACAGCGTTCGAATACAGTTGGATTAGATACCACTATTATTATTATTGTTTTTGTTGATGTTGATGTTGTTGTTATTATTATTAGGGGACTTTAATAGTTTACTATTCACGTGGTGACAACGGCCTAAAAGTTATTTTAGTTTTAATAAATATCCGATTTATTAAATATACATATCTCTCTACTTATTATAATTGTTTCAGATAATTATATAATATATTTAGATAAATATTTTCATATTTATCTAAACAAATTTCTAGAATATTAATTTTATCAATATTCTTCTTTTTATTTTTTTATTTTAAACATTATTTACTATTTATTCTTTTCATTTAAGAAAAATATGCTATTGAATGTATTTTTTTTCTCATTTCTTCTATTATGCGTTAATATATTTTATGTATTACAGTAAATTTTAATATTTCATTCGTTTTTTTATTATTTTTATTATATATTGATTATTCCAATTTATTTTACATAACATTTTCATATTACAAAATATATGGTGGATTTATTATAATTTTTATTTTTATGTACATTAATATTTTTAAAGTTTATGTAATATTATTACATATTAAATTTTTTATTAATTAAAAATTAATTAAAATTAATTAAAATATTAATTAAAAAAATTATTAAATATTAAATTATTATGTATATTTATAGTTTATGTAATGATTGTATATTATCAAATTATGATATATTTTTTACGTATTGAAATAGATTCAATTTATAATTGATATTTTAATTATTCATATTCTTAATAAAAACCTATGAAATTTCAGTTATTCAATAAATTACATTAAAATGGTGTTAGTGAAAAAATATATTAAAAACGTTATTATTAATTGAAAATAGCTTCAGTGATTTTATTATTATTTATAAAAACGTGAATGATTTTTTAATTGTAGAAAAATTATTTTTTCAAAACAGGCGTTAGTAAGTCTAAAATTAATGTATTATATGTTAATCTATTAAATAGTTAATCTAAAATCATTTTTTGTGATATAAATTGGAATAAACTTTATAAACTCAGAATTTAGATTTTTATTACATTTATCATTTTCAATAATATGCAATACAAATTAAATAAAGAGAATTTCTATATACTTGTTAGCATTATGTTCATTTTTAAAGTTAAATATATTTCACTAGATTTAGAATCAGGCCTATTTAATTTATTGGCGGATACTGGATCTGGCAGAATTCCATATTGAAATTATTATATGATAACAGAATAGAATCTTTAACATAGCAGATATTTTTTTTTTTCATTTTTTTATAATTATCGTAATTTTAAAATTTATAATTTGAAATTGTAGTTAATTACATTTTTTAAATAGCTTTTAAAATCTTTTCTTACGTGATACTTAATATATTTATTTAAAACATTTAATCTGCACTTTGATAATTCATAATGCCAGTTTTTACTTAAATTTAGAAATTTAAACTAATATTATCCAATATATAATTTCATTATCATGTATGGATATTATCAAATTAAATTTTCACATATATACATTTTTTTTATTTTTTTTTTTTATGAAATTAATATTTTTTAATATGTACTTTACATTCTATAAAGCACTTTACAACTTCCTTATAAAAAAATGCAACTCTCATAATTTTTGATAGAAAACACCTAATGCAATTAATTATTTATATTTTTTAAAAAATTACCTGATCAATGATTCATTAAATACAAGATTCCATCCACTACCTGTTGGTTAAATGTCATTGAGCAGCATATACTAGATATTATCTTTTATTCTAAGCTCACTAACTTGCATATATACAGTAAGCACAGATGTCCCATTAGTGTTCATTGATGAAAATGTCGGGTCTTTTTTTTCGTTTTCATTTTATTAATTTAATACCTAGTACTGCTCTCATTAAAGAATTTCATTATTATATAAAGTACTGGTATTTTTGGATTACTTTAATTTGCATTTGTTGCAACTAAATATGAATATATGATTAAGAGATTTATGCTTCATAACTTTATAACATTTCTAATGCTTATTTTTAAATAGCGAACATTTGAGCATAAGCATATTAAAGTAGAATAGAATTTAAATAAAAGTTTTTGTTGAAAAATGCGTCGTAAGAAAAGTTTCGTCAATATAGATAAATATAAGCAGCTAAAACTAAATACTTATAATTAAAAAAATTATTGAAATTTAAAAATATTTCAAAATTTTAATTTTATCATGAAAACGTTAAAAAATACATTAACAAAGTCTTCCTTGTTTCAATTTGCTTAGTTTTAACTAGGCCAACAATATATTAAAATCCATTACTAAGATTTACAACATTCTATATTTAAAACATCATGCACTTTCCTCAGATAATAAGCCCTGATATAAAATAAAGTAAATATTTATATTTTGAGATTATCCTATAGAATAAAAAAAGTTATTAAGTTATTTATTGCAATCGTAATACATACAATAAATAAATTATTAATATCACTTTTTTTAATTTTTATTGAATAAATAAATAATAAAATTGAGTAGTGACAAAAAACAATATATATTTATCTTTATATAGATACTTGTTATATGCTATTGATATAAATTATATGTATACACAGATGTACTTTTAAAAAAAATATTACTATTTCTCTTGTATTTTTTACTTTTAGTTTATATTATATAATAAAATTAAAATACGAAATTTTGTACTTTTTATCAAATTAGGTTGAAAAATGTTATAAAAATATTAATAAAATTTTATTATAAAATATATTCAATTTTATTATTATTTTATTCTTAACAATCTTGATATTATTTTAAGTTCAGTTTAATTTTAAATATACTTTGTCTATTGTTATTAAAATAATGGTTTTAATTTTTATTATTATACATTTATGGTTATGGAATAAGTTGTATAAATAGAATATATTACAATTAAAACAGTTTTCATTCAATATTATTATTGTTAATTATTGTTAAGTTTTATAATTACTTTATATTAAATATTGGGTATCTTACGATTATGTAAAAAAAAGGTTATATAAAAAAGAAAAAGTTTAATTATATATATTTATGTTACAAAATTTATATTAGCAAATATAATTAAATATTGTATAAATATATAGATTTCATAGGGATGATAAAAAATTATAATTTTATCGAAGTGAATATTATTAATACAGGTGAAAAGAAAGTCGGTAAATAGAATTTTTGAGGAGCCGGTAAATAAAATATAGATCTTGTTTGAAAATTTTATATGAACTTACAGAATTAAATGCTTGACACAAAATCTTATTTTGTATTTTCCGTGACGAACATTTATGCGACGTAGTTTCTGAAATTCTTAAGATAATTTTTGTTTTTAATACAATGATTTCGTTCATCAGCATTTTTGTTCATACTCTTCTAGTATTATTTACTATTCCATTTTTCTTCGTCAATTTGAATTATTATTAAATAAAATTTAATATCTTCTTTAAACATGGTATCAGATTATTGATAAAAAAACGTATATAATTTCATATTTATACATTTATAATTTATTGATATGATTAATAATATTATTTATGTGCTTATGAATTAATAATCATCGCATCATGCAATATAAAATTTTATCAAATTATGATTTATATTTTGTAAATATTTTATTTTATATAACAGTTAAGTTAAAGAATAATATATTTAATTTATCTTTTTTAAGGAATAAGTTTAATTATATAGTAGAATACTATTTATAATTATTTTTTTTATTTAACAGATAGAAAAATTTAAACGTATAATATTCATGAATTTAGTATTCCATCAATAATACACTGTACTCAAGAATTAGTGAAATTTGTTATTGAGTTAAAAAAATATATTTAATTTTTTTTAATAAATATTGAGCTATGAATAAATTATATAAAAATAGAAACATATTTTATAAACTTTTAAAAGTAATATAATTTCAGTGCGGCATTTACTTGCTTAGTTTAACCGAAAAAAGAAAATATGTCGAATATTGATTAAAATCAAACCAGTCAGTCTTTGGCATGTATTTAGTCTTTATAAGAACAACTCATTTGTGTACGCATTATATAAAAAATTTTATGTTTTTTATTGTATATATATACTGCTACTTTACTATATCATATTTCTCTTAGACAAATTATCGATATTTTCAATACTTATAAAAAATATCACATTTTTATTCTATAATTATGATTATATAATATAACTTATATCCTAAAATTTTTTTAAATTTTAATATTAAATGCATTTATTGCATATTTAAATTTGAGTATGATTATTTACATTGAGAATACATTAAATATTAATTATATTATATAATTTTTAAATTCTTATTGTTATTCTTCTTCTTATATATATAAATGACGAAAAAAAAATAGAAAAAAGAGTTTATTCAAGAATTTTTCGTAACAAAGTAAAAAATCAGCTATTTAAATAAACAAGAGGTCATCTTTTTTTAATTACAGCTTCTTGACTTTCAGCCACATAGTCTGCATTTTCAGGCGTTTCATTCTTTTTCCTACATCCTCTGTTATGCTCACTCACTTCATCTTCTTCATTCTGCTATCTCATATGACAGCGACGGTATCAATTTTACAAGTAGCTCGCAAAGGAAACTTAAGGCAAAAATAAAAAAAAACATAATTTCTAAAGCTACTAACTGACATATTGTTGTAAAATAAAATTCTTATACAAGACTTCGAACTGCAACATTTCATTTTTTCTTTTTAGTTTAACTATATACCGAAAGCTCTCTTATCCATTCATATTCATAAGCATGTATATAAATTATAATTTGTGCAATATTATATCTGTTTATTCTACACAATATTGATTTACGTACTTTAGTAGTTTTCTTTTATATTATGGTTCGTTAATTTTAGTTATGTAAATTTTGATTTTAGATGTTTCAATAGATTATTTAAAAATTACTGAGTAATAGATATTATCAGATTTTATTTTTTATATAAATATTTCAAAATTAATTTTCATTTTATTATATCATATAGTGACTATTTTTAAATTCATATAAATATAATACGCATTAACAAACAATTAATTTTATTTGAAAAATTTTTAAGCCTAATATTTCAGTATATTCTGTATATATTCTGTGTTCAATATAATTTAATATGAAATTCTGTGATTAAATTATATTTTTTATTCTCCATTCACAAAAGCTATTAAACAAAAAAACTTATTAAATGTATAAAAAGTACATAATGTTCGGGCGTATAACTGTAGGCTATACTCGTCGTACAAGGTTGGCGTTAGCAAACCTTGATATTTATTAATTAATGTTGTTTTTCGGATAAGCACAAAAGAATAGAAGAAACTGTGTAGTGTTTAGAAATTATTTATTGTAGAATTTCGAGTACAATGTGAAGAGAGTAGACTTGGTTGTTATCACACTAGCTAATTATGAGCTTAGTAGTAGTCTTGTTGAAGGACGGGAGTGTACTGGCTGTCTGTTTATGCGTTCTTGATAATTAGTTATTTAGGCGGCATGCCGATCGCGGGGTAGGCGGCGCCTAATTACCCCGACTGAAAACATTAGACTCTATGGCATACGATTAGTTACTTTTCGCGCAGGTTGTAACTTAGTCAAGACGACAAGGAGGTCACTTTGACGATTTTGTTTACAAGCGGTTTGCGCCGTAACACATAACTTATAAAAAAAAATTATTAAATGCGTTTATTTGAAAAATGTATTGCTTTATTGGTACAATTTTTTACATTTATTTTATTATCATCAATTCTAGTGTTTATCATTATAATAGAAAATAATATTTGAAAATTTATTAAAGAACGTATTCAAGAATTTATTAAAGAATAGGAGGGCATTTCTCGGCTTTGTTTAACGTATTCCAAATTACAATTAAATACGTTATAAATTACAAAAATACTATTATTGATGGTCAACGTATAAGGATTAATTAATAATCTTATCTGTTCGAATAATATTTAATATTCCTAGTACTTTAATATGAAGGCTAATATATTAAGAAATTTATACTCTTTATTTTATAAAAATTATCCTTATGTTACGTTCTCTGAATATATTTTACTTTTAATACAATATTTTCAATATATGCAATACATAAAAAGGTTATTTTACATTTGATCTAGTTAATGTGCAGTATACATAAATGACGGCTAGATTTACATTATGCATATTGTAGATTCCAATGTTTAGATTTGAGGTCATTTTAACTAAAAGATTGTATAACTTTCTTGTGTTATATTTTTATATGTATAGTACATCTATGTAAAGTGCGTGACAGTTATCAATGTATTTTAAATTAATTGAGCTCTCTAAGCTTATACATTGAAAATTATTCCGAATATATTTTTAATTGTGGAATATCTTAAACATTATAATTACATGTATCATTGTCAATGATTTTGTAAATATGGACTTTTACATATAATTTTCATATAACGATAACAAATTCAAATATAAATAACAAATTATTAGTACAACTAATTGTATATAGAATAAATATTAGTAAATGTATAAAGTTTATATATTTAGTATTTAATGTAGAAAATTATTTCATATAAAATAAAAATCGAATAATAAGATAAGTATATTAAATATTGAATAATTAAATTTATTTATAATAATAATAAGTACAAAAAATATAAAAATAAGCTTGTTAAATAAAAAATCCTTAGAATAAATATTTTCTTTTAGTATTAAATTTTATTCAAAGTTTTAAAAAATTGTAGGCATTATACGCTTACTGCGATATTAACTACATAAAATGACTACGTAAAATAAGTATTATAATTGTCGATTATTGGAATACTTTATTTTAATAATAAATACATATATTATTGATAATATGATATAATATGATTATTACAATAATTATTCTATTGATTTCATATAGATAAATTCGTATAATATAAGAAATATATAAGATCGAGATAATATTTTATAAAGCAATTATTACAAGCGTTTGAATATAAATAAATATGAAAACGCATTTACCAAGTTTTCATATGAGAAGAATTATAAAAGAACTCAGCAATTGCACTTTTGTAAACATAGGTATACAACCAAAGGTGGTCTCGTAGGATAGTAACGATGAGAGCTCAATACATTAGAATGCTAAATACTTATGGTACTTATAACCTTAGAAGATACCGACTGATTCTATCGTTATTAAAACATTTTTTCCCACGTTGAATTTGAATTTCGAGTAATTATTCGTTTTTACAGTTCAATATGTGCAAATTATAATTTATTTTTTTATATTTGTTTATTTAAAAGGGGAAATCGGGAAAATAAAAAGTTATAGGTTACAATATTACGTTAAATAAATATATTATTTTGTTATATTTCATGTTCAAGTTTTGTAAAAGGCAATTTAAATAGAATATTTTTTCATAAAAATTTCTTCTTTCAGTATCTAGAAATCTTAAAATGACTAACAATTGAAATAAAAAACGTGTAGCAATTTATCAGCTACTTACCATCTCCGCGAGTCCTGAAAGAAATAAAAGATAGGAAGGGAACAAATAAAAGTCGTTAAGTGTGTTATGGAAATTAATTTGATTTATTTAAAGAACCCTAATCGCCGTGAGGCGTAAAAAAACCTCTTTCGTCGGGAAGGAGGAAAAAGCCTTACAGTGTACGCACACAAATATATAATAACCTAAATAATAATAATAGGAACGGATTGTTTTCACAATGCGCGCGCGGGAGAGCTCTCGCATAAAAATTTACTTAAAATACCTGCTTGCCAGCTGGACTTTTGACCTATGTCGTGGCACCGGTGCGTCTCGAACTCCAGACAGTTCGGACGTCTGGATGGCCGATTTGTGTGTGGGGGTGCGGACACTGGGTCGTCTCCAACGTCTTGGAGACTCAACCTGGCCATAGAGGAACTCTCTCTCTCTCTCTCTCTCTATCGCTGTTCTCTGGATCGGCCACCGGGAGTCGTTGCTCTGCTCCCAGAGAAGGTTCCCAACTGGGGTTGACTCGGGAACTCTCTCTCTCCGAATCATCCTACTACCAGCACGTACTACGACGTCACGCGAATGATTCTTATTGATCACTTCGCGAGTAGCTAATAAGGAGTTCTCTTTGTACTCATTCGCAAATCGCAACTCTTTATTCTCTAGGCTATGAACGCCTTTACGACTATTACAGAGTCTTATCCATGTGCAACGTCAAAGGGAATCCCCAAAGTCACCTTTTGCTCACTCGATCTTTATGACCTCGTGTCTAAAAATAGATTGATCCCGTGCGCCGCCACGCTACTCTCTCCCCAGGGCTGTTCGCCCCCTTTTTCATTTGTTTTTTGATAATGTTTATTTTTCTCGCGCCAATTAGAAACGACGAGCGGTAATTTCCAACATACTCCCCCCCTATTCGTTCGCATTAGATTAACGCTTTCCAACATCCCACCCGCCTTCGTCAATAGACGAATATGTACCTGTCAAATGTATGCTGCTTATCGCGGTTCTAGCGTCCCCTGAAGCCTCAATATAATCTCGCTCGCGGTCGTCTTTACTCCTGTATTTCCTTCGCACGCTCCCCTGAAATCTTTTCGTTCACGGCTCCATCGTAAATCAGGATACATACACGGGCGACGTGTCTTTTTAACACCTTGCCGTGTATCTTTATCGACAGTACACGAACGACACCATCGCTACCCGCGTGAACATCTGTAATTATTCCTAAAGGCGATTTTGCGGGGGGGGGGCTTATTAATAAATATTATATTAATAAATATTAATAATATATATAAAAAAATAATTAGTTTAAATAAATAGTTTCGAATTCGGAAAAGATTATAGCATAAGTTCATAAAAATTGTATTTGGCTGTTCATTAATTACAAGAGATTCAATCTATTAAGACTTTTATAAACAACTTAATGAACCTCAGGTAACAAAGATAATTATTACCTTTTCTGTTCATATATCCGTCTTTGACTCGTTATTTCCCTGCAAAGACTTCAATCTTCATGTATCAATAGTATTAATGAAGACGTCGAGCATCAGGCTACATTTGAAAATGACCGCGATGCGATTACCGAAGCGAAGTGACTCGTGGTTATCGCTAGACAAGCGTTACAAATTATGTAGCACAAGGACTGCGGAAGGACGAAAAAGTCCGTGGTTAGTAAAAAATTTTGTTTACTGCTATTTATACACGCATCCATATCAATACGTTACTACGAGTTTACCGGTTTGCAATACTGGTAGCATAGACGAACACTAACTCAGTCTCTCATAGTTACTTTACTTAGCTAAAAATACTTTTTTCTCGTATTATAAAAACTTCTTTAATTCGAATAATCTATAGTTGCTTAATGGTAAAATTACTAACTTAATCTAGTAAATATTCAACTCGACAATCAATTTCTGCATTTATACTAATTTATTACTAATGTGAAAAATTATAAATACAGGAATAAATTTTTGAGATTTAAAATTAATAATATTTATAAATATTATTTCTTTATTTGTCATTTTTTATGAATAATTTACATGCTTAATTTTTCATACAAAACACGCATATATAATATTTATTATTTTTTATTATTATTTTATTATATACATTAATATATTGAAAATGTCCTTATTTATCAATCACATTCATTACAATGAAAATAAATGTTATATTTAATAAAATTCATTTTAAAAAAGTTTTATTCCTCTGTTACGAAATAGAATTAAAATGTATTTAATATTTTTGTACCGTAATAGTATTTTTAGTAACGAAATATTTTATTATAATTTTTTTATGGACTGTAAAATAGTTTGATGCAGACAGGAGTATATTTTGTTATACTGCAGTTAATAATATGGAAGGGGAAGTAAATTTACAGCTCTTAAAAATGAATAATGAATCTTTTAACGTTATAATAGAATTCAACGTTAAAAAATGTTTGTGTTTTCAAAATAAGATTCATTCACGTAGGTCTCTATTTATTTTATTTTTTTTTTTATTATGTATTTAACGGTAATAGAAAATATTAATTTATTTTTAATTACAATATGTATAGTATAAATATAAATTGATTTTTTAACAACTATACATTTGCATGGTAAGAAATAATAAACGAGTAAGTGTAATTTTAAATATAAATATATTTAACGCGTTAAAATACTTGAGTGCAGTGGCTGAATTATTTTTTATTATCTGTAAAAAAAACTGAAAAATTCCTTTGTGAATAAAAAAATTTTACTCTATTTCTCAAGTTCATATGTACAGGATTCAGAAAACTTATGCCCAAGAATGACGAATTTGTGGTGGGATGGACAAAAGGGGATTGAATTTAAAAAGCCCCCGAGCAAAAGTAATTGTACTTATAATGGTTAATTTGAACAATTTCTTCATTATTTTGCCGTAGTAATGTTATTTTATCAAAGTTCTTGAAATGGACTTTAATCGGCAATCTTACGATTACGTCAAATATAAAAATGTTTGTATAGCAATTTATGAAAGTGCTGGATTCGAAGCAGCAGTTGTTTTACTGGGAGATTTTGTACTGTGTTCCCGATTTCGAGTGGCCGCACATAATTACAGGATGTTCGGATGTAGGTCGATGCCATTCTGCAGCACGGACATCCGGCGGTACGACCGGATCATACGGAGCGTATGTGCACATGTTTTTACCGCTCCAGCTGTGCATTATCAATTATTGTCTTAATTCGACTTTAATTTTTCTCGGAAGATTCCCCTTGTTCTTTATATAAATATACTATTCGGTAATTCTAATTTTTAGATGCAATAGAAGTCATATGTATATATATATTTTTTTTTGTTCAATAAATCTTTTTGGAACAGCCCAGATCATACATTGGAACAACATGAGCTTAAATTCTCTTACAGAGAACTTGTTCTTTAAGAGAGGCAGTATGGCTTTAAAATAAAAACGAAAAAACTTTTTATTATTTATCTTTTATTTTGGCTTGCAAAAGTTTTAAATGCTTCTTTTTTTATAAAAAGAGAGGAGAAGAGGCAAAAATTCATCCTTTTAATGACTCATCATCCTCTTTCTCCTTTCACACTATCTTACATTTTCTTGCTATGATTATAACTTGTTCTTACATATACATATACATATACATATAAGCATTACGTTTTACAGTTCCGATGTTTGTTTGATAAATTATATCGAATATATTTAGTGTTTTCGCAGCTGCGTTAAGTATCTAACATTTTCCCATCTATCGTTTAGCTACGATTACGCAAGCGAGCAAGTTTTCAAAATTTTAAACAAATTTCAATGTCAAATTTCAATAACTTCAATATTAATTTGTTCAATTCATATTCTTTTTTCAAGTAATGATTTTTAAATAAACTATACATATATATAAAATGTTCGTTTCCGACGTTCTTCATATATTATATAAGCATTACATTAAAAACAAATTAAATTACATTTTAAAAAAAGTAAAACAACTTTAAATTTTAAAATTTTCGAAACATCGACGTTAATTATAATTTTATATATGGTAACTATAAAACAGTTAAATGAATTTACCCATTACTAGTTTTCAGAATTGTTTTTAATTTCACAATTTTTAAAATTTAACAATAAATTATTTACTAAAAAAATTTTATTTTCAAAATATTTTTATTGCTTATAAATAATGATATCAGTGGTTTCGATTAATATGTTAAAAGGAATAAAAATAAATCAAAGAAATTGATGTTTTTTTTGCTATACAATGAATAAATTTCTCGAATTGGAATTCTGGAATTTTCATTTTATAATGAACTTAGCGATCAAAATGTTTCGGAGCATTGTTTCTCTCTCTCTCTCTCTCTCTCTCTCTCTCTCTCTCTATATATATATATATATATATATATATATATATTATTATTAATAATTATTATAATATAATATAATAATTATAAGTTATGTAATATAATAATTATTATAATTATGAGTTATAATAATTATTTTAATAATTCAAATTGATTATTAAAATTAATTTTTCAGTTGAAATTTCAGTTGATCTAGATATGAAAGTTTCTGAATCAAATAAAATAAAAAAATCTATTATGGGAATATATTTCACATAGTCGTTTGATTATGTATAACAATATTATTTACTACATAAATATTGGTTAATCACAGTAGTAAATACTGGCACTACAATAATTTACAATTTGATGACAGTATATAAAATTAATTATAATAATACTATTCTATTTTGTATTTGATTGATTTTTTTATTGTTAATTGTATTTATTATTTTGGGTCTTTGACATTTTATTAAAGAGATTCAGCGATTTTCTGACATAATTCGTATATTTTTCGTAATTCAGCGACTAAAAAAGTCTACGGGTGCGCATAAATTAAAATAATAAATTCACTAATAATTTTAAATATATCTATATAGAAATAAAATGACAATATTTTCAGTAAAATTTTATTTTAAAATCCAATACCACTAGTACTGTCAGATTAGCATAATACTCAATAAATTACAAAATGTAAATATAACCGCAAAGAATGACAGAGCTTTTTAATGTTATAAGTAAAACCATGCATTCTTAAGCGATATTAAATAATTGCAGATATTATTTCTTAATTTATTCATTATTCTATGAAGAAACGATTACAGCCTTTTGAATCGAATAAATACGAAACACAGTAATAATATATAAATACGTAATAATTCATTCATTATGTTTTAAAATAAATTTACAAACAAAGAGAGGTATTTTTATTTTGTATGAATAGTTTAAAAAATATAATAATAAATTCAATAACATTTGTCATTCTTTGTGAACGAGTCATTGTTTTACGATGACTTTGCCAGTCTAGATTTCAGATCTACGTACAAGCTAATTTATATTTGTCTGAAAAAAAGTTACTTAATGAAACGTTTTAAATAAAATGAAATGACAAAATACATAAATTACATACTGTATAAGTATACCTAAGTGAAAAGAATTTTTATACTAATATTGTCAGGAGCATACGTTACATTTATCGATATATAACTTGTAATATTATTTATTCCCAACTTTTATTCAATAATTACGCTACATAAAAAAATTCATGTAATTAATCAGTACTTCCTATATTCATTCCCTAAATATCTAATATTCTAAAATATAATTTAAAACATGAATTTGAATACAATGTATTGATATAAAGAATTTATTGACTAAATAATAATTATAATTATTTATTAAAAGATTTTCCTGAAAATAATATGTAAAAGAAAGTAATGTAAAAAAACAAACATATTTATTAAAAGAAATTATCTATTTTTTCTACACGCAATAAAAAGTTGATTTGAAAACGACGAAATTATATTAATAATAAAACGGCATTTATTTTTACTTGTATAATTTACAAATGTAAGATTGTTTCATAAATAATGCAATTATTAAATAAAAATGAAAAAGTAATTTAATAATTTTTTTTAAATGGTTTGTACTCTAAAAAAGTAAGTGATGTGCTTATTTAATTTACTAAAACATTAATAAAGTTAAGGTTAAAATAAAATTGTTAAATTTTTCTCTACTTTATTATGTTATATTTTGGTATAAAGAAAATTTTTTATATTCTAGAAAAATTATAATTATTTTTGTCCTTTAATAGAAATGAAGATAGATATTTAATGTAAAATTTTAGAAACAAATAATGAAATATGATTTAAAATCAATTATAGATTTTTTAATTAGAATATTTTATCGCGTTCTACTAAATGAATGCATACAAATAATATTTAACAATTTTAAATCGACATATGCATTAGACTAATTGCTCAATTTTATGGGTAGATAGACAAAGATATCTCATTCTCTTGTTCAATTAGATAATGAATGTTAATAGTGTTAACGTAATGCGTAAGGCTTCCCGGTACAGGTTGCAAGAAATCATCCTCAAATCACATGTCAAACAATTTTAAGAATTTCCTGCGATTACCGGTCAACATTCTTTCCTTACTACAAAGGCACACTTGTCGCTCATACAATAGCGTTGATGCTACCTTCCCTTTTCCGGTACTATTTCAAAATAAAAATCACTATTCATAGTTACGTAATATTTTTCTAACTTGTTATACGTTTATTATATTTTATTGATCACCTTTCTCTTGAATAATTTCCTTTTTATTATTGCTAAATAAAGCGCATTGTCGATCACCGAAATGGCTTGTTTTTAATCAAATTTAACACAATTACTGCTAATGACAAAATTCTCTTAGCCCATCTTAAAATATAGCGTGATATTATTTATAAATGTAAATGTATTCGTTTATGCTTATACATCTAATGCTTCTATTTTAAAAATAATTAATATTAGCTGAGTTTTGTATTTAAATATTAAATAATTTTTAATAATAAAACTTTAATTTGGTAGCCTAATATTAAGTAAGTTCTTGCATACTAGAATATTTCTTTTTACCATTTAATATACATTTTATTACGTAACATTAGAATCATGAAAGACCAATAATTAACTATCATTTATATTTTACATTATTTTTACGAAATAATGATCGAATTACGAAATTGTATAAAAGCGAAAAGTAATTTTGATGGATTTTGATAGGTCATTCGATTATACAGACTTACATAGTTAGAAGAGAGTAGCTAGATCAAGTATACTGTTCATTACTGCTCTGTATCATAAAATTATTATTATTACTAGGTGTTTATATGTCAAAATAAGATAATACGTTGAGTAATAAAGGATTGGAGGTTTGCACTATTGCACATCGAAGTATTGATCCTCAAAGCTCGAACCGTTTGGAGAGGGATATATATAACGAGTTCGCTGTAACTACTGATATTAACGTTAGTAATGCAGTAAAATCATTGGTAAGAATTATTAAAGTAAAAATTCTCATAGAAGTAATTCATCGCATAGTGTTGTAAACGAGCCGAAACATCTCTACGGCCATCTGAAATGCGGTCGCATTTCATTTTTATTAGGAAGTTTCATATTACATTTAATCCATCTTCGTACGATAATAAAGGTCGAAAAAAATCATTAAGCTCAAAGTAGTCTACTTTTTAGCACTCAAAAAGTCAATGCTTATTTCTGTTTTAACCTTTTCTAAGAACACGCTATGATCACAACAAGCAATAAATTCTATTTAATAATGGATGCTTTTATAATTCCTTCTGTAAAAGAGTATCCTGTTATATTCTAAATTCTGTATAATAAATTTTGCAATAATTTTCCCATACTATAAATGGCCAAAGTCTCCGAAATACGATCTAAATATATATATATATAAATAAATTTTGTTTAGCTATATAAATTATCGAATGTTTAAAAATGATTTTCCACTCGGCGTAAGAGTATATAATAATAAAAAAATAGCATTGTTGTCCTCACCACAACTTGACCTAATAACATCGATTGAATTTCCTATTTTGTTTCTTTAGGAGAAAGTATCGAGATGTATTTTCAAATTCTCCCAGTTTTAATTCTTAATATTTTACAGTTTAAGTAAATGTACTCAAATGGTCACTTGACTAGGCAAACCGAGGTTCCAGCTTCTTTTCTAATTTCTAAAGCCGGATATGAAAAAAATTCGGACTCCATTAGCAGCAACTGTGTCCGATAATAATAAAGCTCACCGCATTGACGATCAGTCAAAGTTCTCAGTTGATTGATTAACAGGGCCGGTTCTTGTCTTCGCTCTTTTCTCCGACTAATCATGCCACTAATGCCTACATGCATCAAAATTGCTCATGTCCAGGCCAATACGTCCACGAAAGCGCCGAATTGTCTCGGTGCATGTCGCGTCATTCTCGAATTAGCACATCATTGTCTCTGACCTTTGACGTAAACTCTTTCCTTATCATATTAACGTCAACTTCATATTCCAGCTTCATTCAGCAAGGATTTTCTTACTATTTTTGCTACGCTTATGTTTTTGCTACAATTTACGTTTAGATATACAATTTTCATACAATTGGAAAGCAACAACTGCTATTAGTAGTATTATTACACTCAAGCTTCCAATGATTATGCACCATAACAGTATATTTCGTTCAAAATTAACACATTAATTACTTGTTATCTAAGTTGCTATTTGAAATACTTAGCTTTTTAAATATGCATTTATTTCAATAAATCAAGAGTTATTTTATTCACTCTTCATATGCATTTGAACTCTTTTGAACAATAATTGCACACATTTACGTTTTATTTATGCAAAAAAAATTCTTTTTTACATTTTCAGAAGTAAAGTATCAACTTATTTGTTTTATCAATATTTTTATAACCAAAATGTCTTCTGATACGATTCTTACACAATTCATGCTAATACATCTTTCAATGGCACCTTCATAAAATTATTACAATAAGTTAGCATAATTGGACATGAGATAAAAGAGGTCTCTGTTAATGCATTTTGTAACTGTAAGATTAGAAATCTAGCGTCGGTATAGTAGTAATCTGTAAATTTGAGGCTTGTTTTAATATTGAAATTGTTAAAAAATTTATTTATTTAAAACATTTATTTTTATTATTACAGCAAAAAAGCAGAATGGAGCAGCACTACGAACAAATAGTTTGGGTTCTGGTACACGGACACCGCCACTTGAAAGAAAAAGCAAATTTTCGGCCTTCGGTAGACTATTTAAGCCATGGAAATGGAAACGGAAAAAGAAATCGGACAAGTTCGAGGCCGCATCCAGATGTAAGTTGACGTATATAGATATTCGCAATCGTCAATCAGGTAGTTTTAAATTTTCATTAATGCCTTGCATTTCATAGCGGTTACACTTATTTATGTATACTCTGCAACTTTCAATCGTTTGATCCATTTTCATTTTTATTTTCAGCACTTGAGAGAAAAATTTCAGTTCGTGCAAACAGAGATGAACTTGTACAGAAAGGGATTTTATTACCCGAAACTATCACATCATCCATTTCTGAAAATAGTATGTACATTAGTCACTTTTAAATAACAATGCAATATTATGTATTCAATTAATCGAATAAATCCATTTTAAATTTATCAATGAATCTGGTGCAATACATATAAACTGGAAAAAGTTAAAATAATCATACATTTTATCAAACTATCTATTTAAAGTTGTATATCTTTATATAAATTTTTAAATAAAATATTGTATTAAATTAAAAATTTAAATATTAGTTAATATTTTTAGTAAATGTATGATTTAATTTAAATTATTGATATTTATAAATACACCACCAATGCAATGCCCAACAGATGATAAAATAGGTATTTGTTTTATCTCATACTTCAAATGCTGATAAAGTTTCATATATTTTATATACATTTCCAAAGTTACACATTTTTTACAATCATACAATTTGGTTTATTTATGATTTTTAGATTGAAACGTAGATAATAATTTTATAATTTATATAAAAAATTTCATTCTTTATAAGCAGATAATGATATATGATAAAATATTTATTACAATACAGTTGAGTCAACAATATTTAATTTTTATGATTTTTAATGCAGGTCCAATGGGTGACATGACCATAATACAAAAGCCACCAACACCACAACAACAGCAAGCCCATCATCAGCAGCAGTTACAACAACAACTTCATCAACAATTTCAGCAACAACAACAACAACAGCAGCAGCAGCAGCAGCAGCAGCAATCGACCGGTGGTACACCAGTGGTAATGCTAACCTTGCAGCAGCAACAACAGCAGTCCATGGGAGGAACGCCGACCCCGATTAATGTGAATAATCAACCCGGCAGTAATCGAGCTTCTCCCCATCCCTCTCCGATGTTCTCAGATATGTCACAGCTATCGCAGTTAAATCAACACAATGGCAACTCTCAAGGTAACGTCAATGTCTTATTATTAATTATAGACTATTCTCCAATTTAGCCGAATAGGTGTTCAAATAACAGCTTGGAAATACAAACATTCTCACGCGGGTCTTTTTTTCTATTACATTATATCTGTTGCAGCGTTTATTACGATTATAAATATTTTAGGAAGGGATGAGGTGGCGGGTAAATAATTGGCACATTTAAATAAAGCTGAATAAAAGAAGATCTTTATTGTAATGGTCCCTATAGGCATAAAAAAACCCCTTCTGTGCGGAAGGAGGAAAAAGACGTGCTACGCGTAAAAAACCTTCTGTTGGAAAGAAGGAAAAAGCCTATTACATTGGTTGCGAAACTTAATACTATTTCCTATAATTAATATTGGCCAATATTATCCTACGTAAGTATTATTACAGATATATTAGCAATTGCTACTTTACTTTATCTAATTGGCACACACACAAGGTGCCGCTGCCCTCACACGGGAACCAGCGATAGGCACATACACAACAGTGCCGCTACACCACTCATGAGGTCCAGCAATCGGTTGGTACACGCGCAGGTGTACAGCTGCCCACACACGGGCAAGCAATCGACACACGTGAACTCGCCCTGAGATTCACACTCTGCCTATTAGGGCAATGACAGATACACATTCTAATTCCGATACTCAATCTATGAATGCGTATAACTAAACTATAATAACTACTATTCTAACTAATTAAAATACTTATTATTTGGATACACTGCAACGAGAAATCTCACGATGTTCTCTCCTAACAGTCTAAAGAAGTATTGACTCTCTCAAAGTTCTCATTGCATTTTTCCCCTCATGGGTTTTGTCCGCACCGAGCATAAAGTATCGGGTGTCCGATCCATGTTGACTTGGAGACACATTGACCTTTATCGTTTGTTTAGTCCCTTTCATTTGCCTAAGGGGCTTTTGTAGGAATGATCTCGAACAATATCATAAATTTTTTGCATGCAGAAAATTTATTTTTATAACATATTCGTATGCTATATCAAAATTACTTTTTTTCTATTTTTTGTACTATATTACATATTTAAAATTATTTTTAATTTTAAATAAGTTATCTTTTATTTTTAAAAATCATAATCTTATCAAATATTGATTTATTGTTATTAAATGTTTAATTCTGGAATATTATTAGAGAATCATAATTTAACTACCATAACATTCCTTCATACCTACCTTCTACATTCCTTCATCCTACCATAACCTTCATTAGAATTTGGCCTTTTCCAAAATTATAACTACTGTGGCCGGATTTCTTTTAATTGTCTGAACTATATTGCTTATTCTATGATTTTATATTTTTATCTAATAATAAAAGTAATTTATATTATAGTTGCATAAAAATTTAGATTCTTTATATAATCCGATTTTATGTATATGCATGTAGAGATAGCCAGCTCGTTGATGCTTGAAAATAAGAATATATATTACAATCATATTTTAATTACTACCATAAATAGGGAAACATAGCGGATTTTTATTAAAAATACCTATTAAGTGTTAAACTGTATCAAAAAATATAAATTTGAGTATTAACACTAAGTAGTATTATTTTTAAAAAATAAAATTATTTTAATGCATTATCCTTCGATTTATTTTAAATTTATTATTAATATTTTATTATTGCATAAAATTTGAAGAAGAAAATTTTTAAAGATTTATAACTAAACGGTTAAAGAAATTTACTTTCATTATGAAAATCAATTTTTTACACGAGGTAGCAATATCAAATATTATATTAATTATTGGCTAGGATTGAAAGGTATTAATTAAAAAAAAACTACAATATGTACTTTTTTAAATGTTCTCTAGTTTGATAAATTATGTTTTACTTTTTTGACATCTGAAATATACATTTTAAATGTATATATATTTGGAGTAATTTATTATTCAAAATAATTTCAAAATAATATTATAATTTTACATTTTCATTTTTATAAATTAAAATTTTAATTAGAAACATACACTTAAAATTAAAAGTAAAATTTGCAAATAATAATCAATTTATTATTAATTAATGTTTTATCTTTAAACTTTATTTGTTAATGATTTAAAGTACCTCATACAGAGATGTTATAATTATACGAAACAGCTTTTTATGACGTTTTTAACTACATACAATAAACTAAAATGAGTTAATTGATGTATTTTTATGTAATAAATATCTACTTCATATCTAATTTGGCGAAAAACTAAATAAAAAATATTATGCAATATGATTAATAGATATTAACACCTTCGAATAATGTTTTCTTATCAATCGAGTTGAGTACCTTCATAAATTTTTTCATTTATTTCAGATAATTAAGTATTAAGTGGGTAAGACAATAAAACTTTCCTTACATAAATTTTAATATATATAACAATCAAATTTTGTAATCATTATACCGGATTTATTTATGATTCTTGAAATCATAGTTATTCCATTAAAGCTATTGTTCAAGAAACGTAATGTAAATAAATATAAGTAAATATTGTTTTTATACTAATCCTAACGGATATGCATATACATGCAACACGAGATGCATTAAGCATAAAATAAAGATAAATATAAATTATTTAAAAATTTACGTTCAATGATTCAGCAATCGTTATCAACTATTATAGCAACAAAAAAGCATTATACGGTTAAACATGAATTGAGACTGTGTAGTAATATGGTTTACTTATAGATTAATATTTAAATTGAGATTTTATTACAACCAATTTATATATTGAAATATTTAATTATAAAGAGATCTTTAATTTCATTTATTTTTTTAAACGGCTTATGTAAAAAGTTTCGATAATTTAGTTTTAAAAATAGAAATTTCTCTTTGTTACTTAGTTGAAAGATGTAGCTTTTTATCGATCTTAATAATAAGAATATTTATTTATAAAGAAGAAAAATAATAAAATAAAATTAAAAAAAAAAGCGCAAATTTTTTTCCAACACTCTTTATATGTTTTTCGGTTTTATATGTTTTTGTAACAACAACAACAACAACAACAACAACAATATCAACAACTATTATCGCACAAAAATTCTTTGCAACACTCTTTATAATGCACATCTATCCTAATGTGTCAAATTTAAATGATACTTTTAAATTATTGGCTGTTGATTTAATGGAATGCCTATAAAATGTATAATATATAAATATTATCTTCTTTAGACAAGAAAATAGAATGGAAAAATATAAAGGAAATATAGATAGAGATAAAATTTGAAATTACGGGGAAAGTGATTTTTATGTTAAAAATGAATAGTTACTAATGACTGTCAGTTAAATAAGGATGAAAGGTATGACTATTCGTTAATATGAAATAATTGAAGAAAATTATTTTTCAAATATATACTTTTGTATTATTTAAATCCTATTAGCTATACATGTTTTACTATATCAATTAAAGCTGTGTTTGAGCCATTGTAATGGAAATTATTGTATTGTTAGATTATGGATTCCCATTGAGCACACAGTGCAACTACAAATTCTCTTCTACAATATTCAAATACTACTTTAATTAGATAAGTTGGAAAGGATTTGGATTGTTACTTAGATACACTGTTATTTCACTATTAGATTTGTGATTAGTGGCTAAATGTAGAAATCGAAAGAAAGATGGGAAAAAGTCAAGGAAACAAGGGAACAGGGAAGAACGTATTTTGTTATTTCTTTATAAAAGACAGAAAAAAGGAATCAAACTCGATGTTACAAAGAGGATAAGAGAAAACTAAATTTTCATTTATCTCCAAAATCATAATTTCTCAAACATCTGCAGCATTGTTTTTCCCTTTTATCTTGTATCTTACTTTAACGTATGGATGAACCTTCTCGTCTCTTACTTTTTCATATACACAGGCGCACTTATTTTTCACTCAATATTTTCAACTGCGCGTCTATTTTATTTATATCATATATATATATGTGGAGTAGTCAGAAGCAGTACATTCTTACAATACTTGTATTTTCAAAGTAAATATAAAACTACATATACATTATAATGTACATCTGATAGTATATATAATTGTTAAATAATACTTTCATTAAATTATATCGCATGTTTATAAAATAAATCGCTAATTTTTGTTTGTAATGTTGTAGCATTTATATTATAATATATAATGAACCTAAAGTAAGCGGTGGGTAAGAGCAATCTCTTACCTAAATAAACAATACCCACTCAGATTACAATCGTTGATTTTATAAGTGTAACTATAGACATAAAAAACCTTCTTCTGTATTGAAGGAGGAAAACGCCGTTTTAATTATATAAATTAATGATATAAAAATGCCTTGTTCTACGTTGAAGGAGAGAAAAGCCTTATTACAATGTAGCGCGTATGATTGGCCAATCGCGTTCGCCTAAATTAAAAATTTTACATTTACAACGCGTAGTTACAATATTTGTGGGAGTAACACTCGCAAGAATTCGACTAGAGCCCAAGGTCGTTCGTTGGCTTCGCTATATGCGCGCATGTCGCGTAAGATCAAACTCGGTTTGAGTAGGCCTACCTACTCAAGCGTAATATTATAACGATGGTGGAGCGGAAGGGGCTGCCAGACATGGCCTAGGGACATCCTTCTGGCCTTCTTCGTACTGAAGGCTACAGCGTATATAGTTTTCTGCCAAATACGCACGAATCGCACTAGCGCATCGATACGCAATCCAGATTGTCCATGTGCTTTCAATCACCGGATAAACTCTAGATGAACGCTACAATCCTTTCCTCAAACTTGTGACATCCCTATAACTTTCGGCTAAAAACACAATCACGCCTTATATGCTTAGTCGCAATAAAACTATCATGGATATCTCGATGAGCTTAAAATGCTACAACGGAATACCTACGAAATAACAACTAACTGACCTTTGCCTTTGTATTCTTCATGACATTTTCCCTATTTTTCTGGCCTGATGCTTATGCAAAGTAATTGTGTATGGAGTGCAATATCTCATTACACCTCGTCTCACAATTATCTGTTCATTAGTCGTTTCATTTTCTTAGGCGGCGGTAACGATAGTCTTAAACAAATATACGTAATAGAATTTGTTAATTGAAACAGTTTTTCTTTTCAGACAATTTTAGCATATTACATAAAACGGCAAATTATAATATAAATTATATATAAAGACCATTCTTATAAACTATGTTTCAAAACATATTAAAAAGTTATCCCAATTACAACTTTTCAGCGCATTTGAATTATAATTATAACAATAATAGGACAACGATAAAATGATAGCTTTAATAGTGAGTTAGGGATGCTCAGCTTTTCTGTGATTGTTAGATAATTTTTATAGTTGACACATTGAATTATATATACCGTACGTGACTCAGGCCTGTTTAATAATTATACGTTTGTTGATGTTTTGGGTTGTTGTTAAAAAGCTTTAAAAAACGATTTGCGAAAGATTTTTCTTGGATAATTGATGCTCGAATATACTAGGAGTTGACCAGTAAAATATTGATTAATCATAAATGATTGTTCAATGTACATGATTTAACGCTACTAAATAATTAATGTGGTTCGGGCACATGAATATGATGGATTAGACAGTTATTACGTTTCTATTATTCATCATAATCTAATCAGATAATTTTTCAAAGACAATTATATTATAATTTAGTACGTACTATACATCATTTCATTTATTTATTATTAGACACAAATACACAACACAATAGCTACAGAATTAGTACTATTTATAACAGTTATATTTTTATAATCTAATACTTAGCAAATATTTACAGCTCCAACCGTCTAATGTATTTAAAGCTACAGAAATTATATAATTTTTTAATAGATCTTTTAATAGATTTTTTCCTGATGAGAAAAATTTATAGAAAATTTTTTTAGGTATTTTCGGGATCTTATTTTCATACTATCCTAACTTATTAAATTTGTTAATTATTTTATTACTAGAATGCAAATTTATTCATAACTTAGATACATACACATGTATCTATATATTTACTAGAATTAAATTCTAATTTATATATATATTTTTTGTTATAGGTGAGTCAACTTTTTATAATAGATGAGTTATTTTCAGTTACATCAAAGAATCTTCAAGGTACATTATAGAGTAAGAATACGAATACTTTTTTAAAATTATTTTTAACAATAATTATATTAATATTATTTAATTTATCATTACTTATTATAATGTGAAATAACGATTTAATGTATACGAAAAAAAAATGAGAAGAAAATATTCTAATAAAATCCGTACGTATTAACCAAATCCGAATTGAAAAAAGATAAAATATAATGAATCATGTAGTTATTGATATTTAATATTTTATATTATATGCTTATGATTTAAAAATATATTGAAATCGTTTAGTAATGAGATTGATTAATTTAAATAGTATTTTTATATAAGTTTTATTTAATTCAAGATCGCTTGTAAATGTGTGATACACACTCTTATGCGTACGTAAGATATTTAATGATAATTATTCAAGTCGAGAGGTCATAATTTGCTTGAAATACTGTAGCTTTAATATTGAAAGTTAAAGCTTGGCCGAGGAAGAGAGAATAAAGCATAAGTCAATTGACGAGATACTCTGCGTTTTTATGCATTAGTTTTTTCATTACTGGCCCAGAAATTGTCAAATGACCAGGGTTCTTAAATATAAGCATAACCAATAGCGGATTCGTCTCATGAAACAATAATTGTTAAGTTTTACTAATATTGAACATTCATTTATCTTCTCTGATCTATAATATTTTGCCATTCAATAGTATTCGTATCAAAATATAATAAATAATTTTTAAGTCCATTACAATAAGAACTCTTTGTAACAATCTAACATTATTTTAGTTCGATTTATTTATTTGAGTATTAATTATAAATCAAGAAATTTTTAATACTCTATTTTAACTGCTTTGTAGCTGAATTGCTTTTTGTTATTTAATATATAAAAAAAAAGTTTATTCTGGGATTACGTTGATATGTCTATTGAGAAAAGAAGTTTTTTCTTGAATGAAAGATACCCTAACTTCTTGTTGGGATTAGATTTTCAAAAATTTCTGGACCAGTGATTTAATTAATTTGAATGAATGAAGTAATTAATTGAAGTGTAGTGTATACAAAGGTGTATTTGCCTGCTAGTAGATGAGTGGAAATATTCCTATCATAATTACTCGCTTATGCAAGAATTTTCCTGGAAACAAGAATATCCGAGAAGCTTTGTAGTTTCTCGTCCTACATTTGCTCAGGAGCCGCGATACCCATTTAGGGCTAGCGAATTGAATGAAAGGTGGTTGTTGGCGGTTCAAGGATCGAATAAGTAATAGAATGGTTGAGCGTTGGAAGGAAGAGATGAGACCGAATGCAAGAGTGAGGGTTATAGAAGGATGGGAAGGAGGAATGATTAGAACAGAACGAGGATCCTGGAAGTGGAGAGGTAAATTGTCAAGAACCGTGTGTTTGCGCGCTGTTGAACTCGCGTAGGCTTGGAAAGGTGCGATTATGCGCACATGCAAGCCCAGACAGATTGCGTGCGCGCGCGCGCGAGAGAGAGAGAGAGAGAGAGAGAGAGAGTACGAGGGAACGCAGCTGAACCGGTTGAAGGTGGCGTCGGCATCGCGACGCCCGTCTCGAGGAGTTCAGTCGTTAGTCTGACCTCGAATCGTATGTTTGGGGGCAGCTCTGGGGCATGCTCCCCGAGTCCCTTGAGAGATTGCGGATAGGTGCGCGCGCTGTCATCCGACATCATCCATTCGACATAAACACAAGCGCCCTGTGAGGAGGAGATCTCTTCTTGACTTTGAAAAGGGACTCCTCGCGAACCTTACCGTGCTCCCTCGTCATTTAGGCTCGCGAGCCTCCTTCCTTTTGGAAATTAGAGGAATATCGCGGAGGGGGCTGTTACGGGTCGAGGAGCTACGCCGCGCCACCCCAATAACCTAACCTACGATGGCCGAGGGGGTGCAAAATGGAGCTTTCCTCGCTTGAGGATACGTATCGACCCGGGAGGGCGCGCGCACCAGTCCTGGATGTGAATTATTTCGTGGCTAGGAAGAGGAAGAGAGAGGTAAACACGGATAGGGCTGCGCTAATCACGTGAAGCTTCGGGTTTCGAAACGAATCGCCGCCGTAGTTCCTGCTACCGTAGCAACAGTTGATCCTGAAACGTTGATCCCCCTCTTCTCCCACCTCCCCCGTAAGTAAGCAGGAGTCGGAGTTGATTACCACATCGTACAATAAGGTATGGGATAAATAATCATTTACCCAAGAGTCGGACCGCCTCACTTCTGCACCTCCACGTGTGCCATTGAGAATTGCCGGGCTAGGTATGGACCGTTAATTGTCTACGGAGTGCTACTGACTCCTCAACATTAGTTCTCCAAGACCTCATTATAAAATTATATCGAGTTTCATATAATTCGGTAACTCGGCTCGAGTTACATTATAATCCTCCTCTTTAATATACATCTGGCAATCGAACCCGCAAACTCATAAAAATAATACTCCAATGCAACTTACGATCTCGCATTTTCATTACTACTATCATCTCTCTTCCCTCGTCGCGTATACATAGCTACTCTCTCTCTCTCTCGCAGATTCACTTCATTCATTTCATTAATTTTTTTCAATTTATATATTTCCTTTATTGATGTTACTTTATTTTTATTAACTACACCTACGAAATAAAAAAAAAATTCGAAATACAAATTAAATTTCAATAACTGAATAAATATACCGAATATTAAATAACAGATTTTTTACTTTTCATTTCTATTATAAATTTATTAACAATTATCGACATTTTTACAATAAAAAAAATATAAAAAACAATATAAAAAAATTCGAAATACAAATTAAATTTCAATAACTGAATAAACATACCGAATATTAAATAACAGATTTTTTACTTTTCATTTCTATTATAAATTTATTAACAATTATCGACATTTTTACAATTAAATAAAATTACGACAATCCTAATAATTACTTTTTTATTTTAATTAATTAAAAAAATGCGTGTTTAATATATACATTTAAATATTACATTCAAAAAACGAATATGTCATTATTATAAATATAAATTACCCCATTAAACATTCTTCTTTCTTTAATTGTCTTCAATTTTTAAAAATATAATTTAAATTCGGTAGTTAAATTATTTTTATTCAATTTAATACAAACATTTTAAAAAATCTATGTAAATACATGATTTGTCTTTTTAATTTCTTCAAATTTATAAATTTATACTAATTTACATATCAAATTATACACAACGTACGATTAAAATATCACCTATAGTATCTTCATTTAAATTATTAATAGTGTAATTTTAATGTTCATTAGATTATCAAATTTAGTGCCAATTCAGTCATAAAAATTGAAATATATAGTGTTCTATAAAAAAGATTCAAGTATTTTGCTGTGAAAATATTTTATTAAATTCTTAAATTCAACTTTTGGCACTCATAAACTTTTAAATGTATAAAAAAAATAGGCAATTAAGATTTTGTCTTACTCGTTAATACTTCAGTATTAAAACAGCATTGAAATTAAAATAATTTGTTAAAATAAAATAATTATTTAAAAGAATGTAAAAGTATGTGAGTTAAGAGGGTTTAGTTAAAAAACTAATTTAATAACTTTCTGAAATCTTGCTTTAGCATTTACCGCTTCAGAACATTTCAATACCTTTGCGGATGATTTTTGTACGTCGATCTACTGAAAGCGTTACATACTTATCATACAATAGCCTTTTCATTTTTTTCGCCATTAACGTAATTATTTTTAAATATCTTGAGAGAGACGTAGTTAATAGCCAATTACTGAATAAAAATACTCTTCAGACTCGATTTGTCTATTTATCTTAACAAAGGACTAGTTAACCATATATTTATTAAAAGTAGACTCTTCTAATTATATTTTTATTAATAATATACAATAATTATATAAAATATGCATTTTATTTTACAATTCTTATAATTTTAAATCATAAAATCGAATTACCCAATGCAAATGATATTAGCCTTTTCATGAATAATTTTACTATTTTATCATCGCTGTAAAATAATATATAAACTTTTTAATTTTCCTGTAAAAATGTATCAAGAGTCACAATTTTTTAAAATCAGAGTTGAGTGCTTTTTATGCTGTGTATGTGCTAGTTAAAATTATTTTAAAAAGAAGGGAAAAAACGTAAATTGAATTTGGGATACTACTATTGAAGACGAATTGTTTAATAGATTGAAGTTATGATAATATGATTTAAGTAACTAAAGATTTTGTTTGAATCGAGAAATATTCGAAAAACAACGACGAACCTAATGCAAACGTATTTTTCTTCTGATCGGGATAAAACAGAGAAGAAGAAGAAGAAGAAGAAGAAAAATAGAAAAGATCATTAAAATAGACGCTAGCCCAAATAATTTATTCGAAACACGGTATTTACTTATTATTTCCGGTGGCCCGAATTTCCGAGATAGGCTTCTTTCTCCCAATTATAGGACGGAAAACCAGCATCCTTACATCAAGTGGTGGCTCGAAGCCAATAGCCCTAAACGCGCTTCACTTCCAAAGTCTCGGCCTCGCCAACTCTTAATCAACTTGATATGCTCCATAGCGAATGACGAGGATGGAGGATGGAGGACTTCATTTTCCTCCATCAGTTCCAATTACTAAGTCGACTCCACTTCTTGTCATCTATTTCAAATATTTCAAAATATTTGAAAGTATTAATACTTAATCAGTCTCTTGCAAAAATTGGAATTTACTAATTTGCTTTCTTTAGCCAATAATTTGATGCTGCGGCTGCAAGACTTTTTTCCCACGTATGAATTATAATTCCGGTTATATTTATAAAGCTTTCATTTATTTTCAATCAAAATAATTCAATTATTAACAATTTTAATTTTTCATCTTTTTTTTACTTTGATTACTAGTCATTTATTGGATAAACTCATCATAATACGTTTTAAATTTCTCAATTTAATTCTTAAAAATAATTCTTTGCTCAGACTATTATTAATGTTAGAATTAAACAAGCGAGCAATATTGGATGAATGTGGGTATGCGTGGGGTATGTATGCTGTGAAAATGGACGTTTTGCCTGTTCGTACAGGTAAATTACCTTCTTACCTATTACTTTTATCTATAAGAGTTCACGCAAATAACAATTTTTTTTCACATATTATTTTTATACAATTTATATGTTAAACAATAAAAATTAAATAATCATGACGCTACATATTTAATAAAAAGAGTTCTGTACTTTTTTTAATGATATGATATCGAAACGTATCAGGTAAACTAATGAAAAATTTGCATCATTTTATTGTATCAATTTATAAAAAATTTTTGTATAATAACTAGCTTTTACTCTTAACTAAGCTTTTTCATTTATTAATTTTTGACAAGTCATAGAAGTGTACTATTTCTTATATGTAATTGAATACCTTTCAGTATTCTCGTTTATGTGCACTTTTAATATATATTTTTTAGAATATATGTAATATAGTATTTTAGATCTTTTGTATTTCATTAATATTTCTTTATAACTATATACATATACACATATATATCATAATTTTTCTTTTAATTTAATTTTTTTATCTGTATATTTTTCATTTTCATTTTCTAGTCCAGAATATTATTTATATATCGTAGATTCATTTCCTAATCCAAATGACGATTACTGCAAAGCAATTTCTAGATTTATTTGTATACATCGCTATTCATTATATTATTCAATTTCATGTATTAATCATTATTTAAATACATTTCATTTTATATTTATATATTTTATAAAAATTCATTCATTATACTATATGTCACTGAATATATCACTTAATCTCTTAATATTTTCCTATACTGTTATAGTGTTTTTGATTGATTCAAATATTTTCTATTTCCGTATTGGTTTTCATCTTATTTAAATTATTTTAGCCTATTCTTAATTACAGGACTTTTTTATTGCGTTAATTTTTAAATTGTCAATTACTAGAGAAAAAAATTCAATTCATAGATTTAAATTCGTATAATTTCATTATCTATTTGTACTACTTAAATTAACAATCTGATACAGATTGTCATAATTCTTCTACACATTTAAAAAAATATTTTTTCTGAACTCAAGACCAATGTAGCTTTTTTTTAAATTAATTAACTTTAATTATTATAGAAAATATTCTACTTAGTTTTATATATTTTTATACTTCCAATGATACTTTTGTGGCCCTGCTATTCTTTTAATTTCTGAGTCTATCATTTTAAAATAAATACCTGATTTTTTCCTTCAAACTCTTTTCTTCTTGAGTTTAGTAATTCAGTCATTTAAATAGCTCTAAATTTTTATTACTCTCTTTTAAAAATATTTTTCTTAAATTCCCTTATAATCTTTACAGTCCCCTCCTCTCTCTTAATTATAAATGTATTTTTATAGTTTATGTACCGTTAATTTTGACTTTTGCTATTTTTTTTTTTATTTCTATATTTTTAATGGTGTGAATTTTTAATTTATGATGCTTTTTATTTTGATTCAAACTTTTATATTTTCATTTTTCCTTTTGGTTCATATTTACATTTTTTTAAGATTTTTAAAACATCTTTTTTTATAGTAAACCGTCATTCTAAGCCAATATTAATTTTTTTTTCTATTATTATTCTCTTATGAATTATTATAAAAAAGTTATCTATAATGAGTTTTTGAAAAAGCAAAATTCCTTTGAATTAAAAAATTATTTAGATATATTATTGTGCCAGTGAAAATTTCAAATCTGTATTTCCTATATCATAAACTAATCAAATACTTCATGTCTTTTTTTGCTTACATAGCATAAGAATTATAATTTCAAAAGAAAAAAAATATGTTTTTTTGGATTTTGATTTATTTCCAATTATATATTAAAATTTTTTATTTATATAAATAATAATAAACTTTTTCATATGAAAGTACCTACTTTATGTTATTACAGTTTTATTTATTTATGTTTATTGATATTATATATTATATATTAATATATATAATATATATATAATATATATAATACATAATATACTATATAATATCTATAAATAACTTTCGATCACATTTTTTTTTGTTTACATAAATTAGAAAAATAATTCTTTCATTCTATTTGTACATTTTATATATTGAACATAAAAGTTAGTTAGATGTAAAAAAATTATTTAATCCTTAAATCTATCATTAAAAATAATGGGTCATTAAATATTTCGGAAGTAGAATATTATATAAAATTAATACACACATATAATGTTTTGAAGTTTATTTAAAAATTAAAATAAGAAATACCAATAAGATTGATATTGTTATTTGTATATTATGTATCATATTTATTTTAATATATTATTTTGAAACTTAATTTTGTTTAATCATGCACACTATATATATTGAATATAAATTTCCATGATTATAAAAATATCGAAATTCAAATAATTTAAACTACAGAATACGGACTAATATAAATTTAAAAATAAATCGGTACCTTCCATAAAAATTTTATTTAAAAAATATTTTGATGTTATTACAGAATAATAGGGCATAAATTAAATAAAATTAAATGATATTTAAATATTATTTAATATGTTTGTATTGCATAAAAAAGTTATAGAATGATAAAATATTATTATAGTAATTAAATTTTTACAATTATATATTAATTTTGATGTTTCTATAATTATTCGTATTGCAAATCATATAAAATTTTTTCATTAAAAAATTCTTTGTTAACTTTAAATAGTTAAAATTATAAGTATAGAGCGATTTCTTATATTACATATTAAAAATTTTATAAAAAATCTTTATTACTAAATTAATCTATTAATATATAGCTACTTATTACCAATTTGAAATGCGAATTCACAATCATGCAATTAATTACTTTTAGCATATGCAATTAGATTAAGAAAAAGTGAAACGTAGTAGTATGGAATCAGTTCATATATATATATAGGTGAATGTATAAATAAAATCTTTATATTATTTTATGTTCAGTTTATTTTATATTCATTAAAAATATAGTTAACAAGACTACGCGATCGATTATTGAAATAAACTTAAGTCATTGGTGATTGACCTAGAATTTAATGTATTTAATTAATTTATTAAATAAGAAGTCAATATTTGTTAAAGAAAAAAAGTTTTAATTAATACCTAATTTATCAATTCTACTAAGTCTTATAACAGAAGATCGTGACGAGTATTCGTAACACATTCCATTTGGTTACTCGGTTTTATAAATTCGTTGTTGGCTACAGCTTTTTTATAAATAATATAAACTCTGTGCAGGCATCCGAATACATCTTTATTTGAAGTCAGATTTTAATCATAACTACCCGATATTCACACATATACAATATAAACGCCTTCGAATAATAAACCATCCATGTATGCGCATGAGTGTATGAATGTACATATACAAAAGCCATAAAGCGATGGAATTGAGCAATAAGATAGATCAATAGAAAATAGACAGATCTAGAGGAATCGTGAACAAATTACATACTGAACCAGATTATTTGTGCTGCTGAATAAGAGAGATTAAGTGAGAAAAATGAATCAACTCATGATAGGTCAGCACGTGTTTCAAATATTATAAAAAAGCCGGATACGTTGGAAAATATGTTCTAGGCAGGTTAATATCTCAGTATCCAGAGGGCATCTTTTACGAAAGCTACCCGCATTAATGCTAGTGGTGCTATATGGTAAAAAATCTATTTCTTTCATGTATCAATACCGTAGCATTTCTTGGACAATGAGTTTTAATCTAGTTTGCTTTATCAGCAGTGAATTTCATAAATTCTATTGCGATATTTTCCACATACTCCTACCGTGAATTCACGATAGATTCGAAATTTTGCGGTAATTGAGAAACAAAAGATGATTTAAAAGAAAAAAGTCTTTTTACAAAATAAATATTATTTTTAAACGAAAATTTTTTAGGCGTATATTAATGCTTCCCGTTTTTGCAATAATCAGAAGCTATTTTATAACATCCATTTTTCATGAGATTGAAAATTAAAATAATTATTTCTTTGTATATTTAATATTAAATGATATTTGAATTTTTATTGTAATTATGTTAAAACATTATTCTCAGTTGTGCAATTTTACTTTACATTAATTTTACTATCTACATATTTATTACGTTTTTCAATGATCAAACTACAATATTTAAATTTAAAAATCATTAATAATTTACACTTCCAATATCACTTTGAATCCAATATATTTAAAAAAATTTTTAAATAATAATCGAATGAGTATTATGCAATTCTAGTATTAGAAGGGAATTATTTTATTGATATGTGATAATAATTATAATATAATTAATAGATTAATATAATCTGTTTTTATTTTATGAATAGAAATTAATTGTAAAATATATAATTTTTTGTATACATATATAAAAAGTAGTCGTTTTCGTTCAGTTTTTTTTAATTTTAATATTTTCATATCTTTCCAATCAATAAATTCAATCAAAATTTTATTTATGAGTAAGAAATTATATTAATATTTGACATTATGATTATACGAAATTGTTTTTAAAGTATAAGCTAAAATTTTAACTAGTGTTGAGGCCCTCTTCAATACTTACAATATATATGGAAAAGTAAATCGACTTATAGATATACTCGTATTATGTACGTAATCTATAGCACAATTACGTTTCGGTTTAGGATGGGTCAAGTGTGCAATTCGTACGTAATATTAATAGAATTATTCGAAATTAAGAAATTAATGTAACCTTACCAATAGAGTAATACTTAATCTAGATACTGTTCTAATTGACTTGAGAAGAACAAAAGCTTCAATTAATATTCCTGTCTTATATTATAATAAGTGTACGTTTCTATGAAATTCCATATTTCTATAAAAATTGTCCATCTATTCGAACATTCTATTTCAATTTATCTACTGTCTGTTATTTATATTATATTTTTAAACTGAAACGAACAAAATATAGATAAAAATAAAAATTTATTATTAACAATGATTTCTTTAGGTTTATTTGTATATATTTGAACATAGGTAATTTCATGTAATATTCATTCGTATTGAATTATTGTTTTGTACTGTATTTGTACTTGCACTTGTAAATATTGTAAATAGACTGTAAAATCTTATTTAACAAAAAAATTCTGCCAAAAATAAATTATACAAATTATCAATAAACTTTAATTTTTTTTTTTTAATGCAAATTGTAATTATTGTATTAGTACATATATAATAAAAATAATAATAAATTATTTTTATTTACTTTTCCAACAAAAATTTTCGTTGGTCTAAAGTTCTTAACGTAATATTTTCAAATGTTTCATGTATATAAAATTTATACATGGTTCAGATAAACTTTGTTCCTTACCTTTGCTAGCTTTCATTATTTATGAATAACATAATCATGATATAATGAAATTAGTTAAAATAATATTATCTTAAAAGCTTATTCTTAATAGTTAAAATTTTAGATGAAGTATATGAATAAGAAAATTTCAAAGTAATAATTTTTTTTTTCAATTCTTTCGCCAAATTGGTATTGAAAATATTTAAATTCTTAAAATTAAGTTTTAATAATACATTTCTCTATTTATTTTAAAAAATTTATTAAAAAAAAATTGCTTTTAAATAGATTATTATATGAAAATTTGATTTTAAAATAATTACTATCCCATATATAATAATGCATACAATTCTATTTAACGAGGTTTTTTAAATTATTGCAATATTTTATTTTCAGTATTATACTGAATTTTATAACAAAACGAAGGTACATTCATCAAATAATAATATTTTGAAAAATACTTAAGATATAAATTTAATACTTTGCAATGGAATTGATATAAAATGTAATTACTTTTTCAGCCTATTTTATAGATAGAATTTTTAACTTATTAATATTTTTAAGTATATTATTAAATTAAAAATTTTTATTTTTAAGTAGTTTCTATATAATTAAATCAATTTTAAAACGACTATTAAAAATTTTTAAAATCTTAAATGGACTAGATAACTGCGCACACTTATTGATTGAAACAGGAATTGTTTAAATTTCAGTATTTATAGATTTTATTATTCTATATTAAATTTCCAAATCTGATTAGATAAATCTGGTAATTCTCATTCGGTACTTTTTAAATTTATACTCTGATTAATTATTAAGAATTTTACAATTAATGACGTAACTGAATGTTAATAAAGATTACTGTATAATAAAATTTTAAGATCGAATAAGAATTAATAAAATTTCATTCGCGTTGACATTTATTTAGATGAAGAATGATCCAAAAAAAAACTAAGTGGTGAGTGTCAAACTAAAGCAATAGTAGGTTTGGCCTTGCTGATGTGCTGCTTGTGAAAATCCTGCAAGTTTAATTGACAAATACGTCGTTACTCTGCTTCAATAGTTCTTAGCGGACGAATTAATAAGAATTCCACAATGTAGATAACAGAGAAATCTGAGCATAGAACGGCAGCGGTTCATGCATTCTTAAGTAATATTATCAATAATATTTAATAGCGCACGTTTCATTCGAGACGCGGATAATAGACATTCCATGCATTGGTAATTTTAAACTAAGAATCGGCAGAACGAAGGAAATGCATCTACATCGCATTTTAAATCAGTCCCAATAATCTCGACAAACTCACAAATATTGTCTCGCTCTCAAATATCGACGAGTAGGACCGCGTAACTTCCGGTTAAGGAATTACTGTGGGACCTAAGCAGCTCTTCTTGCAGACGTGAGCGCCTCGTATCGGTGAGAATGATGAGCACCCGGGGCACTGCTTCGAGGATGGTCCCCGGTAATAGTGACCCGTTATCCGCGGCGGCGGTCCCCGAAGAGGCGATACGCGCTGAGGTCGTCTCAGTCTGTCGGTGCTCGCGGTGCTCATATTGCCGGGACTTGATGTCTGTGGCTTTTAAACCTGATCCGGAGGACCGCTAGATCGAGGGACCACGACTCCCCGAAGCTCGGCGGGGAGCAGGCCCTCGCCTACGAAAGCGAAGAGACCTATGCTTGGAGCGTCGATGATGGGATTTATTATGGGCTGCACGTGTTTCAAGGGTACCAGCCTCGACCATCTCTTCCAAGGTTCGTCCCACACTCCTCTCCGAGCATCGCCGTATTTATCTCGCTTATCTGCATGTTCCGTCCCCTCCCCATTCCGCCAAGTTTTCAATAATCTACCTATTTTCATTTGTATATTTTCAGCCTCCTTATTCGTTCTTCTCCATTTGCATTAAACTGCTTGATCCTCTATTTTACATTTAATTTTCTTTCCCCCCTATTATACTTACTAATTGTTCAGACATACGAATCGACCACTCAAATACACATTTCACCTATTGGACTATTTTTATAAACTGTTTGTGCTTTTTTTCCATACAATTATGCATTACTCTAGTATTAACTATCGCCATTACCTTATTAAATATAAAATTTCAAATCACTGGTTTAATATTTAACATACTTGCACAATATTCAATTCATCAATAGAAAACATATCTTATGTTAAACTAGCTTTAACAGATAACATATTTTGCAAAAAACTTTATTGAGACAATAACGTGAAATGTAACGGTTTCTATCGGCTTAAACGTTATATATAGCAATGTCACGTTTTTATTCTTCCGGTCTTGGAGAAAGTTGAAGTTTGAAGTGAACCCCGTAATATTTACGCCACGGCATATAAATGCTTGCATACATATTAACAAGTCCGAACATATGATCACATTATCACACTGTACTTTATGCACTGTTTTACTTCATACTATTTAATCAATAATAATATAAGTATATACTTAATTTTAATTTGCATTTAAATTTATTGTATAATATTTATAATTTCTATAAATATATGCGTTGATTATTTGTAAACCATGCATGTTAAATAAGGCAATTAATAAATATCATATAACAACTATCATTTAATTATCATTTTTTATACAATACATATTATTATCGCATTTTCTCCCTAATATAATTATTTTCTTTTAATACCGTAAGTACTTAAAAATATTAATTTGTATTTGCAAAAATTGATCTACTACTCTCAAATTTTTTTTCCAAGAGATTTTTTTATATGAAAATTAACATTTTCGTTTTTATACTTTTTAAAGTATAAAAATATTGCAAAGAAATTATTTTTATAAGAAAAGTTTTAGTCATAACTTTCCTAATATTTAAATATAAACACCTTTCTCTTTAAAATATGTTTATAAAATAATATACCTTAGATTTAAAATAGAAAAATAGTAAATATCATTAAGTAAAAATTATTATATAATAAATTTGATATTTTATATATTATAAAAACTATAGAATGATTCCTTTTTTCTTCTCAGTACATAACAATATTTTAAATGTTGCGTTAAACATCTGCAATAAATAACTGCATGACCAACATGTAATTTAATAAAATATATCTATACTTTAAAAAAATTAATCCAAAATATTTATTAATATATAAATGACACAAGAATTATTTTTAACTATAAAGTTCTTATTTATTCTATATTTCTAAAGTTAATTTTTAAATAACAAAAATAATCTATTTTTAAGTAAAGCAAAATGCTCTTCAATTTTCATCTAAGAATAATTAATTATTTTTTCTAGAGTAGAACCTTCAATTTGGAATCATCATAAAATTTAATTTTAAGAAAAAGCAGAAAAATTCACGCTTGTTATCAAGCATTTTATATTTCTTCTCAGATCTCCCTCTCAGATCTCAGATCTGTATCATAATAAATACTTTCAGTTGGAATTTAAAACTTATAGATATATTCTTTAAGTGTTTCATTAATGATAAAATTAGAAATTTGATTACTTTTAAAACCAAATTTAAGATAAACATCATCGAATATTAAAGTAATATTAAGTTATGATATATTTAACCTGAAAAGCCAAATAGTAAAAATCTTGTATAAAAAATATACAGATCAACTATTTTTCTAAATAATTTTTTTATATATTTAATAAGTAAATAATAACTAAATTTAATAGAAATAATAATAATAACATTTATGAATGCTATACTCGAATATATGATTTTTGAGAAAAATACTTAAAAAGAAATTAAAATATTTATTATTTCATAGAAACATGCTTATTTATAATATTCTGTTTACCATATATATAATTTCTTTTTTGCGACATTTATGGTACCAATTTAGTATAGTAGATTACGCATTATAAATATAACAAATATGTATATATAATAACTTTTATATATATATATATATTTACATAATAAATAATACAGGATAATTGACTAATATTTATAAGTGATTCGTATATTTCAAATATACTAATCACTAGTTCGACAATTTAAATATAGTAGATGATATATCAATCTACTGTAGCTATTATTTAATTCGTTTTTTTTAAGTTATTTTAGAAATAATTAATTGAATAATAGACTTTTAAATAAAAGTAGTGAATATGTTCGGGTTTTTATTAATCTAATTTACGAAAGTAATAGTTTTTACTATAATATTACTTTCTACTTATTATTTTGAGCAGTCTATGATATAAAATAAAAAAATATAATACATTTAAAATTATTTTTATTTATTTTTACGAGAAAAAGTTTATAATTTTTTTAATTATAATTTATCTCCTCTATTCGATACAAAATTGTTACATATACATTATTATTAATCTTATTATTAGTTTTATAAAATAACGTAGTATTCAATAATTTATTTTAAAATAATCAAAATACTTAAATTTTTTCATTAATAAGAAAATATTTCTATTTATAATTTTTAATGTTACAATAATTAATAAATAAATTTAATGAAATATAATTGAGAGGTAATATGAACATAAAATTGAACATATTTTATAATACTTACAACTAATTTGAAACCTTTCTGTTCGCTAAATAGAATATTAAGAAATAATCATTATATCACATCAAAGAGCTCGTATGTGGAATTATAAAATTTTTTAGTACAAATCTATACTGCAAAGCAAAATAAAAAAATTAAATAATTAATTTTCAGCGTGTAATAATTTTATTCATTTCACTTTAAAATATATTCTTATGTATATGCAAAGTATAATTAAATTCTTTGCGAAATTTTTTATAATACATTTAATTTAAGTTAGTTTTTTAATAATAAAAATAAAAACAATTTTAAAAAATTTAAAATTTAAAAAAAGATTGAATAATATATAAAAAATTATTTAATAATGCACATTAATTTCTTGGTAAATATTTTTTTTTTCGAAACTGATATAACAATTTAATATAACTTTAATTTTTAATTACGATAAATTAGTAATGCGTTGATTTAAATACTAAAATTGTAACTATTAAAAAAAGAATATTAACAATATTAATTAATAATATTTGAAAAAATAATTATTTAATAGTAAAATTTTTCTGTTCCAGGTACATATCAACATTAAGTTCCAAATCATTTTGTAGTTTCAAACGACGATTCGTAAGTTATTATAGAATATCGTTATTAAATTAATAGTATTATATTGAATTAAATGTTAAAATAATGAAATATTATTAATGAATAAGATAGTATTCATTTAATTTAATGACATTATGTAGAGCAGTTTGAATTGTGAAAATCGATTAAAAGTTGATTAAACAATACAATATATTCAATATAGTAGGTTTTAGTATAATAATTGCTGTTTTCCAGGAATTTATAGTGAAGAATAAAATTATATTTAAAATTATAATTTGTATTGGAAAAAATAGAAATCAACAATCATCGACCTGTAATACGTTTATATATATATAAAGTAAGAACTTGTTTAAATAAATTATTAATACGAAAGAGTTAGTTCGAAATATAAAAAGTAAGATATTGAAAAGTTATGGCGTTTCAGCTGTAGCGTGTCCGTGTAAATGTGAATTCGCCCAATATGCGTATATAATTAGTCGGTTCGTATGAAAAGAAATAGATGCATTTGTAGGAATTAATTTGTTCACGAAGATAAAGAGAGAAAGCCCCTCCTTATGAAAAGCAATAAATCGCCGATAATATTAATAACATCTCTGCTGTTATAATTCTACTAATATAATCAGCGAGACCAGAAAACTCAGAAAATTTATCTCCGACTCTGAGAAAAGAGAAAAAGATCGAGAGCGGCGGCAGTGGCGAGGGGTGGAAGATCAGCGGTCTACGATTCTTACATAAGGATTAGATAAAAGCTATAATATAAATATTGCCAGCCAGCGTCAACAAAATAAACTATTCTTCCATGAATATTGATGGTAGTAAGTTGAATTTACTTGGAGAGCAATATAATCGCGACAAATGAAAAGCGCCAGTAGGAAGAGCGCCATCCTACGATATAAGTAAAGGCTCATCATCTTCATTTCATTTGCCTCTCTCGGTCCCCTGTACCGACAATCAATCTTATCTCCACAGAACAAGTGCTGCCATCGTATGCCTTCCATATTTTACACCGATAACTTACACTCACTTCACTCCAATGATAATAATTAATATTTTTCGAATATTTTGCGAATGTTGTAAAAAAAAAAAAACAAGCAAACATAGCAAGCTTATGCATTTGCATGCTCACCATTTTTTAATAGTAATTTTTCACTAACGAACTCCACTCCAAGATTAATTATTTACAAGTTCGAGTTCTAGATTCATTACTCATTGATTAATTTAGTAACGTTGTTAAGCCACTTCACGGGAACTTCCATGATAACTTCCACGAAAGAAAGTTGTAATTTCACTTTCGTAGCCGCCCGATTATAACGTCTGTCAATCTTTCTCGAAAATTAACAATACTTCCGTAAGTACTGCAAGCCATCCCCGAAGCGAATATTGCTGTTTACTTAAAAATAATTACTTCCCTGCATCGTTTCTTCAGTCGATAAGCATTAGAACTTAGAGAGCTTCATTAAAGAGGTCAGCTCTTCGGATAAATATGAGCAACAAAGATACGGAAATGCGTAATCATCTCAGATTTATTTTATTACTTTCATTGCTCGTAATAGATACTTATATCCGTAGTAACCTCCATAATTTCTCTTCTTTATAACTTATCAATCCCTTTAAATAGCTCAAAAAATATCATAATATTTATACATTTTCTTAGATGTACTGTATTATTCTCCTTTCGATACTATCTACATTCGTTCATTCATTCTCGTTTAAAGAAAATAATCTTATTTTTTTTATAAATTTTCTTTAGATTGAAATTTAAATTGAAATTTAAATTAAAATTGATTTCCATCAATAACTTATTGAATAAAATTATTATTTTGTATTTATACATAATTATAGGGATACATATAACATTTTTATGTATATATATATATTTTTATGGAAATGTAAATTTATACGAAAACAAGAATCTTTAATAATTAATATTATATATATAATATATATATAGTAATAATATAAGAATAATTAATAATTTTTTGTTTTTTAATATAATACAATTATTATAACAAATAACCTCTTTGGCTTTTACTGCAAGCGCTAAATTTATATACATAAAGCTCTTAGTATTTAAAAATGATAATATTCTTAGATAATTTTTCTCTTCTATAAAAAAGCTCTTAGTGTTTAAAAATTATAATATTTTTATATAATGAAATTTTTATCTTTCATTGAATTATTAAATTTTGGTATGTTATAGTTAATATACATATTTGGTGATTTCACATAAGTACAATTTTATTTTATTTTATTTCAGACAAAGCAATATACAAAATAACATCTATTTTATATTTAAAATTAAAAATTTAAAAATTTCATTTGCATAAGTAAATATGGATCGTTTTATCAGTTACGACAATTTAGAGTTTAATATTTTCGCGTACTTATAAGCTTAGTTATTAAAATTTTATGCATAATACTAATATTTAGATTAATAAATAATTAATAATCAGCCATAGAATAATATTTGAATCTAAATTATCGTACGGATGATTTCGTAAATGGAGCTGGATTTGAGGCCTTACGCTAAAAACTATATGGTTCTTAAATTACAAGTATGCAATAATAAAAAATATATATATAAATTTTATTTCATTCATAATCAATCAAAATAAGTACATTATATCTTGACAAAATAAAAAATAGTTTAAATTAATAAAAGATATGTTTAATATTTATGAGATTTCGATGATATTTTTTACGTATTAATTCATTGTCATTTTTTACTGTTACTTGTAAAATAAATTTATGCTTTTAGCTGTTTATGCTCGCTGAGTATGAGAATTTTGAAATGCATCTCTTATGAGTTTCAAATTAGATAATAATAATAATAATAAATGTTAAAGATAAATATTAGGTAATATTATGATTCAAAGAGCAAGGCATAATTAGTGTAATACTCTTATATTTTTTTAAATTATTTTATTCCTTCAATATTATATGGAAAAAACGTTGAAATGTAAAATATTTTAAATTTTGAATTTACGATGCACAACTTAGTCAAATACATAGCAGGTATAAATTCTAAAATAAAGTATATATTCATAAAGATACAGTTTGAGTCTGTGTATGCTTTCGTGGAGTGTATGATAGAACTGTTGGAAAGAAAAGAAAGAAATTAACAACAATTGGGTTATTAGCAAATTTCTTTATATATACGATTTTACCATACCATTACTTATTGTTATGGATTTTACAAATACGCAATCTTCATAACATTTTATAATAAGGATTATAAGTCTTGATAATTATTTCTTACAATAATGGATGTAACAAGTACACTGTCGTTACAACTATTTTTCATACATTCGGGCTCGACACAAACTGGAGCTTTGCAATAAAAACACGGATTTTAATGGTAACCTAGAGGTAAAGGTTCATGGTATTATGGGTTCTTATGCTTACGTAGGGATTTAGCGTAAAGAAAAGGTTTACTTATGTTAATTTCGCGGCTTTTTATAGAAACAAGACAGTTCTGGGAATAAACACTCACCTGTTGAAGAAATTACTTCTGCTCTATGTTTTGCAGCTTCATGGTAGGGGTCGTAGGTATCGGTACTGCGCTGTGATGGCGGCGGGAAAAGTCGTTTGTTGGTGCTGAGCTGCGCAGTGGTTCTGGCTCTGGTGGTGAAAGTTACCAATTTTTGGTGTTGAGCTGCTCTGTGAAGGCGGCACAGCTTGTCAGTGCTGGGGTTTGGAGTGTGAGTAGTTATTCACTTGACGGCGCGGTAGCTCGACATTTGCCAGTAAGGGTGGCGCGACGCGAGAGGGCGCTTGTATCAGGGATGATAACTGCACTGTTACACATCAAGGGCGTTTCTAAATTCGAATAATATGAAATACTTTTCAAATATTTTAAAAGTAAAAAAGTTGAAACAGATTGATTTACGAATTATCAATTCCAGTTATTTAAAATAGCGAAAAAATGATATTTTAGGGAATGAGAAAACTTATAAATTAACAGTTGGTTGTAAACATAGTTACATTATTTATTAAAATTAATTTTCATATAGGTTCATAAGATGATGATGATTTTATATATATATATATATATATATATATAGAGAGAGAGAGAGAGAGAGAGAGAGAGAGCGAGAGAGAGAGCGAGAGAGAGAGAGATCAATATTAGAGTATGTGCTATTAAAAAGCTGAAAGTATATCGGAGTTTTCGAATGTCGAATGATTTTTGTTGGAAAGCTTGTCTCGGAGTAGACGTATGAAAATGCTAGAAACTTTCAAGAATGGAAACCATAACAAAAGAGAGTATAACTAGAATGACCATTTAATGAAAGAACAGGCTAGTACGGTCAAACGGAAACTGCGAATAAACGTGCGTAGCTATGTGCGACCTTCTCCGAAGGTTATAGGTACGTGGAGGCGGTACACGTGCTCGTCTCTAACACATTGCGCGCGCCGTTCCCGATTTCAATGAAGGTCAAAGGGTGTAGATGATGCCGACACAGGATGACCGAGGCATCCATTGGGGAGGGAGGGGGGAGCTTTCAGTTCTCGGGATGTCCGCCTAGCCGTGCACTGCTTCTCGTTCAATATTCTATCCCGGTTACGAGTTCTCGATGCTCAGTACTAGTCATTAGCTCCGTAATGCGAAGTTTGAATGATTGAAAATGGATCACAGAGGTCGGTTCTTTATATGAATTAGTCAGATATTCTTCAAATATACAACTTCTTTTCTTTCCTTTCCTTTCCTTTCCATTAGAATATCATAGTTCTCACTCCCTTCCGCAATCATTTTTACTTTCCTGAAATTCCAATCCCATCACTGACTCTTTAAACCAGTAAAACCCTCGATTATGTAACAATATTAACAGAAGAAAGTAGAGAATTAAAAGAATACTTTCGAAATAATTAAATCTTTTTGTTATTACGCAGTTTTAACTCGACTATTTTAAAATTAAAAATTAAAATCTTTATATTAAGAAATTTAACTAAGGGAACTTATTTTTTTACGAGAAAATAAAAAATGCAAATACTGCCTTTAATGAAAATGAAAAAATTTCGTATTAAAGTGATACTTAAAGGGATAATCTAAAATATTAATATGAATAGTTAACCTTAAGAGGCAATAAAAAACAAAAGTACACCATTTGGTTTAACTATTCGAAAATTATTCTAGTTCTTCCTTGGTACTTCATTTGCTGATGAATTATTAAATATCGATCATAGTGTATGTTACAAAAATGTAGTTTTTAGGAATTTGAATTTTATCAGTTAATGTTTATATTTTTACAAATACCAAAATACTGATTTGTTGCTATACTATGGAGTCACTGTAAATGAAATATTTCAATAAAACTCATTTATATAAATCATATTTATTTTCGAAAAATATTTATTATTTTATAAGTAAAAATATATTGAACATATCAATTTATTTCTAATGCTTAATTACACAAACATTTTTTAGAGAGTATCCTTTACGTATCACAACAAATAGTTTTTTATTTTTTATTAGTCTGGTTCATTTTTTTCTTTCCTTAACAAGTCTTGATATTAGTTTCTCACTTAAACATGTCTTTCGAAGGCTTATATTAGAGTATTACGCAAGATGTAAACGTAATCCTGGAGAAAGCGATAAGGGAAATTCATATTATTTCGTTTTTATGTTGATACTAAGAATATAGTAAAAGAACTTTGATTATAATTAATGACGAGATTGGTATAAAAAATATTTCGCCTCAATAAAGTTTATAATTGTCTCGTCTGTAAGTTCCCGTTTGAAATTTGAAATTTGCTAGTATCATAATCATACACTACCACTTTTTATTATATATATTGACAAGTAAAAAATGGCTAAATACACAGGCATGTGAAATCTGTTAAAAGAAATGGAATGTACATATTCAATATACTAGGTCATTGCGGAAAGCAATGCGGAGCACCCGAAAACGAGTTTTATTTTGTCAGTATCTCTCTCTCTCTCTCTCTCTCTCTCTCTCTCTCTCTCTCTCTCTCTCTCTCTCTCTCTCTCTCCCTCTCTCTGTCTCCTTCCGATTGCTTTGCTTCATCACTCTTTTATTCATTTCTGGCGTTCAGAGATATCTATGTCATACAAACCAATACCTATTCCTTAGAAACTCAATCTAGCGTATTAAAGATTTGTAAAATTAAAAGTTGATTTTTACGCTTTTATATTAAAATAGGATATTTTATCAAAATATTTGTACAATTTATTGCTTACATACATATTAAGTTTATTGTAGCTTAATTTATACATTACAATTTTCAATTTCATTTACATAGCATTTTATTTATGTACTGACACGCAATTAATTATAAATAATAATAAACTTTAATATTCTTCGAATTTTTGTAATTAAAACTTAATTGAATTAAGAATTTTACTTTATTATATTTGTAAATAAAATTCATAAACATATTATTTGAACTTTCTATAATATCCAAACCGCATTTATGTTTATATTCTATATTAACATTTATTTACTTAAATTCAAAAATCGTCGTAAGATTATGCAGTCATTACTTTTTCATTTTGTTTATTAGCCTTTAAAGTTCATATAGTATAAGTTGTTTCTTATCTACATAAAACTTTATAGTATGAAATATTATGTTTTATTACATTTGAAGTTGATTTTATTAATTATTATAGCTTTCAAATTTAAATATAATTTTAAAATGATTATTAATTAATTAATTATACATTATTACGAGAGTTTGCATCTCACAAATTATGTTTCAAAAAAATACGTAGATAAAATGATACGAGATTAAGTAAATAGATCTTTAATGCAAGATTTTAAAAAACATCTTTTTTTTAAATTTAAGATCTTTATTACATTTATTAAAAATAATTTAATGGTTTTTACTGAAGAATTATAATCTCTTTAAAGACGAACCAAAGGATACTTCATTAAACTTTTATAGATTGCCTTTGAAAAAGCCTTCTTTAGAAATACTTTACATCTTATCTGTTACGAAAACAATTTATTAAGTTTTTTCTGTTCTTCTTAAGATTCAACTTTCTATTGATTTCCTAAAATATGATCGATTATATTTTTTATTATTTAATTGCCCAAGTTATCCGTACAATTTTTATTAGAATGAATCGAAAGTTGACATATATAATACTTATATCTTAATAAATGATAGATGAACATTGAAATTTAAATTACTTAGGATTTGGGATCGACTTCCATAAATCTAAATCTTAATTCATAATATCCAAATAAACATCTCTTGCTTACTTAATTATTTTTATTAATACAAGAGTATTCACTGGTACAATTTTTTTTAATGTTATCCCGTATATTATAGTACTTGTTAGTTATTCGAAGAAAGTTTCATATTACGTAAATAGTTACTGTGACGCCCTCTTGCATTAAAATTAATTTCGAATGTTTCGTGCAGTCGTCATCCTTCATTCGCTAATCGTACCTCTTATATATTACTAGCATAAATAATTGCACAAGAGTTTTATTACATATAAGAGAGTTTTTTTATAAATTAGTCTTTTTATATCCTAAATAATCTCATTATAATTATTTAGAAGTTCATGTAAATTAATATAGCAAAATGCAATTAAAAAAAATATTTAATTAAAATTCTAAGAATTGTATCATTAAAAAAATGATTACATAAAAAAAAGGAAGCACCTTCGAAATCGTCGGATTTCTTGATTATAATTATGTTACTGTCTACCGTTCTGGAGAAATAAATAGACTATTCGAGTACATCAGAATCGGAAGTCCGTAAGCTAGACTCACCTTTGTCATCGAACCGGAGCATTGGTAAATTTTGCAGAGGATCTGCGACCGATAGTGCTTATGCTGCAAATTATATTTTCACCATAACACGGACCCTTAGATACATACATGATACATCATTGAATTAGTAATCATGTTTAGATATGTACCGCCATCCTCCACTTCTTGTCGGTCGACGAATAAAATTGAAAATTTTTAATTCCCTTCAAAACTACTTAAACATTTAGAATTTACGCAAAAGGTTTGTAAAGTTTATTATTATTTGATAAACATCTTTTTTGATAATAAAATTATAAAAATGAGTACACAAGATGATTATTTTTTATCAATATATTCAGTGATTAAATAATTAAGAAATATTTTGTTTAATATAATGAGAATTTATGAATTAATGATTGTTGAAAAAAAAATCAATACTAAAAACTTAATCTTAATAACGTTATTTTAAAATTACTTTTAAAGAAAATTATTATTAATATTGTTATTGTTATTTTATAAAACTAGCATATTTCATTATTTTTGTATAAATATATAAATTGACTGAATGTTATTGGAAACAGAATAACGAAACACATTTTGTATGACGAACTCCCTTAACTCGAAAATAATTCATCCCGGGTGCGCATTTCATCCCTTCAAATTCCAGTACTACCTCATCGCCACGCCTACGTCGCTTATGAATTACACCAATTAACATTACTTACATTTTTTAAAGAAATAGTAAAATCTTTCATATAATCTAAGACTTTTTCTTCCGAATTTATTCTTTCAATTTTATTCTATTTATACATATTTATCAAAAAATATACAGACACATAGGCAAAAAAGAGCACATAATATTAGGCGGAAAAGGGATGTGGCTACGCATGCGCGCGTTTGCACATGTGCGTGCCTGGAAAGTTATATAGGAGAGTGTAAAACAAAAAGACGAAACGAGTAATTGAGCGTGGTAGCAATAAAAAGAGATATACGTCAAGCGAGATTTTGGATTCTAGTGACCTTGGCCCTATGACTGCACGTGCGTTTTATTCATTCGTAAAGAGTAATTTTTTTAAAGCTCTACCGCAACTTTACCTAAAATCTTTCGAATAATTATAATATTTTTTAGCTATTTAACAGTACTGATTTTTTTCTACAAATACGGTATTACTTTATTTATTTTTCTCTTATATAACCGTATCTTTTTCTTTTTAATCAACTTTCAGCCATCTAATTGCAAGCCTACAGAAAAATAAAAATAATACTCACTATAAACATTAAATATTAAGTATTAAATACTCTTTTTAAATTTTAATAAACGCTGTTTAGATATTACAATAAATATGCGATATTCATATCAGTTACATATATTTTTTGTAAAACTTATTTGACAGAAAGTAAAATAAATTTACAGTAAGTAAAATTAAGATATGAATAAATAGTTTTTTAAATCAAAGAAAATAAAAAATCAAATAAATAGTAATTTACCGTGATACTACTTGTTTCATATAAATAAATCATATAAAGTATATTATATTATGTATATATATTTCATAGTAATTTTTAATAATACAATAACTTCAAAAGAAATACACTAATCATGGTAATTGAGAGATTATTTAATTGAAAAATCAAAACTCAAGAAACCACTCTTAACGTAGGTAGATGCATAGATAAATGCCACTTATTTTAGTTTTAAAACGTAATTTATACAATTCTATTGAATAGATTCGCTTATCGGATTTTGGAATATTCAATGTTATGGAAAGTATTAGTTGCTTATCGAAGGAAACGTCATACCATTGTAAGGTTTGTTTTTACACAAATACTTTGAAAACTGATACGTTATTGTTACAAATAATGAAGAAAAGTAGCCTTGAAATATGTACAGAGCCTCTCAAAACCGAGAAATCTTATAAATACACCATTCTATACTTATTAAAAATTTATTTACTCGTATCTGAACACCAATTTATTTTCTAATATTACTATTATTTATTATTACCAAATAGAGAGATTAAATTTTATAGATGAACAATTATTTTTATTTTTAACATTTTCAAATTATTTTAAGCTCAGAACTATATATTTAATAAATATGTAATCTTTGTAAGTCCTGTTTATTATTTATTTTTATTATTTTAATAATATACACAATTTTTATCTCCAAATAATTTTTTCATCTATATTTTATCATTGCCATTATAATCTCTACACTAAAAGCCTCGAACCATATTTTAAATTATGCAGATTATTATTATTTTCTATATTTAAATTATTGATTGGCAATAAGATATATAGAATTATCTATTGTTCGGAGGAAAAAAAATCTTAGCATCTTGATATTATGCATACAAAAGAAATCGTCATAAATTGCCAATTTCTTTAAATGAATTTATAGTCAGTTTTCTAAGATTCAAATTCATTAACGTAACTATAGAACGAAATCTTTTAATATTTATTTTGAGAGGCATCTGAAAATGCTCATAATACTTACGTTATTAAAAATGTTTATTTATCTAAATTATATTGTAATCAAATTTTCACATTGGTTTTATACATGTACATAAGTATATACATATATTGTGTGCGCGTGGAAATATTTTAAATAATAAATGCGATATCCATATGAAAATACGGCTTTTTCTATATATATCTTCTCTAAATCGAGTGCTATAAGAGAAATAACATTTGTCCAAATGATCAGCTCGATGTCAGACTCGGAGGCATTCAAAGCATCAAACTGTATAAATATTCGAATTTATAAACTAACTAGTCGTCTTCATTTTACCCTTCTCTTTCAGATTCCTAATCAATTTCAACATCGTACACATATCTAATCCAAGATTTAAAAAAAATATATTTGTGTGTTGTAAATATTTATACTTAAAATTACTTATATGTTTTACATTTGGTAACTTCATATTTTAGAAATAAATTTATTAAATCTCTTCCATTATAAAATTTACATCTTGATATTGATTTCTAATAAATAAAAATTTTTATATAAGAGTTTTTCTATTATTTATTATAACACTAGCAATAATACATATGAAACAGTAATACTTATTATTGATTCTTCTAGATCAGTCTAAATATACATTAAAAAACTCTATAAATAAAAAAATCAAAATCAAATGCTGCATATAAAGTTTTATAACTTTAAAATATAGTATGAAATTCAATTTAATATATTATATTTGTTTTCTGTTTTTAGCTGGTTAATTGCTTTTTTTATCAAATAGTTTTTACATCACATATCCTCACTGGACTTAGATATATTTTTAAAAAGTATAAACCACCCATATCTACTTATGTCTCAATCTTAAACACTCTTTATTTTTTAAAGAAAATATAAGAAAATTATATTGATAATGACATTTTGTATTTTTTACATGAAAACGTAAACTTGCAGTATAAATAAAACCAATAAAAAATAAAGCATTATTATTATTCAAAAAACAATGCTTCATATTTAGTTAAGTTTGTTCATTTAATTTCATCTACGCAAAATAAACTAAATTATTTTTGTATATAATAATTTTATAATACATATATATACATAAAAATAATAATTTTGAGATAAAATTGATGTACGCATTAGTAATAAAAATAGAAGAATGGCTTGCACGAATGGAGCGTAATGGATAAGTATAATATTGTTATAATCAGACTGAATACACAGTATTGAGAACATATTATTTATTAAAAATTTTAATTAATATTCACAAAAGTTTTTATTAGTTAAAATTTTGTTATTATAATTATTAAATCTAGATATCTTTAAATAAAAAAAATTCATAAAAAAATTTAAATTATATGTATGTCTATAATTATATTAAATTTAATTTTATTTAAATATTTCAACGTGTAATTATAGGTTTAGAAAAAATTCATCAACTTTATAAATCTTTATTATAATATGGCTACGCTTAATTGAAAATTGTGGCAATTAAACGGCAATATGTTCACTCGTGACTGTATCATATATGTTTTGATGATTTACGATTATAAAGTTTATGTTCACGACTTTCCCTAATATTCATACTGTAACAGAACATCGATTCAAACAGCCTTTTATTCGAAATCGATACTTTGGCGATTGTACATATTGACGAAAATGACGACTGAAGTCAAGGTCTGCCTGGCTCTCGCATTCGCCTCATCTTTCCTTTTTCCTAAATACGCCCGGATGATTTTGCAAACGTCAATTTTTATGAAGTTATTAAGCATATCATTGTTTAATTTATAGTTATAAAAATGTAGAATATTGATTGTGATATAAATAATTTTTTTTTAATTCTTTTTATTTAAGCTGTTATATAAAAGTATTAAATTCTTTTAATATTAGTTTACGTGAATATCTATAACAAATATTTTCACTACAATTATTCATAGTTTCGCCGTAGTTTCGTAATTCATATGTAATCATGTTCTATTTAAGAAAATATGAAATTCCTAATTCATAATAGTGATTTTAGTATTAAGTACGTGTTATATAATATTATTACAAAGTACTAATTTATGATTATATTTGATAAAAAAGCTCATATTTTGAGAAGTAAATTGTTTTAAGTTATTTTTTTAATTACATGTAAATGTGTGTTTTATTACATACATGTATGTATTTATGTTTGTCTAATTATACAAATCTTTAAAAATAAAACATGCGTGATTTTAAAATGAAATAAGAATTCATTCATTGAATACGTTTATTAGCTTTTCTTTTTTTGTTCGTACTTTTCAAAAAAGGAATTTAGAAGCAAGAAGGAAAGAGAAATTTTAATGGTAACAAAAGCGATTCAGATGGAATATATCTTACGTCGTATTAACACGGGTTAAGAATAAGTAAAGATAAACGCCGCAGAAACGAGACCTTGATCGATCGCGGAGATATGTTCTGGATTTTGCTTTGAGTTGAACGTAGGAGATCTTGAAAAATGCACGCTTCGCCATCAAAATGTGTATGCCTTTACATGTCCATTCCATTCCCTTTTGTGCTTTTATATAGAGCGAATAATATGCAGTATAAGTCTTTTACTAAATTCACCCTATATTTCCCTCAGTTACTAATCTACAACGTATATATTCAGAATCACGACAAATAAATTGTTAAAATATGTAGATAGTTTTTTCCATCTTTTCTACACAAGGTTTATTATTACAATTTCTTTATTTTTCGACGTGCAAGTACTGTGTAAATTATAACACACTTGCGTATATTTACCAAGTTTCTGAACTTAAGCTTAAGACTAATACGATAACTATGATTTTTTTAAATATAACTGGTTGTTATTTTATAAATTTTTTCGTGTATTTATGTATGTATTATGATGAAAGTTAAAAATCATAGAAAATATTTATTATTATTATTATTGTTGTTGTTGTTGTTGTTGTTGTTGTTGTTGTTGTTATTATTATTATTATTATTATTATTATTATTATTAGTTGAAATCATTAGTAAATTCGGGAGAGAAGAACGAAAGATTGTACAAATAAAACTCAACAATTACTACCATTAAAAATAAATTATTTATTTATATTACAATACAATCGTACGGGATTAAAAAACCTCATCATAGTGAAAGGAGGAAAGTCTTTGTACAATTATTAATGCAAGGCAAACTATACCGGGACTCTTGCCCCGCATCCGCACTACTACTTATCTCGGTCTCGAATATGTATTATAAGAAATAAATATAGTGTAAATAATCACCCTGAAACGTGTATATATCAGCGAATTAATAGATAATGAAAATGTGGAGAGGAGAAAATGCGACGAGCATTTAAAAGTCAAATGTAAGAAAAACAAATGAAAAATGTTTCTCTTCCCAATAGTCAAAGATAATACTATTAGTTTCCTAAATTATACAATTGTTAATCCTCGAAATTTGAATTTTGCTTACTCTTAAAGTTGTAAGGTCCATCAGCTCGCAAAGGAGTCGGGAAGGATTGTAGTTGAAATAAAACTGAACGTTCTTCGTCTAACTAAATATAAATAATTTATTACCTAAAATTCGTGCATAAGACATCTCCCCCCAGTGAGAGGAGAACTTTTATATAAAAATACTATCGTAATTTTACTTTATTTCATAATCGTATGTGATCGGACATTGGATCCTGTGGGCACACAGGTACTACTAGTAATAGTTATGTACTGCTCTTCATCAGAGCGCAGTGAGCTGTGGCAGGCTTTTTCGTCCCTCGTAGACCTTAAACACAATTTTGCAATGAGTTCTTGCCAGACAGGCAAGCCAGAAATCCCTAGAACAATTACACCTAGACGGGTGGGTAACATGGCTCATTATCAATGTGCCGAATACGAAAGCTGCAAATGCCACACCCGATATTTTCCACAATCAAGACCACAATCCCAAGACGTCAAACCTTCCTTTTTTTCCTCGAGGGTATCTGTGATTGTCTCAAAACTGACTACTCTCTTTTCGACCCATCCATCTCCCTTTTCCCACGTTCATACAATTCTTTATGTCGCGTGATTTTACTCATGCTCAATACTGTTGAGGCTAAATTCGACCCCATAGTTCACTAGCCAGTAATGAATCTCGATCTCGAACAATGAATTGAAAATATTTCCAAAAATATTTAAATATATAGTTTCTCTTAATAAATTTATAAAGTTAAACAGTATTCATTCTATTTTCCTCAAATAAGACTGTTATTATTTTAAATTAATATGTATTTTTAATTATATTACTGTTCTTTTGATTTGAGCAATTGAATTATAAGTTAATATAAAATTTAATATAACATTTATGAAATATATTTTAATTGCAAATGATTTAAAATATCATTCCTGTAAAATATTTACAATTAAATAAAAACAATATTAATTATATGTCACTTTTTTAGATTTAAAAAATTATATTTCTTAAATTGATAGCTATTCTAAATAAATTTCAAAATAAATTAATTACAAATTAAAGATATTGAAATGTGATACTATATTTTACTAGATTATGAGCAATATTTTCTCAATTTTTTTACAGTCAGTTAAAATATAATAATTATTGATGTGCACATAAATTTAAATAAATAATACACAATAATTTTATCAATAAAGGCTGCAATAGATTCGGAATGATGAATCTATATGAATGAGCTTTAATTGGTATATTTTGGTTTTAAAATTTGTAAATGGTTTTAAGATGTTTAATGTTTGTTGCATCCGCAACAATTTAATTGATATTAAGATAATATATAAATTTATTTAGTTTGTTTAGCATTTATATATTAATAATTTGCCTGTAATTGCAGTAAAAAAAATTAAACCAATGTAATTAATAGACATTTTTTTCTGTCTCAGGTAAAAATAAATTTAAATAATAGCTATAGAAATAAAAGTTTCTATGAGTAAGTATAAATTTGTACACAATTTCTATAATTAATTATACCATTAATTTATATTTATAACTTTGAATCAATTATTAAAAGTTATACATTTTTTTTATTATATATATTGAAAGTTAACAATTGTTTAATAAATTAAATTACATAATTAGATTCTAAGTGATCATGTGATATTTAATCTTTTCCAAAAATAATATTATTTACATGTTATTTATAAATATAAGCTATATAATTCAATAGTAATATTTGGTATAAATAGTATTTAGTTGGAATAAAATATTTTACAATTTAAATGAAAGATTAATTGCACTTTAATTTAATTTTATTTAATAAATCCAAACAACTTGTCTAAATTCAAGAATACAAATATTATTAAATTCTTAATTTTTGATTTCTAAAATATTCAACTTTTTGTAATATGTATGAATAATAGTTATTGTTTATTATAGTATTCATACTTTTTAAAAATATGATTTCCAATTGTAAAGGGACGTTTTAAATTTTCAAAATTAATAATAAAAAATTATTTAATTATAAAAGATTTTGTCGTAAATGTTTAAATAACATTCAATTATAGTTTTTCATTTGATTCGATTACTTCATGTATTTTTACATTCAAAATATTATTAAATATATATGTTATTCATAATTTTTTTTAGCCAAATCCAAATCAACTCGTGATACACATGCGTAGCACTATGTTTTTTTATATAAGTATTAATTATACAAATAAAATTTATTAAATTTTACCTTAATTATCTAATTAATTTGTATTTGAAGAGGCTTTGGTAATTTTTGCCTTGACCTATCTATGAGAATCTTGAGATATTAAGAATTAGAACTATTATTTATTAAGAAATATGTGAAAATATAATTTATCCTTTCAGTAAGGACAGTATGATAATTAAAAAAATTTAATTTAAAATTGTTTTTTGTTCGACATTCTTTATCATTGTTATTTATTTATTTTCATTTATCATTTCAATTACCATTTTTTTTTCGAACCTTCAAAAAATATAACAAAAAGTAATGAAATTATTAATCATGAACATTTAAAATTTTAGGATTATCAATAGCAATTATAAGTGGAAATCAAATATTAATTTTAATAAATGGAATACTTTTATTTTAAAAATATATTTAAAAAAAACTAAATTCTTTTATGTGTTATCTTTATATTCATTCAATGATTACTGTTATTAAAATAGAAATAGCTTTTTTATTATATTATTTATTATGAATTTTCATTTCTATTTGCATATTAAAAAACGGTGAGCAAGGTAGATTCGAGATTCTTATGATTATAATAATTGAACTTTGCCGTAAGGAAAAAACCTATAAGTTCTAAATTATATATAACTTTAATCCCTTATGGAGTTAAAAATTTTTTATTATACTGAATATTACTTTTTATTATCTTGTCATTCTATTATTCTTGATTATTTATAATTTTATCTTTCAAATGTAGTAGATATTTTTTATATTTTCTTAATATAAAATATAATAAAATATAATATGAATTCTTATTCCATTGAGATGGAATGTATTTAAATGTATACATACACATACAATGTATTAAAGAAAATTCTGAAAGGATGAGCTACGGTATTGCAGTTGCTTCGCATATCATTACTTAATAATTTAGTAATAAGCTATCAATTTCATTCGCTCACTGAGGAAAAGAATATAATATTTGCTGTGACAGTAAGGAAAAGAAAGTAAAAGCGTTGGTCGAGCCACAATAAGAGTTCTGACTAAGAAAACCCGATTAACAGAGGCTAGATAAAAAAAGAGAGAGAGAGAGAGAGAAATTCTTCCGGCTCCTGAATCGTAGCGATCAGTCGACGTTGCATGTAGCAAATGTCACATGATTACCGCCACTCAGGAGCTACTCACTCGCCACTCATAGTAAAGCGTATAAGTGGAATAAAGCATGCGCGCTTAGGGGCACTGAAGGGAGAAAATAAGAAAGAGCGAGTGAGTAAATGAAAAAGGAGCTCCGAAATCTCGACGCCGGCGCGCGACTCACAACAATGCATACCGACTTTCTAGCATCAGTGCGAGACATGCTCTCGAACCGAGCGGACTTGTGATTCACGGCTATTTTTATTAGTTGCGCCTGCTGCTCCAAAATCCCTACGACGCTACAGACCTTTCCCGCCCGCGCCCCCTTCCCGCCCCATCACGACTCCTACGTTCTGATCAGTACTGAATACCGCCCCTCCGATCCGAATGTGAAGCTCGTGGCGGAGGGTGGCGGCTACGGTCGATTTAACATCCAGTTTCGAGGTCGGGAATTCTGTATTGAGTAATTAGGGAAATCGGGAACGCAATACGTTGGAATACTTATCGCGGCCGGTATGATGTATTCTGACACGAACCTAGATATCTTCCTCTCCTCCGTTTGATTTGAGGATGAGAGAAAGGGAAATGAACGGTCTATAACTACGTTTCTACTCGTGATCTTTGTGCAATAATTCTCTTAGTCCTTTATCTCTCTCTCTCTCTCTCTCTCTCTCTCTCTCTCTCTCTCTCTCTCTCTCTCTCTCTCTCTCTCTCTCTCTCTCTCTCTCTCTCTCTCTCTCTCTCTCTCTATCTTACTCTCTCTCTTCTCCACTTGATCTATCCTACTCCTTTGTCACAGCCATGAGTGGCATCGGCTTTTTAACATCGGTGAAAACCTTTGGACCCTCCTGCCGACGGCATCGGGGCTGCGAAAAACAGAAAACGATATGCGATTTGACGGGATTCGCTAGCCATCAACCCGATGGCCTAGGAAACTGGGATGCAGTTGTTCCAATAACGCCACCTGCGGCCTTTTTGCCATCCGAATATAAGAAGAAGCACGAGATATTCGGCTCAGGTTAGAGACTGAGAAACAGAGAAAAAGTAAAAAACGATAGAGAGAGAGAGAGAGAGAGACGGACAAATCAATCAAGAAACCCTTATGACTAGATAATAATTTATCAAATAGTTCATTTGATCCATTAATTTTCTTTTAATATCAACTTTTATACTTTATACAGGTCGACATACAATTTGTACATTATTAAATTAAAACAATTTTAAAACATATTTATAAAGGTCTTACATTAAAATATTCTTAGTTCATTACTCGATTGCCAATCGTTGAAATAATACATACATATTACCATGATTTGTATCCTTAATTCTTTATTTTATTCTCAGCTTCCTATTCAAAACAGAGCAAGGAACATCCCTTAATTTCCTAGTAAAATTTCAATAGTTTAATATGAAAATATCTTGTTTTTGATATCTTTCATTTTTTTATTTTTGTTTTTAATTATATATTAAAATTTATAATAATATTACATTTCCAGAAATAGTTTTCTTTGTAAATATATTTCCATCTACATATTCTATTTTCTTAATTTTATTAAGAATATAATTTATGGATTTATTAAATTTTTCAAATACTAAAATTTTTTATAAAGATTGTTTGCTATTGTAGAGCAAAAATAAAAATACAAGTAACATCGTTAAACTTTGATTTTCAAATAAATATTTATCTTGTGAAAAATAGAAATCAAGTTTTAAGTTAACTTTTTACAACTTAACAGATTTTTGCATTTGCACATTATAACTTGTATATCTTTTTATCTAAATTCTTAAAATGTCTTCCCAAAATATAGAATTGTAAGCTTTTATAATCTTATTATTTTAAAAATAATTTAAATAACTTTAATATTTATTGTAATAAATAAATAGTAAATATCTTATTGTTTTGTAAATAATTTCATTGATATTAGGATTCTTATTCTTAATGTGAATTTAATTCTTTTAAAAATAAAGAAACAATCAAAATCTAAAATAACACAAATGATTTACGACTTAGATATACTTTATTCGAAAATAATTAAAAAAACATATATGAATTTTTATCAAAGTAAAAGTTTCGTATTTCATGACAAATTACATCAACAAATAAAAATTATGACAAGTTAGAATAATTTAGTTATGTATAATGAAGTTGCTTTTATTAAATTATATATTTTAATCAAAGCGTTTTGTAATAAAATTAATATTATAGAATTTTATATAAAAGGTTCGCTCTGTCAAAAGGCGTCCGGAACAGTCGCGATCGGGTCGGAAAAGCTGCCGAAGCGGGGACCGATCGATCTGAAGCCAAGTCTAACAATCTTTGCAAGTCAAAGCAAGCGTCTTGCAAAGGTCTTGCAAAAGCCCCGACACCGTATCGATATACATATATTTTTGTTTGATAAGACGTTTGAAAGGAAATCTATTTTGTTTTATAGCTTCGAATCTATTAAACATAAATATTATACGAAATTATTTTATTTATTCACTCTTATGTCGAGAAATCATCCTGTCATGAGATTATAAATCAACTTACCATCTTTATTATCATAGTCATTTCAGTCACTTCAGGATGCACAGCCATCAAAGGCTCTTGCCAAGCGGACGTCGTCCCCACAAACCGAATGCATAATTCTTATTATTATTTTTTTTTTATTTTTGTGATTCACACATCTCGTTCCGAGCTTTCGCGATCTTCTTTTTCTCCTTTCAAATTGTTATATCAATTACGTATGCATATAAATTTGAACGCCACAAACTTTTATACATTATTATCATTTGTTGTTAAATTATAATTCGTTACAATAATAATGTTATTGTAAAAATTCTCGGCATCTATTTTTATTGGAAAGTGTAAATGTAACTGAAAATTTTATTTCCATCTATTCTAAATAAAACTTTATATTCTAGTATGGAACTAAAATAGAGTATTACAAATTCATCAAACTTTGAAATAATTTATAAGGCTATAAGTATCGCGTTAAGTTAAAATGTTTAATATTATTTTAATATTAATATTAAAATAAATTAAAATAAATTAAATTAAATTAAATAGTAAATTTTAATATTATTCTCACACTACTCCAGAATAAATAAATAAAAAATTTGTGTAATTATAACGTAGATGAAAGTAATTTTTATAAATAATTAAGAGAATTACAAAAATAAATTCCTTAGACATCATCGCTATTTATTTTAAAAAAATAAATAAATAAAAAAACTGTATTTAATGATAAAATTTTACAATAGTCGTAATGTCGTTTAAAATTCCGTGATAAAGCGTAATTAAATTTTATGTTCACAGCTGTGCAATGCAGGGCAGCAGCTGCTCTTCTCATTTTAAAGCTAAAGCCTGTTCTCTTTATGTCTTTTACAAAATTAAATTACAATAAGCTCGTTTCTTAACGTGTACATGTAATTGTCAAGAACAAAATAGAAATTCTAATCATTTTCTAAATATTTGAAGGCCGACAATAAGTACATTATATTGATTACATCGACTTATTACATTGATTTGTTTTAAAGAAAAATATTTTCCTACATAATAAATAGCGTTTATTTATTTTCTACTTATAAATTGTAGCTTTATATTTTATCAAAATTTAATTTATTTGAGTTTTATCAAAAAAGATCACAACTTACTAGGATATAGTTAATTTCTTAGTAAATATTTATTATATATTACATATTATATATTATATAATATATATTATTCATTTATTTCCGTATTTTTCAACATTTTGGAATAATTTAAGTTTCCATTACTATATTTCATATTTTAAATTATTTCATAATTTTTAAATAAATTATTTTATATATCATAAGTGATATGAAAAGAGAATGAATATTAGCTTAATTTTCATAATCAAAGACTTATAAATGAATTTAGAATAATTTATGTAATATCTAAGACAATAATGGAAACTTTCTACTCTAAAAAGTATTACTTTCATACAAATGTATGAAATTTGGACAATCTTGCGTTTAAATTAACAACTTTGCAAAAAATGATATACTACATTACATTACATAATTTGCTCGATTTATTATATACACATAAAATACAAATATATAATAATGAGTATTATTTATTTCTTTTTGTACATATCTCATGTTATCTCAAAGTATTTATTATTATAAATATTGTGTTAATATTGTTTTTCTAGGCCTGTTTAAAAGAATATAAATGATTTGTTTTAGAAAACTATGTGTACACACTTAAGTATAAAAAATTGCTATAAAATAAATATAGCAATTTTATTTTTGCTATTATTTTATTTTATTATTGCTAGATTATTTAAAAGCTTAATTTAACGCCATGGAAATGGCTTATTTAACAATTTTACAATACAACTTGTATGCTAAGGTTAAAAATTAAATAAGTTTGTAAGAAAATTAAATTCTAGTCTAGTTTAATAACATATTCGTTATATCTTTATTGTATAGTTTTACATATACAATTTTAATTCGGAATATATTTTAGGGATAGTAAGAATGAGCTTATTAACGTATTAAAATTTTTTTCTAATTATTTTGCATGTGACCTTGCTTATAATAACTTTTTATATATGCACCTAAATAATAGCTGCAGTTAACAAGATTTTTTGTAATTAAGTAGTAGTAATAAAATTATAGATTTACGTAAAACCTAATGGCCAGTATATATTATTAAAATTTTTTTCTATTCATCATGATAATCATAATGAAATATGTATATTTAGTATGTAATAGTGACATACAATTAGTATTTTGTTTTCGGAGGTTATATATTACATTCATTATTTAATATAACGATGTAAATATTTAAATATTCATAGTTACAAAATAATAGCGTTTCTTCATATTTTGACTAGATTTTCAATTAGTTTATTTGTAATAATTTTATAATTATTACAATTACGTACTGTATATACGTATGATACAATTGTTTACATTTTTTTTATTACATTCTATATTCTATAGCTGACCTCGAGAACCATACATTTAAGGATTTAAAAATATTAAATTATTTGTACATTATTATTTACCTTTGCAGATGAATAAAAAATAATATTTTTATTACAAATTATTAATATTTGACATTTTTAAAAAGTATAATATTTATGGAATTAGTTCAGATAAAATATGGTATAGCACTTTTTTCATTTTTTTCACATCTATCTATACTCGTTATTTGACTAATCTAAAATGTAGTAAAAAAATGAGTTTAGTGCGGAAGGTAAATTTTAAAAAAATTAATGATTCTGATAAAAATAGTATATACGTCTCCCCAAGGATGTTCATTTCATAAAATCACAATCTTCATATAGTACATTTAAGGAAGTACGTAAATTGTATGAATACAGATATAATACTCATAGATACAATTAAAATAAATATCCAAAAATATATATTTGTCACAAGACAAAAATTTAGTGACTTAAATAAAACAGAGAACTAGTCATAAAATAATTAAAACTTCATAATATATAGAAATATTTATTACATACAATTTGTAATTTCTAAAGAACTAATTTAAAAAAAAGTGCTTTTCTAATTATTTATAAATTTTAGTATATAATATAAAGATATAAGAAAATAACGAAAGCTTTATTTAACGTCGTTTGGTATATTTAAATTTATAGAACTATTTTAACTCTACATAAAATTTATTTGGTAAATGTTAAGTAATTAATATTTTGAATATGATTTTTTATAATTAATTCTTATGGAATCCAATTATATAAGATTAAATTTCGATATGATAAAATACAATTTGCGTGTTTTAAAAATTTTCATGGAAATAATTGTAATTTTTTTTATGATTCAAGAGAAGAACAAAATTACATATTTTTTTATTTGAATTTAAAGAATAAATTAAAGAGAGGATATACTTGAAAAACTTGTCTAACAAAAATTTTATAATAAATGAATATTTTTTGTAACATTATTTTCAAATATATAATTTTTGTATTTATTTATGTATTTATAGTTTATACACTAACAGTGTATAAACTATAAAACAAATGTGATGTAATCAAAATATATTTGAGAAGCGTATATTAAATTTTTTTTTTATTAAAATATTTAATATTTATTGTTAATTATTAAATTTTATTAAAGAATACATATTCATTTTCTTATACTATTATCGTTTAATATTCCTGTATATCTTATTAATAAGGTACATAACAAAAAAGATATTAAATATGTGTATCGAAAAGCTATTGATATGTTTGTTCTGCGTGTTACTTTTTTAATTAATTGAATAATATACATTTTGTTTTTAAAAAAATATTGTTACAATGTGTGGACATACTGTAGCTTTCATTTTTTTATTTTTGTATAAGACACATCTAAACAACTATTCACGAATACTGCATAGTCATCATTCTTGCCTTTTAAATTTTATATTTATTGCCTTATATAAAGAATAGAGTAAGTTTAATATAAAAATGTAAATATAAAGTATTTATTTGTTACAATATTTTTTTTATGAACTTTGATATTTTAAACTATTTGATAAAGATAATAAAAAACTCTTTATTATAAGATTAACTAAAATTAATTTTAAATTTATAAGTTGCTTCCTAATTTTCAATTATTTAAAAAAAAAACATATAAATTGTACCATATTTATTATTATTAAAACAAAGTGATATTTATAGAAATATAAAAGAGTTAAATCTTTTATTATAAGTTTTTATATTTTTAATAAAATTAAAAAAAAGCGTATAATATAAGAATTAAAAAAAATTAATTTTAATTAAAAGAAATATTACATATTAATAATGTAGAATTTTTTAGAAAATAAACAAAAAATTTTATAATAAATAAAAGCCAATACGTAAAATAAGATAAAATTAGATTCAAATGAGTAGAGAATACCTTATTCGATAAAAATGTTAATAATCGTTCATATAATCATATATAATAAATATTAATATTATTTAATAGTAATTTCAATAATAAAATAATTATTGTGTTATACATTTTGAACTGAAACTTATTAGTTAAAATATAAGTAATAGATTTTATTTCACATATATAATAATATATCCATCTATGAAAATATTTGAAAAAGTATTCTTCAATACTAATATACTTAACCATTTTGTAAAAATTCTCAATCATCGATTTATTGTGAAATTACATATATCGGCTGTCAGTAAGAAGCTTGGGTTAGTTATTTTCATGTTTCGTATTTCAATTCTTGTGTAATTTTAAGCTAAAATACGAATGACTGTCACAGATAATACATATTTCTAGGAAATATTTGAGTAACTTTTATTCCATTTAAAGTTTATTGCGTGAATGATCTAAAATGAAAATATAAATATAATAACATATAATTATTCTGAAAAATATTATATTATGAAAATAATTTAAAATTATATAATTATATTATTAATGTGTAATGATAATTATAATTTATATATAATATAGATATATAGATAATATAGATATAATATAGATAATTATAATATATTTCATCAATGTTGTATCTCTTTTTATGTCATTCATAAGCAATAAAGCAATAAAGCAATAAAGTAATAAATGATCACCACTTGTGTTAATCAAAACTTCAAAAAACGTGCAACGAGCCAGAAATTGAAGCGCGTTGCACAATCGCCGTCCCTAGAATATCTGCAAATGAATTCTGAGATAAAGGATCAGTGATAAGTCAGATTCCGATTCTTAGTATTTCCGACATCCGATGATCCATTGTTTGTAGTATTGAGCTTATGGTGATTCCAATTTTAGTTCAAAACTTTAGTTAACCTTTGTATTAACCAAGTTTTGACAAGGATATGTGCAAGAAAACTGTAGAAGGGAAATATTTGCATTAATTTATGCATTTATTATGATTAACTTATAAAAGCTTTGATACTTTGGAAAAAGATTTATTTAAGTAGTCTATTTACAATGCAGTCAGATCTGAAAGTTCTCAGAATCTTTATGCGATATTGTTATATAAAACGTACGTGAATATTCTTCGAGTGTATAGACATTTTTGTGTTTGCATAAATAAAATGACAGGTAATTCTAGTTGAAATTCCAGAATTAATGGTACATCGCTTTAAATTATGAAAGATTCTTAAAATATTATAATGGATTGTACAGAAAATCAAATCAAAGAGTTCACAATCATCACATGAAATATAAAATAACAAATATATAAAAAGTCAGTTCAATAATGAAGTTTTGTTGTATAAGAAATTTTAAGGAATATATATTTAACCAAAATTACATTAGAAGTTTCGAGCAAGCTTTGTTTCGATGTGTTGTTTATGTTTTCTAAATGGAAACATAATTATTCAAGTTTCCTTATACTAAAATTTTCAAACGTATATTTTAAGGTATATTTGTATTTTCAGTAAATTAAAGATTTCATATTCATAGAATCAAATAAAGCCTGAAACTTACTTTTATTTACTATTAGAAAATATAAAAGACGTGCATCAACAATTTTTTCTTTTTCTTCTATGAAAATTTTGAATAAAATAAATTCTAAGTAAAAATTTAAAACATTTACACTTATCGCTTTCGGATGTGACGTAAAGCAACAGGAACTAAAGCGATTATTGAGCTTTAATTTATATTGAAGCATGGCATTCTTATAAGCAGGGTTTATAAAAACTCATTCTTAATATATTTCAAGCATAAGGTGTTAATCGCTCAGATTTCATTAATTACAATAAAAGCTGCGCTGTTTTGACGTTTAGATGAAAAGAATAAATCCAATACAGAAAAATCCTCTTAGACGAAGAAAGAAAACATGCGCATAAGATCGACAATAAGAATCGTCTAGCTCGATTGGCGACAAACGGAATGCATGTATTATTGCGTGTCGTGTTCGTGAGTACGCGCTGCTCATGCATGTGTACATGAAATTTATTTTCACACGGTAATGTGTAAATTAGGTATGTGAAAATACAATCGATTGTAGGGAAGTAAGCGGCGGAAGTAAGCCAGTCGCTTTAGCGGAATGAAAACAGAACGTGACCGTCAACTATATTTAAGTTCTAATTTGCTTTATGAGAAATATATTTCTCGGAAATTATTGTCATTATTACATATGTAAACAATTTTTTATATTTTTAGAAGCTTATTTAAGCGATCCCATATACTCCACAAACAATGCTCAATTTAAACCTATGAATCTATTGTTTACGATGTATCCAAATTTTATCAGAATGAATTTTTACTTCGTAACAATTTTGTCTTGTGCACACATTTAAATCAATCCTTAATATGTTCATTGAATAAAATTTTTTTCTAAAAAAAAATATATATAAAAGTATAAAAATATAAGAGAATTTAATAAATAACTAGACTGGGTACCACAATATGAAGTTAATATTTATTTTCAATTCCTATGATAATAAAATCAATTATAATAATATTATAGCTTTGATAAAAAGTATAAATAAATATTTAACATTTTATTAACGCACAATAATATAGTGTTCAATTTTTTTATATAGAGTAAGCGATCCGAAAATGATATTTTCGGATACTTTTAATAATTAAACGAAAATAGCTTAGGTGAAACAATTATTATCCTGTTATCTTAAATTTATATACTATTGATGTAAATGTCCCTTGTGTAAAGCATTTATATTTAAGTAACCTTCCATATATTTTACATGCAAGCTAATTTCATCTGTATTCATTAGCTAAATATGACGGAATTAACTTTTCATTATATAATTATGATTATTGTCTTCGTAGTCGTCATCGTCGTGTCGTCGTTATTGTTGTTGATGTTGACGTTGATGTTCTCGTTTTTGACGTTATCCTCGTCGTTGCTATTGTTACTAGTTTGTTTTTATAATAATTCGAATCCTCCTTTTGACTATACTTGTTTTTAAATCAATAATTTGACTCTATCTCTAAATTGTATAAAACAATAACAATACAAACGTTTTCTTTCCATTTGAATAATATAATTTTTCGAACCATTATTTCCTTCTCTCTCTCTCTCTCTCTCTTTCTCTCTCTCTCTCTCTCTCTCTCTATTTAACAAATATCATCTCCTTGCCTTATTATCGTTTGCACTATTTCTCCTGAAATTTTTCTTGTATGTGTTCCTACCAAGTATTTATCCAATACAAAGTTTAAATTAATAAAAATTTATTAAAAGCCTATTTAATTAGTAAATTATTTATATTATCTCTATCTCGCTGTATAAAAATGGTTATATTCTATACTTTCTTCAATTTATGAAGTATACTTGTACATTAAAATTACAATTAAAATTTTTTTCTTAAAAAGAAATACATGATTAACATGTATTAATAAAATTATGTTTTAATGAAAATAAATAAATATTAATTATTGATGTTATATGAAATCGGACAAAGGAATGATTTATTCGATCATGAGCAATAATAAAAAAAATAGTTAACTATATTTTTTGAAGTTAGAATAATTAGAAACTTACGACGAGACATTAAACGATATTTAAACCAGAATTCGAGCTTTATCATCCATGCATACCGATTTCTTGCAACTTTTAGTTATATCGATTTAACAGATGTGGCCAGTGATCGCTAATTATTCTATATTCATTATAGAATAACCTGTTTAATCTGTTGCCAAGATCCCGTCAACTGTTGCTGTCAGTTTTATTTTATCAAATGCCCTATTTCTGAATTGATTATTTAATAACTTTTAAGCATTCTCATGTAAATTTTTCAATTTGTGTCAAATAACTAAAGAGACATTTAATACCATAATTTATTTAGTTATATTTCTGATGAGCATAAATTTATTTTCCATTTTAATTTCAAGCGAAAACAAAAATATTACGCTGAATTTTATAATCATGATTCATTGATATTTCATAGTATTTATAGTATTGTATTTATAGTATGTATTAGTATTGTATTGAATTCATAGTATTATCATATTCAATTTTTAATTTTAAAATATTTTACAGTTATTAAAAATATTTGAAAATTCATACTTTTGAAAATGAAATTAAAAATGTCTGAACTAAAGTACTGTTTATAGGTATATGAATATTAAAATTTTATTGTTTGTGTAATGTAGGACTAAAAAAATTAAAGTATGCACCGCATTGAGTAGGTAGTGGTGAGCGGGCTTGAGTAGGATGGGTGAGGCAAGGTTAAGCTTTGAAGGAACACGTGGCTTAACTATTTCAGAGTTTAAAAAAGATAAAAAGGAAGAGAGAAACGTCGGAATCGGAAATGTCAGTGTTGGTAATAGCGGCTCCCTGTCTTCTTGCAACGAGAAAATTGGTCTCCAAGAATCCGGCTACCCGAAGTCTCAAAAACCAACGAGGCCTAGGACACTCGACACAAACTTAAAAATTGGAAACTGGCAGTACAATCAATCGATCGTCAACTGCCCGATTCGTGTCCTTGCGGATCGCAAGACATGCGCTTCTTATCTTACCGAGGAATTTTTGTCAGGTTAGGAGAGCATGTGAAAATGAACGAGATGCCCATTAAAAAAAAACCGATGCGAAATAAAACATCTCATTTCATGTCTAGTCACCCACCCGATTCCCGTTACGTCATCGCTTATTGATTAAAACCGTAATGGATACCTTTTATCTACCTAATATCGAGCTCATATATTATTTAAATCTTTTTTTTTATTCTTGTCAATACATTTGAATATTCTGTTTTTTATTATCTTGTTATATATGCTATTTATTATACAGAACCAAGTAGAAGAAGACAATTAACTACGCATCTTTTTTAGGAAAATATATCTTTATTTTAAAGTAGTAATTATGTTTCCGTAAAGACCAATTTATCAACTACCGAATTTCATATATTTTTTGCAACTATATTAAAAATCATATTTCTTTAGTTTAAAAACTAATACTGCAATAATTATAATTAATATTGAAGAACTAAAACTAATAGAAAAATTAATATTCTTTTCTATTTAAATTTTTAACCAATTTTATGAATAAAATCTTTCATCGAATACAATTTCTTAATGAACAATAAATAATATAATTACTAATTCCTATGTACCTAATTGTTTAAAAATTTAATAATAAATATTTGATTTTATCAACTCAAAAGTATATAAAGAATTTATTTCTTTTTCAAAATTTAACAAAAATTTTGTTGATACAGTTTTGTTATTTATACAAATATGTCAATTTTTGTTTTACTCGTTAATTCATTGTTAATGTATTTGTTCGAGACCATCGTCCTCGCTTTTCGACTGTTTAATCTTAGCATTAAGACTCGATTTGTAAATAGTAATATAATTCGAGATAACTCGCGGTAACTTATCGTCTTTCATGAGCTACCCATGAAGAGGGGAGATGCAAGTTTTTAGTTGTAAATTATAGAGTCAGTTGTTCATTGACTTTCGCAAAGCAAGTACTGTGACTACCTCCGCATTGCTACTTAATAGAGGAAATATAAATTGACAATCACGATACTCCATTCCGTTTATTCCAACGGAAGGCGACCCTGCGCACACGTTGAAGTCCCGCCAATCGGGAGGCCACCGACGCTGATAAGACATTTGTTGCCAGTACGAGGTACCTGAGGAGATACACGGGCTCTGACGACCTGGTTGAAGGGATTTAAAACTGGGAGGAAGGAGGAGGGCTGAACTTGTGGGCCAGCCCTTCTCCTTCCTTTCTGCGCGGATCGTTAGATTAAGTCGAATTCAGCGGAAAATTAGTATTTTAGTTATAAGCGTCTGGCCAGTCGCGTGCGTTAATTACGAAGCGGGCTTTTCCCTTCTTCATTAGAGAAGGTTTTTTATGACACGTAGGAATAGGAACTTAAATAAACGAAGTTCTTTTATTAGCGAAAATTCAAAGTGTTAATTAGTTGCCAGTAACCTCATCACTAACCCCTCCCTGAATAATAATAATAATTACATATATATATAATTATAATTTAAGGCTGCGACAGTATTAATGTACAAATAATTGTTTATATAATCATTTATTTGTATATTTCGCAAACATTTTGTACTTTGTATTTTGTTATTTTGATAAAACGCGAATATTTAAAATACTAAGTTACGTGTATTCTCATGCGAACCTTTAATATTGAAATAAGTATTATAAAATAGTTTATATAAATACGATTTTATATTGTCATAAAAATTACGTATATTTAAAATATTACGTGTACTATTTTGACATGAACTGATTGACCTGCATTGAACATTTTCCCATTCATACATTTGGCCTTAACTTAAGAATACAAAACTATTGCAGTTGAGAAAGGAATGTTAAGTTCTGGAACCGATGAGCAACAAGTTATGGGAAGATGCTACCCGGAGAATCTAATGCTTTCGGAGCTCCCGGAGCCGCCGATACCGCTAAGCGAAATTGGACCAATTCCGCCCCCGCCGATGTTCAGCTCCCCCAGTCCGACTTTACTCATCCGGCAGAAACAGCAGCAGCTATCGCTTTTGGACTGCAAGGATGACGGTAATTACTGTGCGTGCTACTGAAATGAATATTTTATACCTAAACTTTGTTCCTTTGCTCTGCATTTGAAACTGTCTCGTAGACGAAAAAACGTCTTACGACATTAGTTATCATACGAGTAAAGTCGAAAGAACAATTTCTTTTAGAAAAAAACTCATTTTTTATCTAACGAATAAATAAATTTTTCATTCAAGTATAAATGCATTATCCACTATTTACACATTTTCAGGAATAAATGAATATGCTTTTCATTTATCGTTAGATTTCAGTTTAAAAAAATTTTTTTTTCACGTTTCCAATTTTGGTGAAGCTTTAAATCCATCTACTATTTAATTTCACATAAATAAATATTTCAATCATCTTTAATGAAGAAGAAAATAGTACTTTTGCTAAGTATAAATGTTAAATAGAAATTACTTTCTATTTATTATTTTTATTATATACTATAATGTATTTTATTACGTAAAGTTATTTAGAATTCACGGTATTGTTCCTCTTTAACAGTCGTGGTATAAAATATTTTATAATTATTATAAAGAAATGAGTAGTGTCAAATTATTGTTGACCAAACTAGAGAATACATATTATTCATTCAAATAACTCGACAAATTATTTAAATTATTTTTTAACAAAAAGTTAAAAATAAATCGAAATTAATAAAACACATAAAAAATAATAAAAATAATAATTATTATAAAGAGAAGCTGTAAAGAAGAAAAATAGAGTTTATTAGTTGTTTCATGCATCAAAGATAAGATATTTATTAAGTGCATCTATTAAATTCTTGTAATTTTAGAGAAGATGCTCTTTATATTTAATTAATATTGAAAATGAAGAATTGATTTTTTTAAATGCAGACGACGAGGATACCGATGTCGATGAGGAGGACGTACGCGACACGACACGAGTCGAAGAAATTCCGGCGAAAGAGCCCAAGTTTCACGCAATGCCACTGAAAAGCGCACTAAAAAAGAAGGGCGCGAACAGTGGACCCGGAACACCCCAAAGTACACCAACACAAGAAATAAGGCCACTGACGCTCCGCCAAGACTTCCACGCATCTTTCAAGTATGTAATCTAATTAATTGCTCGTCAATAAATTTTCAACATTTTTTTAATAAATACATAGATATTTTATCCCTTTTATACGAAGCTATATATTGTTAGTTAAAAACAGATAAATTTTGAATTAATTAGATCTTGTTGGTAAAAAGAAAGTCTCATCATCAGCGACTGTGTACAGATAATTTTACTTTTTATGGTCGACTCTCCTTTGGATTCATACTAAAAATAATGAAAGTTTATATATATTGTCGTCCTTACAAATTTTAATTAAAGTTATTGGTTTAAGCTAATTGCAACATACATACTGAAATATTATATGTATTAATTCTACTTAACTTGACTAAATTTATTAATACATAATTTATGAATAGTAATTTACAGACCGTTAAACAAATTAATTATAATTTTAAGCTATTATTAAATTTAAATACAAACTTTTATTTTTTAAATGTATTTAGTTTACAATAACAAAAGATCTGTAAGTTTGATTTTATTATTTGAAATTTATTTTATTTTTCCTGCACTCTACAATCAATAATCGTCTTAATACCTATAAATGTATTTATATATTATATTAAAATTTATAAGAAATATTTTAAATATCATATATATTTTTATTTCAACATATTTAAGATAATATTACATTGACTTCAATATACCAATTGCCAAAATATGTCACTATCGTGTCTATCGTATAATCCAAAACTATTTAATTCAGCAATAAGATCATTATAATGCAATCATAATTTTTTTAATACAAATAATTATTTTAAATCAACGATTTATTATTCTGTATCAGAGGCTATTAGCTTCCCACTTATTTATCGGAAAATTAGTATTATTTATAATTTAAAGATGTAAAAGAATTGAAATTAAATTTAAAATAAGTTATCAAACTTCTTATTTCATCATATTATTAATTAAAAATAATCGATTTCAGATGAAACATTTATATTTAGCTTATACGTATCTACTTAGATTTTATTAAAATTACATAAACTAAATACATTAAAACTATAATTTTGAAATTATTTTAAGTAATTTGAAGTAATTAGTATTATACATTAGAATGTTATTTTTTAATATATTTTTGTTATTATTATTTAATTATTTACCCTTACTATGTGTTAATTGCATTAACTTTCATTAACTTGATTAATACATTTAATTAGTAACTGAAATACGATTTAAATTACTCAATGATATTTTAATTTTATAAAAATAAATAAAGTATTGATAATATTTGCCTAAATATAGTTTACCAATTTGGTTGAAATAGAATATCGGTAGCTTTTATATGTTTAATTTGATTTTCAGTAATCGCCCCATGTGGTTCGGCTTATTGCTGCACAATACTGCTGAAAACAAAGAAAATGCTAGACCCTATGTTATTCGCGAGGACTCGGACATAGATTCAGGAGATGCGCCTATCCATTATCAAGAGGATTACGATGATGAAAAAAGTAATTATACTTATGATTTAAGACAAATGTTTACTATTGAAATTTCTTTAATATTTATTTGACAAGTTTTTTTTCTCACTTATTTTGTCTGCGTCTCTAAATTTATGGTTCTATTTCTTTACGTTTAAGCCATTGTGATTCAATAATTTGATAATATTAATAATATGCATTTAAATTAACAGATGAATAATCTGTTGCAATTTATTGTAATTAAAACTATATATAAATGGTATAGCTTATATTTATCAAGTAATAAATATTAAGACTAAGATGATTCTTAAAGGGAAGAAATATTTTTTGTTATGGTTTGCCGGGGGCGGCTCAGTCTTAATAAATAAGTGATTTGATCGATGCACTTGTTCCTAAGGTATAAATATAGATAAAGAGAGAAAGCGCCAAGCGTTTATCAGTTGACGTGGTAATTTCGGGACTTGCGCTAGCCAAGTGGCACAAACGAGTGGGGAAATGAGTCTTGCGATGCATCTTCCGAAGCGAGTCTCGAATGCATCCGTAACTTAAGCCACAATCAATTTAGCCTTCAATGTACTAATTTTACTGCAATAGTCGTCGAGTCTCCCGGTAGAATCGAGCGGGCCACCATTCAACATGTTTCTAGTCAAATTTTCAAACGTACACGCGGAGTTTGCGCTTCAGCGATTCATTCGCGTACCTTGAAGTTTATATTAATACCCGGCGATAATTGTCAAACTATTCAGTGCCTTCCCAACCACGTTGATAATCACGCCTCTGCGCCAACAACGACACCCAAGAGCAAAGTCGCGAAACATCTATACAACTTGTTCATCCTCCTCTTCCCCTTCAGCTCTTTTTTTCCTCCGCTCTTCTTTCTTCCTTATCTTTACTAATCATGTTACAAGTGTACTTTTATTGTTCTATACTTAATATGCGTCTCACGTGGAGGAGTATCTTTTCGCGCGTATGATGAGGAGTAACTGTCCCTGCTGGCATCTGAAGTGTATATCTATCGAACAAGTAATGGTAATTTAGTTCAAACTGTCAGAGATTTTATATATATATATATATATATTGATATATCGTTACATATTCGCGTTTACGTGTTTTTTTTACATCTCAAAATTCTTGAAATCTTTGTCGACGCTCAGTTATTAAAATTTAAACTTTGGATATTAAGGTTAGCCACGAAGAAAAGTTAAATAATATACAATATAAAGCGTTTCAGAACTTGCCAACAAAAAATAAATTGACCAACTAAATATGATCAATAGAGTAGCACTCAAATAGAAGAGCCGTACCTCCGCAGAAACTTAATGTTCATTACGTTTAAATATTTTTCTTGTCAAATATATTCTATTCGCTGTGTTAAATAATAAGTATTAGTATCGGCTATCTCGACTGCTGCTATAATATGAAAAAGATTTTGCCAGAAACTTGGCACGACAGGTCGCTCAACTCTTCATCCATAGCTTTTATAGCTCATTTCTCAATTCCGAAACACTTTATTTTTGTAAATGATTGTTTGTATTATGACTAGTATACCACTCAATAAATATTATTAACGAATGAATTATTTTTATATTTATAAATAATGTAATTGCATTACGCGGGCGAGATATAATGTATTTAGAAATAGTCTGAAAATAAAACAATATCGTTCATGAAATAATGTCGTAATTCTTTTTTGTGTTATTTTTATAATTTTATGAAAAATAATAAAAATTGTATATATAGTAAGGCTTATTAAATTAGAGGCAGTTTGAAGGACGAATTAGTGCGTAGTTGCTACGGAAAATAAATTGACACCGATAGACATCGAAAAATAATAAATAAACCTTTTCAATGCCTGTCATTTATTTTTTATTGACCAGTAAGGAAATTGCTATTGTACAAGTGCATAAAAACATTGCATAGAATAACAGATATAAAGAGATCGTTCTAATTATTTATTTATTTATGTTAGAAGAAACACGGTGATTAACTGGAAAGCTAGTAAAAAATTTTATAATCACAAAAGTTGTAGTATAACTAAGGCAAAAAAAATCCTGAAAGTTTTGAATAAGTTGCCGATGTTCGAAGACCATATTTAATCTCTATAATAGGCAATATGGATCACATCATTTGAATGCCGGTCGTCGCATTTTTATTATTAAATAGCAGTAGCAGAATTAAGAATCAATTGGAAGGGTGTTGCAAAAAATTAATAACTGAGCTTCCCGATGAATCCGAGATAAGAATTGGATTCACGGCTAGTCGATTATTGATCATCAATAATGAAAAATCGATTAACAGTCATAGAAATACAATAAGAATAATAGATTGGAAATTATGGGGGCGTGAAGTGCAGGTGGAAAAAAATAATGAGAGCTCGCAAGTTCCGAGCGGGGCATCAGGTCGTAATCCGGCCGAGGAAGATGACGTCGTTGAATTGATAAACAGTCGAGAGAAAATGCCAGCGGTGACTCGAGCGGCATCGATGTGTGCGACGCCGACGTGTCGACATCCACGAGGTGTCCACGAGAGGATGCAGCGGAGTATTAGCTGCATCCAATTCGACGGTAAATACACACGTGGATCTTAATCTGCTGTTTTTACTTTTCCTAGATGTTTTTTGGCATCTAATCCATTTTTCTCCCTCCTGAGATTAGATCTACCCGACATTTAATGACGAGTGATTTTTGTTTGAGTGACGAAATACTGCCTTATCCGCCTTATCCGCCTTAGCACTTCAATTACTTTCAAGATTTTTGAATCTCCTACAGTCGAAATTCATACTTTCGTGTTAATCCATCTTTAATTATAAGATGTTTTTTTTAAATCAAGCTTATTTATTTATTTTTTTTTAAATCTATTTATACGTCTTAGCTTATGTATACATATTTAACAAGTTTCTTTCATCAAAAAATAATTTCTTTTTATTTTACAAATCTATTTAATATGATGGAATTTTATTTATAAATTTTTAAAACAACTTAAATGGCACTAAAATATAAATTATTAGTTCACGCCTATTTTTTATTAACAAAATTTTTATAAACATGCATAGTCTTCACATCAATTTGATTTAATTCGTTATTTTTATATGCTTATATAGCCAAATTTGGTACATTAATTATATACCAGTATATTTTGAATCATACAGCTGATTCTTGGATTAATTTTTCAAAAAATAATTTGCTCCATGTAACGCAAATTTCAAGAACAAGAATATTAATATTTGGCTTAGCTAATTTTCCTTTATCCAATAAATGTGTTTTACTTTTCGATCAAGTTTTCAATTTTTTATTAAAATCATATTAAATAAATAACATTTTAAAAATGCATCAGAAAGTAAATATTCAACCGTAAAAATATCATTGATATATGTTCAGTAATGTAGTTTGAAAACAATTTTTATAATATGAATAATATCAAAGTATAAACTTACAAATAAATTAAATTGTTCCAATTGTTCTAAAATAATTCAAATTATATATTTTTTACATTAAATTAACAATTATTTATGAAATATTCTAAGAATGATAAAATAATGTTTAAATTATATAATTCTATAAAAATAAATTTAAATGTCGAAATTACGAAAAAATAAAATAAATATAAATTCATAAAAAATCTAAAAATTTTATGTCGAAAATGGTAATTTTGTAAATAAACCAAATTTAATTTCAAAATCTTTAGCAGTTCAGTATTGATACCTGTTTTTAAATTGACATAAAACCTTTTAGTACTTATTAAAACCGCATTATAACATTAAATACATTTTTTCAACTTTGTTTGATCTCATATTTAAAAGTTTCAATATGAACGAACGTGAAAAATAAACTTTTACCATAGCTATTTCATATATTATTCTATAAATTTAACAATATTTAGAACTTCAATCGGAATTAAAAAAATTTATTTTTTGACAATGTTTTCTTTGTAAAAATAAAATAGAAAGTGTGTTTATGTAATTTTCGTAATAATATTCAATCTTATACATAACAATTAAATAGCTTTTATTATAAAATATAATGATGTAAAAGTATTTCATATTTATTTATAATAAGCTTTCAATTATTCCTATTGACAGAACAATCAAGAATAGTAAAGTATATCTTCTTTTTTTATATGGTACACTTCAAATAATGTTCTTTTGTGAGTACAAAAATAACTGCATTTAAATATACAACTTTTCAAATAGAAATTAAAAGTTAAATTATTTTATTAATAAATTAGTGGTTTTTAGTAAAATAAGACTTCGTTTAATAAATTAGCTTTGTTTTACTTTAAAATTACGTTAAAAATAGATTGTTAATGATTGTAAATAAAAAGTAATATTGACTTTTTTTATTGACCTAATGTTCAATCCTTATGATTAAATAATTCGCTTTAAGTAAATTATTTGTTCATGAAAAAGATTTGAACATTAATTTGGAGACAGACATTAATTTATAATATTTATAATATATCATAGAATTTGAAGTATTAAATTAATCTTCTATATAAATATTTACATTAACTATGTATACAGTTAATTTAATACAGTTAAGTTCACTGAAAATGTTAATAATAAAAATAAAACATTTACTATGAACAATGCCATAAATTTATAGAGTGTTAGAAAAAATAATTCTCATAATTGTAAATGATTTCGCTAAACAATATTAGTACATTTCATAAATTTAATGAAAATTGTTTATAAAAGTTAATTAAATAACAAAGTAATGGATAATGAGAAAAACTACTGTCTATTGGAGTGTAGGTGTGTGCGCGCGCGCGCGTGTGAGTATCCACGGGGATGTATTGAGGTACGGGCTGTTAAGAAGCGTTCGGGCGAGCAGACTATATTACGTTTAACTGAAAAGTCGCCCGACAATAAATTATAATAAATGACGAAAAAATAGTAATTGAAGCGGGACGTTTTTTATGGTTTTGCAGATCGATTGGCAGCTAAAATAGCACGCAGAGAATCACTGTCTTTGAAGCTTGCGCAACGACCTGACCGACAGGAACTTATTAACCGTAACATTCTTCAAGTACAATCAGATAATGAGAGACAGGAAACGAAAGAAGCAATCGGCGCTAGGCTTATCAGGTGAGAGCTCTCTCTTCTACGTTCTTTCACTGTTTAAAGGTATGTATTATTTAAAAGAACGAAAGCCCGGGACTGCGATATTCCAAAGCGTCGATGTGCACGAGTAACTTCGTATAATTAGCATTCAAGCAGCCTTTTATACAATTCAACTTTAAAATTTGTTTTGCACAAAATCCTGCTTTTAATCTACTTTTTTCTCTACATATCGAGATTCTGTACCTTTCGATTTCAATCTTCAGTGAAATTAAGAAAGTAATTTTATTAAACTGCTCTAAATCATTATATATACATTATAAAATTATTTAAAATATTGCTATACTTAATCTATTCCTTGGCTTAAGCATGTTTCTTCTGATGTTTTTTTCCCTATAATCTTAATTTACTTACTGTTATTTGACTCTTACAAAAAAAAATAAAAATAAAATATTTTTCTTTACCGATTCTAATATACTCCGCAATGTTGATTATTTATCATATTATTTAATTAAAATGTCTTCTATTAATATCAAAATGAGTTACATCTTAAATATTCTGATCAAGAAAATTTTTTTTTCATTCTTTAATTATATGTTAAAACTAAATGTTTTAAAATGAATGTACGTAAAAATTTTCGGAAAGAAGAAATGAATTAACTTAATGAAAATTAGCGAATGAAAGAGTTAATCAAACGAATTTTAATAAAGCGACATAAGAGGAATTCGCGATCATTGATAAACGAGCTGTGTAAATAAAAAATTCAAAGTACAATTTCACAAAGATCATTTAAAATCTTTTATAATGCAACGATAACATTTTATATTTGGAATTCTTTTACGACTTAAAAACATTGTTAATATTAAAAATTTCCTTATTATTTTAGAATTTTAAAAATAAAAGGCATTTTTACAAATAAAAATGTAAAATGAACCCTAAATTAAATAGATAAATTTACTTATGATTAAAAGAAAGTAAGTTTTAATTTAGATTATCATAATTTTTATTGAAACGCATTAGAATAATTTCACGTAAAAGTAGTTGAATATGATTAATTTGTTTTAAAAAAAACTTACTTATATACGTTTAGGTTAAATTTGTTATTTAAAACGAATTGTAAAAATATATGCTAAATATTTTTAATAATTTTATGAAGCAATTAAAAATAGTTTCACAAATTTAGGTACGGATTAGATTTATTTAATCTCTGAATCTGTAGATGTATAATATGTTGTAATATGTTTAAATTAAAGCGTTCAAAAATATCTGAAGACCTATTGCAGCCATTCTACTTACAATTGCATTACAATTAATTCATTGTATGTTTTCCAGACGGTTGAGTATGCGGCCGACTCAAGAGGAATTAGAAGAGCGAAACATCCTTAAAAGTAAGCTTGTTATAACATTGACAGCTATTATTTAATAACACAGTACCACGTCTATATTTTATTTTCAGAACAAAGTCCGGCTGAAGAAAAGATGCAAAAAGAGGAAAAGAAGCGCTATCTTTTGCGAAAACTCAGCTTCCGGCCAACGGTTGATGAACTCAAAGAGAAAAAGGTATACATAAGGAGTATTCGTATGCAATGTTGCCCCTTTTGAATCTTTAAACAATTGAAATTACTCTTCCAGAAAAGAAAATATTTTTTAATCAAATCACCTTACGTGTAGTTTTTTATTTGAAATTTAGCTAATATTTAATTAGAATTCCTTAAACATGTCGTCTTAATTTTAAATGTTACATTTTCCTATTTCTTGGATTCGTGAAAGTGAGAATTAAAACGTCAGTCATTATTTACAGCACATTCAATAAAATCATATAATTATAATAATAGGATGTAAATTTATTTTTTCGTTAAGGTAATGTTTTCTAAACCGTTTTAGTGACATTAAAATTACATTCTCTTATTATTTGATTTTGAATGATCTGAATATTAATTTTTTTTATGTACACGTTTAATCTGTAATAATTATTATATAGCGATGGTATATTAACGTTAATACGTATATTAGTATAAAAAAGTAGCCATAATGTAATAAGATGAGACAAAATATTTGTAATAATAACATTTTCTTTTTATAAAAAAAAAAAAAAGTCTAAATGTTATAATAATGATGTAGGTTTTGAAGATAGTTAACCATTAATGTTGTATGTAGATATACCATTAGACAACCAATAATATTAATATTAATGTCGATGTTCATTTGGCAGATTATCAGGTTCAATGAATATATAGAGGTGACATTAGCAAGGGACTACGATAGGAGAGCAGATAAACCATGGACGAGATTGACACCGAGAGATAAAGCTGCTATAAGAAAGGAGCTCAATGAATTTAAAAGTATAGAGATGGCAGTCCACAAAGACAGCCGACATTTAACTAGGTACTTATGCTTGCTAAACAGTAGACAATTTTTTTTACAAACCGTAAAAACTGGTTACAGATTTTTAAAATTAAAATAGTAATCGTATCGAGTTAAAGAATGTTAAATCAGGTTAAGAGGTTAACGTAAATATGAATGTAAGCGTGAAAGGTAAAGTTTTCGGAAGCGGTGTAGCTGATTTATCGGTGGCCCCTGTCGAAAGATAAATACTGAAAATATTAAAAATACTAAAGCTTGTTTTACGAATTGCAGGTTCCATAAACCATGACAATTAGAATGCATAATGGTGTTAACGAGTGATGGTGCAGTTATAAAAAAAAGTGGGTGCTGTGAAAATTTAAGTACGTGCGATAAGGAAGCATCGATTGGAGCCGCTGACGTCGTAGTCATCTTTGTAGTTACAAGTACAGCTTGTTCGACTTGGCCTTGGAGAAAAACGAAGGTGCCTCGGCACGAGTTATAAGTGCTAATTGCATCGAGAAGTAAGGGAGATAGATCAGCCGTCGATCAAATGCGGCAGCTCGATTGTGATAGAGTGGACCTACGCGTCTTAGAAGGAATATGCAGTTTTAATAGTAACGCGCGTCCACTCAGCCAATTTGTTTAGCGATTCTTCTTCTCCTTCGTTAGTTCTTTTTCACTTTTTCCTCAGTTCTGCACTCTCTTAACTTTCTTTTCCCTTTATTCGAAGGCCTATCTTGCATCTACGTATAGGAATACGTGAGATTTTTTCCTCTCTGCCCTGACACCTTCATGCCAATCAAATCCTGACAACAAAATTAAAAATTTATCATCCTCCGCAATAGAGCCATTCATTATTAAATTATTTTATATAATGCTTTCTTACATCAAATTATCAAGTTTTATAAAACGTAATAACGTTTTAAAAATGTGATTATAAATTTATTAGCCATTATCATGAAAGAGGCAAAAGCCGTCGGAGCCGATTCAAACTCGAAACGGATAATACAATATAAAATGAACGAAGGCCTCAGCCTTTTTCAATGCTCTATGTATCGAGGAAAAAATAATATTGTTCGATAATATTGCTGCTACATTTAATAAAATATAATATAAAGAGCAGATAAAAATTAACTGTCTGTATGCGCTATAATATCATGATTTGCTAACGCGCTAGCGTAAACCTAAATTTTCGTATAGAATATGCTAAGAAAATCAATAATAATAAATAAAAATAAAATAGTAAGGAAAAAAATGAGAAAAAGAATAAAATGAAGAGGGGAGGGGGGATTGATGACCGTTCCTCGGGCCACATTTCTGTGCATATTTAGTAAAATTTATGAATTTTTAAAGCAAAATATAAATATATGAGATCGATGCTGTACTTTGACTAAAGTTTCTCGCCTCAGAATGAGTCGTAAAATATTCATGCATTAGACAACGCCATGTTGTATTCTTAGGCGACTTTTTGGCGTTACCTGACGACTTATGTACGTACTGTCTATCAAATTATTTTAACATATTTCAGTATTTACACCATTGATTTTTAATATTTCACCTTTTATACGTTCAAAAATCTTTTATTACGTCCAAGTGTAATTTATTAACTAAAATTTTACGTAAATAACTGTAAATTTGTCTATTGCACTGTCTCATTCGTCACTGCTCAAGTATTAAATCAAATGCTTATTTCTAATTCATATTTTTTTCTTTTTGTACTTATTCAGGCAGCTAAGGAATGCATTGACTCCTAATTATTATAAATATTAAGTATGTATTAATGCATATAAATAAAAATGTTGTATAGTACAATTGAACTTGTACAGAATATATAATACGTAGGACTATTAAAGTAATTTTTCAACGATCACGTCGTTGTAATTGCTATTTTATTAGCGACATAATTGCATGTCATTGAATATAATCGATCTATTGATCACTTAATACGAATATATATCTTCCATTTTTTGAAGATTGCGGTAGTCTAATAATAAAATAAGCGTTTGATCAAAATTTTTTGTTTTGTAAAGAAAATTTTTTTTATATGTCAGCTTATGTTAATATTTATTAAAAAATATTTTGTATTATATATTTATTTTTCTCTATTTGATCAAAATTTGTTTTTCCATATATGTGGAATAATCTATTGTTCAAGAAATTTGTTGTTGATTATACAAAATTATTACATGAAAAATCAATGAAAAACAAATTTTTATATCTAATTTTTAAAAAAGAAATATTTATTAATATTTAATGTATTAACAAACGAATTTACGCATGATTAGGTAAATACATTTGTTGTTCTGCGTTTAATGACGTTGATCTTCATTTTTGTATATATATACATACCTACGGAATATGAAAATGTAAAAGAGAGAGAACCAGAGTGAAAAAGAGTGAGCGAAAGTAAGAATGCTAAAAGATAGAATGAAACATAGAGAGAAAATGAGAGAGAAAGAGAGAGAGAGAGAGAGAGAGAGCGCACGAAAATTAGAAAAAACTCAGTAATAAAAAAAAATGAGCACGTTTTACACTAAAATATTATTTTGCGTAAATAATGATTGAAGAAGGTAAATATAAAAAAAAACACTTAGAAATAATAGTTTTCAATTATGATATCGTAATATGAATGATTCAGCATATAAATATTACAAATACGCATAGGTATATTATACGTCTATAGTAATGCATTTGCTATCAGTTACAAAAGTGTGCATTTTTCCTAACATATTTAATAAGTTCGGTATTTTGTGTACAAAAAGTAAAAGGAAGAACAACGCCTATTATTTATAATAGACTTATTTGTTTTGTATACTATTTTTAAAGATCATGCTTATATGTACCTTTGGTTTAGAAAGTGTTTTACGGCTAACACAGAGAACAAATAGAAAATATATCATACAAAAATGTAGTCTTTCGTGAGGATATACCTGCATATTAAACTTAATATCCGCTGAACCGATGTTGCCTAACACGAGAACTTTCATTCATAATATATAAAGGTGCCATCTCCCTTAAAGAAAAATTTATGAATTTCTTTATTTCTTATTTTATTTATTTATTTATTTTTATTTTTTTTGTCGCTTTAATCAAAATTTATGAATAAATATTATAAGCAAACAGAAAGTGAATTCATTATTTCTGTAAATTTATAAGTACTGTTAAGTTTTGAAATAACCTATTAATCATAAAAGAAATTATAATTTTATCATGTACATTATTATATATAATGTTTTAAATTTCATTGAAGTTGTCTTTATTATAATTCTGTTGTATTCCGTTTAAATTAATACTTTTCCAAAATGCTGATTGGTCGAACGAAAATTTTTTTAAATTAAATAACGAATTGAGATTTTGATGTCAGTGGCTTCAGATAAGACTAAGTGTATTTATCGGCTACATCTGGATTTGTATGTGCGAAAACGTAAAAAAAAATGCATGTTTAGTTATGATATAAATATGAATAGTCAAAGTTTCGAGAGAGCTTTTGCTCAAGTCGCTCAGTGCAACAAAGTACATAATATATTTGAAACTAGAGAATTGACGTTTCTTCAACTTTGCAAATTGTAAAATAATATAAACTTTACTGGTATCGTTACCTGGACGGACGGTCATTTTAACTGTAACATATGTAGATGTAGTGACAGTAGATTTATCGTAGATTTAATTACAACAATAATAATATACTAAGGTCATGAAGAGGGCTTATTTTGAACTTTTTTTTACGCGATACAAAGATTAAGATATTGATAAAAGTAATGTGAAAGAAAAATTCGTACGATTTTGCAAGTCATGATGTAGGTAACAACTCTTTTTTCTAATACGTGTACACTTGCTTCAACATATGACTTAGTACGAAAATAAAAAAAAAAAAATAATAATAAACAATCAATTGCAGATCATCATTATAATTGAATCTGCCCTTTTTGATCTTTATTAACCCATAAGAAATTATACCTTAATTAAGGCGGAGCACATTCGAGCGCGAGTGAAATTAATTCGTGTTTTGAAAATAAAATATAAAAAAGTAGTAGTGTTTCAGAAAATATGTTATTATTATCATCATCCATAGTACACAAAAATCGATTCAAATAGTACATAATACCGTTTGTTCGATACGAATGAAGCTTGGTGTCAACTTTCAAAATGCATTAAAAGTGATTTTTACGAAATGAATAATGTGTACTTACATAGAATTGTGTACGTAAAATACGTGGCCGTACATTCGAATAAATCCATTGATAGAAGATCCGTTTCCCTCCATCGAACAAATTAAAAAACGCTAACGTACAAATCCATTCGACTATGTAAAATCGGAAAATCGTAATTTATTGTTTTTATTTTAGCCTGCTGAAATTAATATTGTTTTATTAATTAAATTAATATTTTATTTAGCGAAGTAAAAGTTTTCGCTTATCAAGTGTTTCGTAATATCAATTTTATTCAGCAGAGAAGCGTACATATTTTTTTAATGAAATGCGTAATTTATCGAGAACAGCGAAGGTTAGAAATGCAAAAAATGTAGTCTGCGAGATTATTTTGTGCGTTGGCCGAATATAAATCAACGAATGAAATGTATTATATCGAGAAAATAAAATAGCTCATTTAGTATAAGAACATTGTATATAATTATTATAATGTAAACTCTAATAAAATTACACCTCTATCGAATGAGGATAATGAAGTGATTACCCAAAATAGAACCGACAGTATGAAAGGGACGGGAGGTATAAGAATTAAAAATAAAACTCGACGTTTCTCAGAAATCGCACACTACTCTACTCAAGCGGTTTTTAAAGGAACACTTGCGTTTTTTTTATTCGGAACCATTCTATTTTTTGTTATTAGTTTATATGCACCATGATTATCGCAACGTACTGTATTATTATTGAAATATTGTAATAAATAAAAATACTGTTAACTATTCTTAAAAAAAAATTAAAACTTTTATAAACTGATATATTATAGTTGCATTATTCATATTGACTTCCTTTCAAATTTAATTTCATTCACATTTTAAGAAATATTTCTAAATAAATAAACTATTTCTAATGTGCTCTAAAAATTTGAAAAATATTTCTAACCAATTAACCCTATATTGTAATAAAGCATTATCATAATAAAAAATTTTATAATTAATCTCACGAATACATTATAAGGATTAATTAAACTTCAAACTAAAATTAATACAATTATGAATTTTGCATTTACAAACATTTGTCACAATAGATATAAAAAAGATATAAAACAGATAAAAAATTCTTTTGAAAGTCATTATTTTATTAATGCTTGACATACAGAGTATTCATAAGATATTTGAGTGAAATTGAAAATTTTTATTATGTTTCAGGTTAGATTATATCCAATTAAAAAAATTTCATAAATATTCACAACCATTATCATATATATATATATATACAACTTTAAATGAAATAAAATACAAAAAATATTTTCTTAGGGCGCTTAAAATTTACACCACTGCAATATTAACAAATATAAAAAACTAATTATCTTAATTAATTTACATTAAGGCTAATGAAAGATCGATGTAAAAACCTTTTGTTTTATTTAATTAGCTTCAATTATGAAATCGAAATCATAAAAGTTCCTATTTGTCGGTGAAGTTGGAGTTGGATCGATTGGCTTACGTATAAGTTTAAACGGCGAAACCTGAAATAATAAATAAATATTTATTTATCTAAGAATTAAAATATAATAAAAATGGAAAATGTTTAAAAGAGTCCTTTGCAACTAAAACGGATTTGCTACATCATATTCGTGAAAATAATGATACGCACTAGAAGTATATGAATAAGGAAGAATATTAGAAAGAAAGTACATTATTATTAAAAGGAAAATAAATATCTATCAACTCTAGGTAATAATAATGTAAGTTATAAATATGGTTGTATCGATAATTATATACTACATAATTACATATAGTTTAAATTTATTATAACACAATAAAACTACAACATTTCGATGGTAAAAAGTCGATAAGGAAAGTTTAGTCATCATAGTGCTTGCGTATTCTACTTTCCAAATAAAATTAAGCGATAATATTTGCTAGTATTAAATTTAATAAATAATCAGGACAGAAAAATGACTAATGACTTTTTAATAAATATTTTTAAAAGTTCTAACCTTCTTTAAAATATAGTTGGAAATATCATGGCCCATGTAAAAGGCAATACGTTGAAGAGCTAAGACAGATTTAATTCGGGACTTCGGTTCAGGCTGCAATAGTCGCTTGAGCATATCAACCGCTGATGAAGAGATCCCTTCCGCCTTTGTCGGCAATGTACCAATATTTACAAGCTTGTATTCTGAATTTTCCACATGTTCTTTTGATAAAATATTGCCAGGATACTGAAAAATTTATAAGAAGACGACTAGCTGAGGAATTTTTCAAATCTATTATCATGGAAATGCTTGTAAAATAATTTATGTTTGCAATAACTCAGATTGAAGTGCAAACAATATTTTTTTTATAATTAACATACACCTCTGAATAATTAATGCATAGACCCTCAGACATGCTTTGTTATTGTCTTAAAGTCTTTAATAAAGTACTCTGTTCTTATAGATTGGAAGCATAAGTTAAATTTAAAAATCTTAATCAAATATCAAGTAAGTAATAATAATTTGATGGTCGAAGTCGAATTTCCAAGACGATGGTAAAGTGTTTGATTTTCTTTAGTAGCTAAAGAAAAATTCAATGCTCCGCAGAATGCAAAATCTTAAGTATTTTAATATTGCATATGAGAATTAATTTAGCATTGTGTAAGTTATTTTTACCTTGTCTTGTGAACGGTTGTTTTAAACTATATTATGTTGTTATTTCACAGTGATCCAAGAAGTCTGATTTTAAAAATCATTGATTATCTATTGCAGTACTTTTGTACTAAATACTTTTTCTTACCTACGTCTAACAATGTATTAATGTAAAATTTAATAGGTAATATAAAGGACATAATTATGATAAATTTATATAAATTAAAAATGTAAAAGTCATCTGAATAAATGATATTGGTACGTGTAAAATCGATGGGATAAATTTAAAATGGTAAAAATATTGCAGGGAGTAGAGGATGCTCGTGTAACCGAGTATTTGCACGCGAAGATTAATGTATAGATGTCGAAGGTAATTAAAATTGAAAGAAGTGAAAGCGGCAAGATGAGCGAATTAATGCTTATTATAGAAAGGGATACATAAATAATTAGCCGTTAACCGGAAGAGCAATGTGACGGCAATGGGAATAATAAGACATCGTGTGGTGGAAGTTGAGCCGAAAAAAGCTAGGAATGGGCGACCGAGTTCGGCCAAGTAACGGGGAGCGACTTCCCAGGCCTCCATACAGAGCCAAAAACCGATTTACATCGCAGGCCAATGTCTTCGCCTTGTTGTGCGAAAGGAAAACCGGCTGAGCGCTCGCTGGACCGCGTCAATGATCGCGGCCGTTGGAGCTGAGCGAGCGAGCGTCTCGAGAAGCCCGCCGGCGTTCGCACTGAGTCAGGACATACACACGGCTCCGCGCGGAAGGTCAACGGCCAGGCGCGACCCTCAACCTATTACTTCCCGCGCCCGTTCCCCCTGTCCTCCACCAAACGCCCGGACAAGCGAGAGCGCTGTTGCGCGGCCGCCCTCTCGGTCGGCTCCGAGCGCGATGGCCGCCAAAGGGGGATCCCCACTCTCAAGGTACCGCGATGCCCCTAAAGGCCCCGGCGGCTGCTCTCGGCCATCACGATCCTGCATACCCGCTTCCTTGTTCTCGTATTCCGCTGCATGCCCCCCCCCCGGACCCTGGTGATGCGCCGCCATCTGCCTGAATTTCCACACTCCGAAATAGTTTTTAATTTTCCAGCTCCGAGGCCGTAGAGAACCTTAAAGTAGCTCTGAGTACCGATCACCAGCTCTGCAAAATTATTGATATTTCGACTGAGCTCTGCTCTTCCGCTCTCACGAGCGCTCACATCCCCATACAAGGCCATTTACATTTTCGCCCACCCTTTTCACGGCCTTCCTTCCCTTCGCTCTTGCCCCTATCACCCATTCTCGCTCTCTCTCTCTCTCTCTCTCTCTCTCTCGCTCTCGCTCTCTCGCTCTCTCCCCAGCCCTTGTCAAAACTTGCGTCCTTTTAAAACCTACTTGAAAATTCAACAACCTGATTAGAATGTCAATGGTTTTTGTTCGTTAGCTACGTCTTCCCCAATTACACTCCATAATTCCTCCTCATTCGTAATTTGACTTTAGGCCATTATCAGGTTAAAATTAGCCAAAATTTTCCAATCCCTCTGACAACAATTTCCATTAACTAAATTATGAATGCATAAGGTTCTTGTATCTAGAAATTCATTTATGATTATTCATCAGGAATGCACAATTTCATTACTTCATATTCTGAACAAAAAAATTGTTTAATCATAGCCTCCTACAAACCATCCCTCTCTCTTTTTTCGTCAGACGAATCGCATTAAATTTTAAAATCAAACTTTTTTGCGCTCGTTAGATTTTTATGCAACATTCGACTACCAAAACGTTTATTTAATACTAAAATCATTAATTTAAATGCTTTCGATTTTTTATAATGAAGCATTATTCAATCGACTTATCAATTTATTGACTAAAAATTTAACAAGCATTCAAGATTGTTCATTAATATACGTTACAACATTATTAATTTATAAATTTTATTGTATTCTATCTATAAATTAGAGTTCCAAATTTTAAAAACTATGATTTTCATTCTATTGAATTATATTTCTTATATTCTTACATTAATTATATTAATTTATATTAATTAATTCTTATATTTCTTATATTAATTATATTTAATTATGTTCCCGCTTCACAAGTATAATAACAATAATTTAAATAATATAGATACTAAGCTTTAACATCATTTAAATAAAGAATAATTTTTCGAAACTATTTTTTTCGAACTCAGACTAGAATATAAAATAATTAGAATATAAAAAACTCACATTCACAAATAAAATATATTTCAAGTTAGATTCGTACTCTCCGGCATTACTTATTAACTGATATTATTACTAACGTTATATTATTTTTTAACATTACAATTGATAAATAATTTTTAACGATGTTTTTGCAACATGCTGATAGTGCATTGTATGCTGTAATTTTTCAATCGCATTCATTTATTTGTCAGGCTTTGCTCAATTAAAATTTTAATTTTGAAAATTTTTCAAAATTCAAATTACACGAATTGTTTATATTGCAAACAATATTTGCATGTTATTACATTCACATTTGAAACATGATATTTTATTAATAATTGTATTATTCTCATCTCGTAAATCTTATCCGTATAATTAGGATACTTCTAACATTAATTATTTAAATTCGCAGTTACGAGTTGCAATTTTGCTATAATGAATTGTAAATAACAAATAAAAATTTTTTATAATCTGAAATTAAAAACTGTAAATCAATCTAGTCGCTCGTTCTCTTTCACTCTCTCTCTCTCTCTCTCTCTCTCTCTGTCTCTCTCTCTCTCACTCTCTCTCTCTTTCTCTATCTATCTATCTATCTATCTATCTATCTATCTATCTATCTATCTATCTATCTATCTATCTATCTATCTCTCTCTCTCTCTCTATCTATCTATCTATCTATTTATCTATCTCTCAATTATTGCTATTTATTATCTCAATTACTGCTATTTTAATATTAAATTCGAAAGATCTCTATCTATCTATTTAATATTCAATCAATTATTGCTATTTATTATCTCAATTACTGCTATTTTAATATTAAATTCGAAAGATAAATGCATATTCTTCTAATGTGCTTATTAGTTCAAATATAAAAGATACTTTTTATTAAGTATTCTTTTGTATTATAGATTTATTACCTAATTAGAAAATATTTGTAATCTTTATTAAATGAATACATTGAGGATAGATAACCACTTTTATGAATTTAACCTTCAATGTTGCCAACGGTGTAATTATTCTTTCAAAAATCATTAATTAGTGCACTAATTAAATAAATAATTGATAAAATAATTTAAAAATTTTCTGCCTTTAAAAATTTGATTGTTTTAAAATATGTAAAGATAAATGTAACATACCAGACAATTTCAATTGAATATAAATAAAGAGTTGGGAAAAGCTAATTAGGGTCGGATATAGATATAGTGAATCTGCATTTCTAAATTTAAATGCTTAAGAAAATCAACAGAAGTTTTATCACGAATTTTTATCCGATAAAATATTATAACTATTATAACTATTAGAACTATTATAAAATAGTACGTACTTTTAAGCTTAAGAGGAAGATTTCATTTCATGAATTATTGATAAATCAAAATAAATATTTTCCATATTGAATTACTCGCCAAACTGTATTATACTGTACCAATCATCTCTTTAAATCATATGAAAAAAATTAATTTCAAATATATATATATATAAATTATTATACTTTTTACGACTTCAATTTCATAATAAAATAGTTTATATAAAGTCAACTTAAACTCATCTCATAATAAAACAAATTATTGATTCTGAAAAATTATAAATAAATGATGTAACCTATCATGTAAATAATATATAATAATAGCTTAAAATAAAAAATTTACTTATCAAATAAATATTTTTTTTTTTAAATTAATTTATTCAGTATTAATAATAAAAAATATCAATTATTTTAAAAAATTAATTATTAATTAATTAACAATTTGTATTAATATTTTTTTTTACATTTTCTTAGTTCTATGTCTGTTCAATACAATAATGTTTTATTTATTATAATAATTCTGTTTGCTTCAGAAATATAGTATAATTTATCAATAAATGTTTACCAAAATTAATAAAATATTTATTTATCTTAATAGAGAATACAGCTATTCTTTATTATAGTGATATTTTAATTACAATTGTGTTTTAAAGTGAATATATTAAAATAAAATTATATGCTCTAATACTTTCAATTTAATTCATTTTTAAGTACTTTATTAAGTTCATTTAGGATTAAAAAAAAAATAATAAACACTGAAATTAAAATATCTCAAATTCAACAGAGTTTAAAACTATTAATAAAAATCTATACAAATTATAACTAATCAAGTAATATTTAAAAATAAATATTTCCATTTAGAAATTGTTAATATTATTTATAATTAAAAAAATTTTTTAAAAAATGCATAAAAATACTTTAAATGTAATAAAAAATATTGAAATAATTTAAATTAATAATGTAATTTTATTTTTAAAACAAGTTTATGTCAGTAAAATTGAAAAAATTATATTGACAATAAAAAGTTACTGTTTTTATATAACTGTTCTTGTTTAATTATACCTGCATTATAATTTTTTTAAATTTTATAAAAAGAAATATATAATACGTTTAAGTTTTCAAATTAATGAAATTATAACTTTTATACTTATTAACGAAGTTGATTTATTGAGCCGTCGAGTTTAATTTCAAAAATTAAAAACATTCAAAAAATATATATTTTTCAGAGTTTGTTTTTTAATGAAAATCATTTTAAACGTGCTTCTAAAGTCATAAATCAATTTATAGATTTTTTAATGGACGGAATCAGAAAACAGTAACATGTAGAGTAAGTCTGATTATCTCTAATAAAATACAATAAATAAAAATCAATTTTGTATTTTATCTTTCAAACTATAATTCCTGTAATTAGAATATATTTTACTAGTTGTTATTTAGCAAAAACAGAAATTTGATTAAAAATAAAAAAGTATTCATTTACCCAACAAAAAAAATTTTATGAAATAGTAAAAATCTCATTATTAATTCTTGAATTTTATTAATTCCTTAAAATTATAAGGAATTTACAGTATTATTTAAATATAAATATATTTAGAATATATTTTAATACTCTTTTATAGATTTTTTTTCTGTCAATCATATTCTAAATATTATTTACTCTTTAGTGCATACATTAAATAACTCATAATAACATTGTGAATAATTAAACAAATTTTAAGTGTTAATTATTGAGAATAATATAGTATAATCCTATGAAGATTATAATATTATCTTTGTTTAATAAGCTTTTATAATTTTCTTTATGAATTGATGAATAATTATGAATGTATAATTATAAATAGTATTAGGATGGTTATTAGGATGGTATATATCTTATTATATCATAGTATATCATAAGATGAAATTCGGAGAGATTCTTGAATTAATGTGGCATTCTTAATTAAGAATATGTAGAAAATAAATATGGTCGATAATAAGGTACCCAAAAATGATGTTGAAATCAATATTCGTCATTTATATAATCCTACCCTTATGCACAGCTCTGTTATTTCATTAATATTCTATTATATCAGATATTTAGAGAATATTAATCGGAGGTTCATTTGAGAAATCGTGATCCACGAAGTTCTATATTAAGTAAGATAAGCATTTGAATAACGGTTATGATTTTATAATTAATATTGATAAGCTGATAGAATTGGACATTGTAAAAACAGTAAATGATTTACATTTATCTTAATTAAAGTTTTATGTCAAACTTATTTTATACCCACGTAATCAGTTTTTTCATTCATATAATCTTATAAAGTTATTTTTATATTTTATTTAATTATTTTATAAATGTACACTCGATTCATTTATATTTTTACTGATTATTAACAGTTATTTGAAAATTTGAAAATAAATTTCTTTTGAATATTCACAAATAATCATGTATTGATATATAATTAATAAAAAAATAAAAAAATTAATAGAAAATGAATTTTTTAGGTGCATATTAAATGTTTTGATTGTCATTAAATAATTTATTGTAGATTAAAAAAGTTTAATAATTGCAGTGCGTATATTATAGTAATTTAGTAATAAATTGATAATTATTCGAATATTAAGTTTTTATGTTTAATAGAACTGTACGTGTAATAGAATATTGGGAAATACCAATTTTCTATAGTGTTAAATATTTATGAATACAAGCAATATATAAGAATTATTAAAGATGAGTTAGCTATGAATAAATTAAGAAAATTTTAATTTAGAATCATAACTGAATAGAACTCGTATAGAAATAAAAATCCAAACAAAAATAAGTAAATCGAATAAAGGAATTACGTAAGGAAAGTAAAATAAAGTAGTAAAATTCAAATTAAAGATATTGATTGCCAAGATATATAGTGAAATATATTAATCGTTTCGAAGCGTTGAGCGAGTTGATAAAAATGTAAAGAAGAAGCCAGCCAAGAGTGGTCGTATTATATATACCTTTCCTTCCTTCGTAAGCGCAGAGATATTTGTCTATTTCTTTAGGTTTAGTGATTTTGCTAAGGATTGAAAAAATTTAGTGCCCATACGTGTTGCAAGATATCTGAGATTTCGTCAAAGTCTGAAAGATAAGTGAGATTCATCAGTGGCTCATTCGTTCGCTAGGAAGAGAACCTTGACCGAAGATAACGGTACAGCTCATGTCTCATACACCGGGAAGTATACGCGCACAACCTCGTCTGGGACTTTATAACGATATAAGGCCAAGGGGAGTCAATGTATGCGAGCTTGGCCTTTCCAAAAAAAACGTCCCCACCACTGAGAAACAACAATCCGGATCTGATTAATCTTTTTCTTTTACATCGACAGAGCTGTTAAATGCCGGGCTTAACTACTTGTCGACGTCGAACAGATTTCTTACGAGTGTTTTATAAATCTGAAGAGGTTGAAAATTTCTTACCCGCGCATGGAGAGCTGCATACGAGAAAATATCTCGGTGCTATCAAGATAATTATTAGGATGAATAAAATTAATGCTCAGGGATATTCAAGATTGCGTCAAATCGGATACCTGTTTCAGTCAATCAAAGGCGAAAATATACCGCCAATATAATTGTCATATATACTACGAGAAGTTAGCCAGCTAATTAAATAGATATATTGCTTAAATCGGACCAATTATTTTAAATCAGTATTTATTTATATTAATTTAACGTGGGCAAGTGCTGGCCCAATGTTTGACCGTGCCAGTAATCCTTATTACATCCTTATTTGATCTATACAACCATTTGACCTAGGATCATTGGATTATTTTAAAATAAAATATTTCGATTTATCAAATATCGATAGTCGAAATAATAGATATTAAGTATTTATTATATTAAATTTAACGTAATTTTAATTAAACACGTATTATTATATTATGATTATACTTATATTCCATAATGTGAGAGTTATAGTTTCAGATAAATAAAAGTGTCGATATCTGTCTTGGTTAAAACATAATATTTTTTTAAGGTAATAACGAATTTGTCAACACTGTGATCAAGAAGATAAACTAAGTAAGATAAAGAAAAAATTAGCGCACCTGAGTTGCCATAAGTCCTTATATAATTATACACATTTAGATCTACAATTAAAGAAAAATAGTGAATAATGATATTTAATAAGATGGCTGTATGAACTGCCGTGGTAAAAAGAGAATATAAGAGCTTGGCTTAAGAGCCGATAACTTCGACGATTATTGTTCAGAAGATCATTAAAAAAGCATATTAAAGGTCAGTTCACCCTTTATCAGTGTCATCGGAAAAGCTCTCTCGAACCCCCCGTATAAGATAATAGAGGGAGCCAGCCTTCTGTTCTTATAGCATATATGGGCATAAAAGTAGACAAGCACGGCTGTTGAATCGTTGGCTTTGAAGGCCTTGTTCCCCTTGACTTTGTACTTTTAAATCACTGAGCTTCGGGTGAACTTGGGTGCACGCCGAAGGCGAAGGTCCAACCTCAAATGCTAGGCCGCATTAATAAAAAAGCTCAACTCGACTATGATTATTCTCGTGCAGGACGGAACACCTCCCAGTAGAGACCATTCGTATTCGAGGATTCGAAATGGGGTTTTTTGGAAGAATTACGGTTCCTAACAATCTGGCTGAATGCAGATTGTAGACGAGTGATTTTTTCTGAGTCTTGCTGGCCAACTGATGCAAATATGAAGCCCGTTTTACCAGGGGCGACCTTGGCCAACTCCATCCGACGTTTTATCTTTTTGAGCTTTTATTTTTACAAAGCCGTGTTTCCATAAAAGCAGGGGAAAATCAGAATGCAGGAGAGGTGGGGGGGCGTCGAAACGAAGTGCACGTGTAATTTCAGGTGCACTTAATGAGCACTTTATAGTGACGGGTTTTCTCGGAAAGGCGCGACCACGAAGCGCCAAAGCTTTTTAAAAACTCGTGAAGGCAAATTAACTCACCCGAAACATCTCTCGGCATTTTATTATATGCGCTCATAAATACAAGATCGCAAACACATTGAAAAATTAACAGTTAATATAGGAATGTAACGAGGGTGTTAAATTTAAAGTTGCTCGTATTGCATTTTCTAAATATAGAATTAGGAATTCATTTTGAACAGAATAAATTATCCTGCTTTATCAATTATCAATTAATTATAATAACCTTAAAATAATTTAATTTTTTCTTCCGGGTATTTTAATACTTATTTTAAGTACTTTATAAGATCGCAAATTTATCTTTCATTATAAGAAATTTTTATCTTTTATTGTACGTATATCAACATTTTCACCATTTAAACATATTTCTAACTACATATGAGATAATTAGATGAATAATAAATTTTTAATTTAAAAAATTGAAAATATATATCGTTATTTGTTGTCCTCCAAAACTTTATATAACTAATATCGATAATTTTATAGATAATTCAACCAATTTTTCTATAAATTTTATGATCTATACAACTCATCTGAAATATGTTGTATTTCATGCATACCTGAATTTATATGTATTTGTTAAAAGAATTTGAACACTGTACATAAAAAACAGTTAGATATAATTTCTCATATTTATATCAGTTATTTCAGTACAATGTTAGATTTCTTTTACTGGGAAATCTTGTAAAAAATAAAAAAAAAATATATTTATATACTATTAAATAATACATTTTTATACTTATTATTATAATAATCGTAAGTCAAATTTTAAAAAATTAACAATTGTAATATATACGACACACACACATAAAGAGCATCTTAATGATCATGGAGAAGATTTATTAAAAGAGTGTAACTATTTTTATACTATTTTAATAGCGTGAATAATATTAAATCTTATATATTGAATGGGTATACAGTGTAAAATAATTATTTCCAATGGCTATAATCCTGACGAGGTACGAAGACTTTATGCATAATGACTCATCACAAGATACTTTCATTTAGTATTCGTATTGCGAAATTGAAAATATATAAAGCAACAATGTTTTCAAAAGTGTATCGTAAATTTCAGTAAGACAATCATGATACAAATGAATTATTCTCTTCTATTATATACTGTCAAGAATTGGGACGGATGAATAAGATAATGTAAAATATATAGGTAATAAGGATTTTGTGAAAAGGCTGTTTAAGGTTAGTAAGATACCTTGATTGGTATACAATTAAAAGCAGAGTAAATGAACTCTGTTTTCCGAGTAGCGAGTCTTGGTAAAGCCTCCAGAGTCTCAGCTGTAAAGCTTCTGTTTCGAAGAGTCTTTAGATTTATCGCTATAGAAGTTTAGGGTAAAAATGACTAGCCTTACATCTAGTTACACATCTATTCGTCTGCTCCTGAGCTTGATAAATTTGTTTAGCTGATGATAGAAAAGAGGTAAGTAGTACTAGTTACATAGAACCCTCGAACTTTAATGTATTGAACGGGAAGAACATCGTTCTTGAGCGTTCATAGCTATTTAAGTGATCAGCCATGAAGTAACATGTTTTTATACGTTTTTCGATATTTTACCGATTATTTTCAAAAGAAATCGTAAAATGATTATAGTGATTTATTTTATTTATCGCGAACAACTGAGCAATTTTCACGGAATTCAACAGATTATTTGGAACTTAGAGGAAATATTTAAACTTATTCAACTTATCTATAACATATCTTATGTTTATCTAACGTAATGTCGTCCCTATACTCTATGAAAGTTTGCAAAATCTTTTTACATTTATCTGAAATAATTTTGAGATATTGCTAGACAATTCGCATTCCTGGCAGAAAATAAAAATTTTAATAAGATTTCAATAAAGAAAATTAAATAGATTGTATTTACCATAAAGTTACAATCATGAAAAATAAAGCTTAATCCATAGATATTCGATTATTATATCCTTAAGAAAATATAAGCCATAAGTAGAGGAAATTATATTTAAAAACACTTTATTTTTCATTTGAATTTAAGATATGTGCTTTACTGAGGGAAGTTAAAATTTAATAAGTAACCAACGGTAAATGAAAAATGACGTATTTACGAGGTTAAGAGAATTTTCCGTGCGCTATTTATAAAGCTGATATTCAATCAGATAGTGAGGAAAACCACTATTTGTGTTTTCAATAATTCAAATCAGAAATACGTAGGACTTTGGAAGGAAAATTGGAAACTGACAGATTTTCGAACTGAAAAAATATAATTAAATATATTTGGAGACAAAATCAAATAGAGTTGTAAAAATTAAGATAACACAAGATGAACTTCATTACATTTGCCGTAAAATAAAATAAAAACTTTTTACTTCTATTCAAGATAAAAAGTTCTTGAATATAATTAATCCAATGAAATAGCAATATTAATGCATCGAGTATCTATCGTAGGGTTTTAAATTTTTATAACGAGTTTTTATTAGTAAAAGTATTTTAATGCCGTTAGAATTGAATAAAAACTTGGCTTACAGATTAACAAATAAACAGAGACATTCTATCGTAGCCGATCTAAAGAATTTAGTTAGTCGAAAGTAAAGAGTCCGAAGAAGAATGATCATAATTCTTATAGTCAGTAACTTGAATGCTGTGAAATAGCAATAACGACATACGGCGTTAAACCGCGAGTCTTAAAAAATCCAAGTTTACGGTATTTGGTTTTTTTTCACCGCGCGCTACCTGCAGTGCAACGACTTTGCGGGCGCACTCGATGCTTAGCGCTCATGTATTCCTTGAACACAGCGCTCGGATAACAATAATTGTATACACTTTTTCTCTCCCTACTCGAATGTATAATGGATGTCATTGCCTTTCCTACACTAACATTCCTCCACTTCTATCCTACTCGCACGTCTCCGCTTATATCTTTGTGCAAATTTATAGACAAAATATCTATTTGCACAAAGTACTTCTCATAAAAGCTACAGATGATTCTTAGAAAATAGGAAGACTTAACGTCTCTAACGAAATATCTTTGTAACGTCATGTACAAGAGCTGAATACTCGAATTTTTTTGTAAGGTAGCAATGTTTAAAGACAACTGCAATGAGATAATACGTAGATATTGATTACATTCTAGTAAAAGAAGAATAGCTAAATTGAAATCAGAAGTTTCTGTAATTTATTCTGTTAGTCAATTCGAAGGCGGTATTCAATAGACTTTTCTACTTCCTACCCCCTACAAAAGAATTAACTTTTTGGCATTAAAACGTGATATTTAAACAAATCAAAATCATATATTCTCCCGAATCTTAAAAACAGTTTTAACGTTTATTAATTTATTATTATATTTAATTCGCATTAAATAAAACTACGTATCAAAAATTATTACATTTGAATTATAATAATAACTTTTTTATTTGTTTATTTATTTAAAATATCTTTAGATAATTATTACGTATACAGTTGTAGGCCTACTATGCTATTTTCTGTTATTTAAAATATTTATTGCATTTACGCACAGTACGGTATTAAAATTCTCTTTATTTTTAATTTTTCTATTTTCACTTATTTTCATTAAATATTCACTTTAAATAAAATTTCATGTCAGTCGCATAAATTGATTTATTAAAAAACATTTAATACAAGAAATTTTAAATTATTTAAATATTTAAATTTTTTTAAAGAAAAATATTTAGTGTTATAGAGTTAAAACAATGAAAAACTTGCACGTTAACATATTATCAAAATAATTTCAACTCATTACTGTGAAGTTATTTATATTAAAGATAATTTTACATATCATACTTCCAATAAATAAGTATTAATTAGGATCAATACTAATATGTCCGAATTAAGATTGAATAATATGTTAAAATATTAAAATATCATTAAAATTATTAATAAAAATAGATTTTAGAAGAAAAATTGAGTAATTTATATAAATTCAACCGAATTATAATATATACATTAGCAATATTAATTATGTACATTCTCTTGTGTAAATATATTTTTCAAATTTACTGATAAATACACAAAGATGAAAAAAATTTATTTTTGCAAATGAAATGTCATTCTAAAATTTAATTAATTTTTCTGATTTCATTATAAACGAATGATATGTATGTATAAAAAATAGTAAGAATTTATATAAAATTATAAACCTTTTTCTTTATTTTATATTTGAACAAAAAATATTTAATTTCCGTAGTTAAAACGAAATATAAAAATAAATATGAAATAAATAGTGGAATTCAAATCTCAAGTTCATACGTGTACTTTGAAGAATTGTAACTTTTGCACTTAAAACGACTTTATTCGTATAAATGTAATATTTTTTAATATTCATGTATTTATAAAATTACCTTTACGTATTTAAATATAACATTAGTTTTTTACATAAATAATTTGCAGATAGGTGGTCATTTAATAAATCTAAAACTGTATAATAATAAATGGAGTTTTTATTTTATAGATATTAAAAACGATTAAGGAAATTAAAAATATATTTAAAATTAAAGCCATTAATTGCATTTAAATAATCCTAAAATCATTTTTAAGAAGATTCTTTACAATTTAATTAATCAAGTTTCATTATGACAATTATACTAAAAACAACAACAACAACAACAACAACAACAATAATAATAATAATAATAATAATAATAATAATAATAATAATAATAATAATAATAATAATAATAATAATAATAATAATAATAATAATAATAATAATATAACAATAATAATAATAATAATAATAATAATAATAATAATAATAATAATAATAATAATAATAATATGTTCAAGGGCTGAATTTCTGTAAGATATAAAAAAATACGTAAGATGCCATCCGTAAGAGCGTTCGAAAGAAAAGTCCTTGACAGGAATTCTGGCTGGCGCCGGCCGTCGATAATAATCTTCTCTTTTAGGATACCGATAACGTTTTGTACTCGCGCAATAATAAGCCAGTATGTAGAGAAAAAGATAAAGAAAATAGTCGAGTCTTGATGGAGAAGAAAATAAAATAGAGCTGAAAGTGTATGAAAAAGAGGCTAATAATAGGGAAGTATCCGTGAGAGCATAATGGCTGGTCGGCGGAGATGGACGAAGAGGTGCAGCGTCTGACCGTATTTAGTATTGTCCGCATTAAGTTCCTATTAACCGAGTCCAGCCATTATAAGACGACGAAAGGGATGAGAGGAGTGCATGTCCCGACGTCAGGAGTAGTAATCGGGGCCTTATTTTCTATTTATAAACCGGTAGGACTGCTCCTTGTCATACTTCTGGAACTGCAGTTGTTGCTTCATCGCGTTTACAGTATACACACACGTACACGTATACATGAATAAAGGCTGCTGCATGCATTTTTCTTCTTATTTTGCTGGCAAGGGGATCAACCTCTAATTGTTAACAGTCAGAGGATGAGTCGAGGCGACTTAGTCCTGCGAAAAGGATATCATCCAGCATAGCTTTTTTTTATTTTATTTATAAGTACGAGTTTTTTCTATAAAGCCTGATCTAGTTCTTTATCATTTAACGTCGCATTTTCTTTTCTTTGATATTTCTTGACTTGATCATTCGGGAAGGAATAAATTGATAGATGTCTACTTTTAAATAGTCATTTGAATGAATAATTTGCTTCAGCAGTACTAATAGGATGATGTTGCTTATTTCTGATTTATATATACATATATAAATTATTCATCTAAATATGAGGATCATGAATTCCAATTAGTCTTGCGTTCTATATTAGGGCCAAGTAATCTTTAAAACACTTTCCTATTAACTCTATGAAGTTTATTCATGAAAATTTAAAAATATGCTTGATCTCCGAAAGAGAAATTTATATTACTTTCTAGCAATAAGATATTTTTGAAAAAACTAATTGATTAACAGAAGCTTAAGATTATAAATCATTAATTTTTTACATTTTGCAATATGAAGAATTATGAAATAATAATACGTACATATATTCTAAATAATTGAATAAAAATGGTTATGGAATCGTTGAAGTTTTCTCGACTACAAGATTTTTATTTAATAGATGATGCTTATTATAAACTTTGCGTCCTTACTAATTGAGGAAATTAACTCGTAGAATAAAACAATTTATCTTAACAGTAAAATAAAGAATTCGGTAAATGGGTATGCAGGATAAAAATGATAGTCAAATGATGCACATTAAATAAGTTCGTCCGTTATCATGAGTAGGACGAAAGGGACGTAAGCGACAGAAAGTTGCAGCATATACCGGTTGGGCTTATATTCCTCAACTCAAGGCTGTATCTATGGTAAGATCTACCTTCGATGCCACTCACGCATCCGTAGATAATAGCCCGTTGATCTATAAATAGAATCTCTGGGGAGCCGTATAAGAGCAGAGGAATTGCAGGAGAGGTAGCGATAACCGATACACGCAAAGCACATATCCTTTTTAAAGAGGAAACATCGTAGCAGGAAAAAATGAACGGAATGCTTCTTGTTGCTCTTACTACTTCTTTCAAACATTTCTTTTCTGTATCTCCGAGCTCGGCTGTAGGTGTGGCGGGAGACGCAAGGTTTTCTTATATTACTGGAGAAAAAGGAACAAGGAGACTTACTTAGCTATCGACAAGGCGCCAACAACCGCAACGAACGACGACTGTACCCCGACGACGGTACCCCGATGACTGCACCACGATGACTGCACCACAATGACAAGAACTCAACACTTAGATCATTCTATTTTTCCAAATATAGCCGAGAAAACCATTGGATTTCTTCTATTGAGATTCTCCTTTCCTTTTGATCATTCACTGAACGTTGCCCGAGTACGTATCCTCTACCGCCGTTGTTCCTTCTTCTCCGACTTCTTTTTTTCGCAACTATCGTCGTAGTAGCCATATCATGTCAACATTTTTATAAGTATTATACTTCGGGGTAAAAATAAGGAAGGATAACGAAGAATAGAACTATTTCTGGATTTTATGGAAAATCAGTACTCACAAAGGATTTAAAAAAGAGACATAGAGAGATAGAGAAGGCTTTTACACTTGCGCTTTCGAGTTAAGCAATTGCTAAAGAAGAGAAGGAACGAAAACGATCACGAAAAAGGAAATAAATAATCAATTTGCTTTTATGAACATATGGAAGATCTTTAAAGAATTCAGAAAAAGAAGTTTACTTTATTTTCTTGTATCAGATAATTAAATTTCCTTTACTTTAAGTATTTTGAGCCTTTGTAAATTCTTATTTTATTTATATTTAGATCTGGGTGATTGTCCTGGTTATGAAAATTAAAAAAAAGAAAAAAGGAATTCATGCAATAACCGGTTTTCACGAGGCTTATAAATTTCATAAAAAATTATCTTCTCATTTAAAAGCGAGTCAAGCCTCTCTAACAGTTTAAAATTAGTATAAAGATAAAAATAATATCATTTCGACCATGTCAATATTTATTATTACTATATTATTGATAGGAAAAAACATTCTCTATGTTTATTTAACTATTGATTTAATGATATTATAATATGATTAAATATATTGAAAAATATACCGCCGAGTGCTCATAATGAACGCAATCATAATAATTATTCAATGAAAATATTCTTAACTTACGTTGTTTAAAAGAAAACATTTTAATAATTTTAAGTATTATTTTTTTATTTACACATTGACTCGAAATGTAATTTATTGGAACACTAGCATATATGCATAACATGAATTTTTTTAAATTTTACATTTATTGTAATATTTATGATTAAATTTATTTTAACCAAAGTTAAATGCATATTTAATATATAATCTACATTTAAACATATTTATAAATTTAAATCCAGCTAATGTTCATTATAGACTTATAGACCAATTACATTTTATTAAAATAATATTAAATATATGATTAGTAAAAATTAATGTAAATGTAAAAGTAAAATGGAATGATTGTGCATTATTGCTGTAGCTTAATAAAATATATCTTTACAGAATTAAAAAGTTAGAATAATAGTTGATAATGTAAAAATATTCAGAGAAATAAAAAGTATTGAGAATATATAGTGAGTAGTTTTTGTGGAGATATTTTTAATAAATTTAATGAAGATGATTTTTTATCATCTTTTAATGAATTTAATGAAGAAAGATGAAATTAAGGATAAAACTGTATTTATATTTCTGTTGTATTCTTAGGAAAATAATAACCTTAATAGTGGCCTTGGTATTTTATAATGATTGGCATATAATAAAAAGACTTTAATACCGTCAATATTGTATATAAGCAATTAAAATTAATAATAGAGTTGCCCACGGTCAGATTGAATCAGTGATTATAACTGATTATTAGTACGCGTTGAGATTAGAATTATTAATAGAGTTGATTGTCAGATGATATAAAGTAATAACGACTCTCGTTGATTTATAATTCATTGAATAAAAGCGGTTTTTGAGCCGGGTGGCTATATTCAAATCTACGAATAAATACAAGGATAAACGTCGTAGCAGGTAAGAACAAAAAAAAATAAATAAATAAATAAAAAAAGTAAGAGATTGAAAAATCGCGCGCTTACTCTCGATGGAAGGGGTTGAAGACGAACAAGAGTTGAGAGAATGGGTTATTAGGGTTATTGGTGAGAGTTGTGGCTCCTTTAAAAAGTATGGATCAAGGAAGAGGGGTTTCCTTATTTTTTTTTTTTTGTACCCCGGAAGGGCTACTCCTTGGTTATCTCTGTGACGACCTTGTATCCTTGGCGAGATCGGTAATGCATCGACCTTCTCAACGTTATAAAGACGTGTGAGAAGCGCCGCCGCCGCGTTAGCCACCGATTGACTGTATCTCCTCGTCACCACTATCGGTCCACGTTTTATCTTGTGTCTTGCTTTCCTCTGAAGGTATTATACAAGATTTGGAAGTAGTAGCGTGTCTGGTGTTGGTCTGACTCTGGCAACGTCCAGCGCTGTTATCAGCTAAATAATCGCAAGTGGATAGCATAGCCGCTTTAACGGTCATGCTCAAAGTTTCCTAATCCTAGTTCGTTGTCAGGGCAATCGGACTTTTGCCAATTAATACGAATACTAGATGCAGTGTATTACCAATCACACTTCTTAATTATCGACTTGGGAAGGTTTCCATGCCCGCGCGGATAAAGAACTGGTTTTCAGAGGATAAAAGAGATTTTCTATTGATTTCCGCAGCCACTCAAGGGTTATTTATAGGCTAAACGGCAGAAAGTCCAGTCTGGAAGACGGCGACAATGACTTTTTCCCGAGAACAGGATGCAAATTCTGTTCGGAGTGTTTATAACATAGCTCATCTAAACTGTGAGAGGGAACGGAGAAGGGAAGAGGAGAAGGCACGCGAGATCTACTAACAAGAAGAAAATGAGCTGTAAAATACGGCCTAGTACAGTTTATAGAAAAGTCAGCCTAATAAATAGCTCTGTGAGGCCCAGAGGGCGAATATCCGTTAATGCCGAATATTAGGTTTTCCCATTTTTCTCTCTTCAGCCTCCTTTCTCACCTGACCGAGTTCGCCTTTTTGTACCTCCGGATTCGCCCATGTGCTACATCTGTTACGATTAGTAAGTGCTCGTCCGACGTTAAATTATATATTGCTACTGGCCTTGTTTCACAAGCCTTTAAACCGAAGTCCCTACTGATTCTGTCAAGAAATCATATCTATTCGTACATTAAGTCGAGGTACGCGGACAGACCTCAGAACTATAATAACTTAAATACGTAATGTATATATTGTTAAATGTGTACATCTTTAATTTCTCAAATTTTTATTTCAAAAATAAAAGCAATAAAAAACAAAAATAAAAGTAGTACCTTATAATACAAGAAGGTGAAAAGTTGCATTCTCGCATTAAATTTTACTTCATTTGTTATAATTTATTATAATTAATGAAATTTAATACCTGTTAGAATAAAACCTAATAAAATATATCCTCACAATTCCTTATGTACTCATTAATATTATTCATTTATCTCATTCTATACAAGATTTTACTATTCTAATTTTCTTAAAAATATAAAAATTTAGAATTTTTTTATAAAAAAATTTGAAAGTTACAAGATATTTATATATTATTTAAAACTTTAAAGTTATTGAAACGAAAAATAACAAAGACTAATACTAGTTTGATTCTAATTCAAATACTACTTTTAATTAATTAGGTATTTATAAATTATTTTTTTAAAACTTTTTTCAATAAGAATAATAAACACGTTTTTTATACGTTAATATACTAATAGTAATAAATTCAATATAAATATACATATATAGATATAAATATTCTTTCAATATATTAATGTAAAGATAATGTAAAGATAATGTAATTAAATGTCTAAATTAAAATTGCATAGCCCATAGAAGTTGAGGTAATTGAGGTAGTTATGTTTTATTTTTACATTTTCGTATTATATAATATTGCCCAATGCTTTAAACATGATAAATATAATTAAAAATCAATACAGTTTGAACTATGAGAACTATAAGTTTTTGCGCTTATTTTGATAAGAAAATTATTGATTTTTTTCATCGTTATAATAAGGAAAAACATAAATAAAATAAAAAGATTCCAATAAAATTGAGCTCGGTCAATCAATAAATTCTATAAATATCATTATTAACGGGAATTGTAAATATACGCTCAAATATTATTTTAATGATATATTATTTTCTATAAAATTAACATTGTAGGAAATGCGCAATATGGCCGATTATGGAAATTTTGATTTTTTATAGAAAAGTTTACCGTTAACATAGCGTTGCACTCTATTAAATGAGTTATTTGAAATTCGTTATTCTGACGAATGAACGATTACTTAACCATTCGATACTCAATCTTGTTTCTGATTTATATTACCTACTTTCAAAAGAGCAATTTTTATGAATGTCGAGAAAGACGACTTAATGTGTTCACTTAATTATCTTATAAAAAAATCTAAGCATAATTTAATATAAATTTATCATCAAAAAGAAATATTAGAAATATAAAAGAATGTTCAATAAATTGATGAAGTTACATAATGATATTTGTACGTCTAGGTATATATTAAATATTTATATGCTTAACCTAATTGATGCCTTATTTCTATTTTAAAAACATATTTTTTAACTTAATATCGATATTAATTAAAAGTGTATATTATTATCTGATCGTAAATTCATAGATATTTTAGATGATGATAAATAATTTTGAATTTGCATACATTTATCGTATTTCTTAATCTTATAATAATCACTTCAATAAAAGATCTTTTGCAATAATTTTTAAATTCTTCTAGAATATCCATTTTTAAATTTTGTATTTCTAGCCTCCAGTATCTTTCAGTAATATTAGGTAATCATTTTTTTACATATTTTATTTTATATTTTACCAAGTTCAAATTTGATTATATTACTAAAAACGTTTCATTCATTATGTAAAATAATAATTATTACATTTACAGAACTCTAGTTATAACTCAATGTATCTTAATACTAAATAATCTTGCATTGTTATGAACAACCTCGTTAAAAGAGTACAGTGTTTGGTCGTTTTAAGTTTCTTTCAAATCCAATTACTGTTTGATTAAGCGTAATAACATTGAAGCTGAATTTATATTATCTGATTCCTAATCCCAAATTACCGGTTATATTTCATTGTCCCCCTTGCCTTAAACATTAAGAATTTTTTTTGTTTAATATTGCGTTAGATTATTAAAAATTTACGACACTGAGTTTTTTGTTTATCCAATTCATGTAAATATGTGATGTGAATCGGAAAACATTAACTCTACTGTCATTAATATTTTAATGAAGAATCTGTATTATATTCTTTGATACCGATATCATATTTAAATTCTTAAATCAATAATTTGAAAGTATTTTTATGATTGAATTATTGAAAAAAACAGGATATTAGAATCATGAAATCAATTTCGTTTTTTTTAAGCAATATTATCTCTTATATAACTTACAGCGGAAGAAAATGTATTATATACGCTCAAAAATTATCATATCGTAGATTATCTGTATTAATTTTTAAGTTATAATTGCCAAGAAAAATTAACTATATGAGATAAAAAAAATATTTACAAGCAAAGTTAGAAGTAACTTTCAATTACATAAATAAAAATAAGACGACATTTCATAATAATAGAAAAGAGCATCAAAGCTAATTTAATCATTAAATCAAGTGTTATTTTATATAAGATAAAGTTATAATAACTAGTTTTTTTTATTATTTATTGGCTCTAATGGTCCAATGTGTACGGTACCGAGGTCTCAAAATTGATCTATCAATTTAAATTCTGCAAAATTAATTTTTCGTTTTTATTTTAATTATTATACTACATTGTATCTCTTAAATACATGCACGTGAAAAAGAATTATTTTCGAACTATTTTTGATTATTCACAAAATTTTCAATGACTTACTGAAAATAATTACCGATTGCTTGGATCTAAAACAAACGCATTATTGAAATGCACATTATTATCATCAAAGTTTCTATTCAAATAATTTATAAATTATTAATGCGAAAACAATGTTTTTACTTTATGTCACTTATTAAATAAGTTTAATTATAATATTACAATTGCAGTAATTATTTATGAGATGTTTCTTTCCAGACGTTATTAATTTAATTGATGAATAACATAATATATTTACATCACATAACGTACATTGTTAATATTTCATCTTTAATATAAGTTCTCAAGTATGAATCCTATTTAATTATTTACTTTAATTTAATATTGATGATTGTATAATAATTTATAAAAATATTTTTTATTCAATTACTAAGTAGATGGATGATATCCGCTATTAAAATATCCTTCTCATTCAAAGCTAAATTAAATCTGCTTGGAAATTTTTTTATATTGAACATATTTTTATATATTCTGGGAAATATTAGTTTTCATTTAAATATTAAATTAAATTTAAATATTTAAATATTAATTAATCATAATTTAATAAATAATTTTTAATAAGTAATTGTTGTAATCCTGCTTAAGTTCGTGTTGCATTCATTTTTTTAATCATTTTAATACTATCAGTAAAAAACCTTAAGCGTTACATTTTAACCAGTTATATTGTACAAACCAATAAATTTTGTAATCTTATTAATAGATCTTACCGTCTTATATAAATATCAATACGATATTTTAAATATAAAATTTCTATGTCAGATATAAGAAATCTATCAATAATTTAAACTACCAATTCATGACTTGTATCTTGACTACAATCGGATACTGTAAATACACACATACACACATACATGCATACATACATGCATACATACACACATTCATACATGCATACATACACACACATACATACATACATTCATACATGCATACATACATATATATATATATATATATGTTTGAGAAGAAATATTAATAACAATGGAAGTTTCGTTATGTGACGGTAGGAAATAATATGATTGTGTAATGCTAAACTGCCTGTAAACAAGAAAGGAGAATCGGTGTTATCTTATTAATATTAAATAAAGTGAAACACGTAGAGGTTTTAAATTAATTAATTGATTTGCCAAAGACCGACAGTAAAGAAGCGATAGGATTATCTTTGAGAGCAGGATCATTGATAAGTTATAAAAATGATGAAGGTGATGCGCGAGAAGCTAGAGGGAGAGAGAATTGTGAGGCTGAGTCACAGTCAAATCGCCATGGATCGCGAGGAATCGACTCGGGAGGATGAGGCGCACCAACGAGTACTGCGGGAAGAAATCGGCAGGCGTAGTCCGTACGTACCCGTACGAGTACTCAAATGACGGATATAACGATCTGGGCGCTGGCCCTCGGCGGATTCTTCTTCTCCCTCCCACCAGCACAAACCTCCTGCCCATTATTCAATTTAATTTAATGCTTCGCGCCGACTATTAGGAAATTGCCTGCGAGAACTTTCTTTGGGGCATCATTCGTCGTATTGCATTATTCTCGCGCTGTTCCCGCAGAGATATCGTGCTTCCTCTTGCTGCCTCACTTGAGATACAATTGTTCCCTCAATACTCTTGTCGCCGCTCTCTCTTCGCTCATTCTCCCCATCAAGCCTTATGCGAGCGCCTCTCCGTCCGGATGACTCTCAAGATCGAACGCTTCGTGTGAACATTTTTCTCATTCGCTGCATCTTCGACTTAGCCGTCCACCTGTTTTCTTCTTTTTCTTCTCCTATTCCGATTCCCATTTATACTGATGTTTACTTCTTTTTTTTATCTTCTTAAGCCTTTAACTTAAAGATTTCCTTTTACATTAATTAATTTTCATATTATTTTTTATTTACACGTAGACAATTGACAAAATAAGCTGCAATCGTATTTACTATAATAGATTTTAATGTTATATCTATATTTTATATGAATATATTTTATTATAAATTATATTTATATTATATCCATATATATTATAAGGGACTTAATTTTAAACATATCGAAAGAAATTTTTAAAATAACCTACGTAAACTTCATATAACCTCTTTTAAAATAGAAATGATATAAAAATTATTTCTTATAGAAATTATCAGTTCAATTATTCTCATAGTCTTTCACATAATAGGAAATTTGAACATTTTTATTAAGATAGATAAAGCGAGATATCATTAGAAGTTTGATAATAAAATTATTCACGATTTTGAAAAGAAACTTGTTACTTATTATTTTTAATATTTTATTAAAATACTCGATTGATTATCATATTTCACATACGACTTATAAAATTCTTGTACATTTTTTTTTATAATTACAAAATAGAGGCTACATTAGAAATCGGTTTTCTATGTATAATAATAGCAAAATTAATTTACAATCTCGTAAGCACTATAATCTAATGAAATATGAAAATGAATTTACAATTGTTTTAATCTATAAAATCATCTTAAAGTAATTAGAAATAAAATAAAATTTTGAAACAATGCAAAGTTATGAATGGATGGATCTAATAATAATTGCAATAGATTATATCAGTGATCATTGAGAAAAAAAGAAAAACCGACAATAGCCGTAATACCTTGAGTACATAAGAGAGAAATATTAAAAGCATTAAAAATAATTAAAAGCGCTGATTCATACTGAGTCTACGATAAGAATAATATGTCCGGCTGTAATCTAGATAAAATCGCACAACTGGAAATAGGATGTAATTTTCTGAAACCTTAGCTGCACTTCGTATGATCACAAGTACTTTATACACGTCAAAATCTTATTTTAATATAAAATTACTTTTCTGCTTTTGTCAAATTGTCTCTAAAAAAAATTTCTATAATAGTTGGACTAACTTTATAATAATAATAAAAACAATAATTTACTTATATTATTAAAACATAAAAAATAATATTACATGAAGATTGAGAGAATATAATTTTGAAGATATAAAATTATTGTTTTATTTTAGTTATTTTAATCCTAGTTCGAAATGATAATTAATGTCTTTAAATACTACTCTTCTTCAACCTTAAATTGTTTTTTTTTATCTTCATGATAAGGATAATTATTTAATTCTTTGTTTTTACTTTATATATTTAAATCATATAAAACGTTATGTCAATTTATACAATATATCATATAATCATGTGATATATACAAGATTAAATATAATTTTAAAAATTATCATATAACTTTAGAAATGTCATAATATAACTTTATTTGTGAATTCGGGAAGATTATTTAAAATAATTTCATGTTATTTCTAATTAATATTTATGTAGTAAATCATAATCGAATTAGCATAAAATATTAAGTAAAACAAATTTAATAGTGATTTACGTTCACAAGATATATTAAAATATTATTTTTGAAAGTAGGTACAAAGAACATTTATACCTATTATACATTCGATTAAAAATTGTATAATTCGAGTGATATATGAAAAATAATTAATGAAAACTTTGAATTAATCCTAGGACATTAGTAGAATAAACATAATACTCTAATTCATTACTTTCACATAATTTCCATCTAATAATTTTTTATTATATTTTAATTAGCATTTATGCCGTATTATAAATATCTTAGCATTAATGCCGTATAAGAAATGACGTTATTTGTATTTATATTTATTATAATTGTTTAAATTAATATACTACTTATAATAATGATAAATTTAATATTTCATCAATTTAAATAATTATACGATTTATTATTTGTGTATATTAGAGAGTAATGAATATTTATTGATGAATTTCTTTTTCGAGGATTGGTTTTCTTTCAGTAAACATCGATTGCCTTACGCTTCAGCGAATAAAATTGTAAAATAAACTGTTAAATAAACTGTGTAAATAAAAAATTGTAAATACTGTGTAAAAAAATGTAAATAATAAATTGTAAATAAACTGTGAATTTAAGAATCAAAACAGAATGTACATGAGAATATGTCGGACAAAAATATCGGTTTTCTACTGAGAGGAAATGAGTATGCGTATATCGATATTATCGATTTTATTTCTAATTGCATTACGAATGTAAACAATATTTGCTTTGAAAATATATATGTCAAGAGTTAATTGATAATTATTTGAATTTACTATCAATTTTATTAAAAATTATTATTAACACTATATTATTTTCTTTAATGTTTATAATCGAGATAAACTTTTTTTTTTAAATAAATAAATACGTATTGTGTAAGCGTAGCTATCGTGAAAGATTTTATATTATTTTGACAAAATTATAATAGATTTTTTTTAATTCCTTCTCGAATGGAAGTATAATTGTAATTGTAAGTCTGTGTAATTCTGGTTAATGTAATATAATTTTAAAAAATTTACAAAACTGAGTTTAAATTAGATGAAGCTATATTAATTTATTTTTAAATTTTAAAATCTTTATTTTAATAGAGTATTAGTTATATAATAACTAAGTAAATGAGTAAATAAATAAACAATACCGTCCATTTAAACAGTGTATTATAAGCATATTAAATTTGTTAAATCATAATTAATATATCATGAGCTGTGCAATTTGGAATATAATACAAAGCAAATATGTGAAGAGGTTCAGACATTTACAAGAGACGGAAAATTAACATAATCCCATATCACTTATCAACGATTACTTGTGCTTCCCTCCTAAAGTATAACAAAATACGTTTTGTTATTAGTAAAAAACATATATGACATTTAAATATTTATAACGATTGAATTTATAAAGTATAATAAATATGTAAAGAATGGCATATTAGTAAAACTAAATGAAAGATAGATAGGATATTTTCTTAAGGGATAAAGCGAGACTTTTGTGCGTAATGCTTGAATTGAATACTTAAGAGGGGTGAGGGATGAAGACCTATCGAGAAACGAATGTACGTCAGCCGAAGAAATTATCGAGTTTGCGTAAATCAAGTCCGAAGAAATAAAAGAAAAGAATGTTACAACAAAACCGTAAGAACGAAACCAAAATCGGCATGACGACAGAACCCGCTTTGTTTGCGAAGCAGGTACATGTTTCGCGACCTTTGAGTCAGGCTCGGTCAGCGCTCTCGCTTATGTGTATATATATATACATATATATATATATATATATATATATATATCAGGATGATCCGGGAGTCGGATGAATCCTGCAGGGTTAAAAGCGTTTCTCCTTCTCCCCCCTCGCTCGCTCTCTGGGCGGTGCCATTAACTCTGTTATACCGAGATGAGGAAGCCCCCGACGCAGCAGTGGGAGCGGCAATCGTTGTTGCCCTTGGCGAAAAGATGGATAAACGGGACCGAGCAGCTTTTGATACTCTCGCAATCATTGAAGTGCGCTCAGCGAAAAATGATAAACTGTTACCGCCCATTTTACATTTTTTTCTTCGCTCTCTCAAAGGGTAAGCTTTTTCAGCGGAGTTATTCACTACATTAAAATGATCTATGGCGATGCTCTGTTGACTTTTGTTTTCAATACCTTCATTGCCCGGTAAGTCGGCTCTACCTGATTCGTCATTCAGTAGTCGTACTTTTTTAATTCTACGGGAGCTCCTTGAAGCATCAGAATTCAGACCGTAAAACATATAAACTCGTTATAACCCAGAATACGAACTTTATGTTCAAAGATATTATACGAATAAATATTTAAATACAAATTACTACTCTAACAATTATCTGCTATACTATATGTACGTGCTTTAAGCCCACCATTGAACTCTTATGTGTTCTTATTTACTCCTATAACTACATTATTTACTTTAATTCTTTAAAATAAACATAATTTTGGCTTTCGCTACATAATATAAGCTTTATTCAAATCTGAATAAAAAATCTTTATACTAATACACACGTTTGCGAATAAATTCCATTTACATTTTTTAATAATATAAAAATATATTAATAAAAAATAAAATTTTAATAAAAAAATATATTTTAATAAACATAAAAATATACAAACCTATAAATATGTTGCAAGTTTATATTTAGCAGATGTAATTTGAATTGCAGGTCATTAAGAAGAACTATTATTATCATTATTGATTATTGATAAAGATATTTTTGAATAAAAAGATTTTTAACTTTTAAATAAACATAATTTGTAAAGTTGTTTTAAAAAAAAACTTACTATTACGGTTGGTTCAAATTTAAAAAATTTAATATAATGCTGCGTATAATATTGTGAAGTGTTAAATAGCTTACGTTCACATATTAATTTTAAAATTATTATATTTTACTTTACTGCAGATAATATTTACATAAAAACACTTATCTCGAAATTAAAATGAACAGGCGATAGTTGAATTTTTAATTGTACGAACTAAACGATTACTTAATCGATCATTAAAAGTTCATTAAAATAGAATTTTATTTAATTCAGTGGCTTTACCATACAGTTACATTCATTTTATTGCTAGTAGAGCAAACGGAATATAAATGAAGCAAAAAATATTATTGTGGGTAAATTAAATTTAATATATATTAAAGGAAAACGATTTTCTCAAAACAAGAAATATTTTATTTCGGTCGATTCCACTATTTATACGCTAGCACAAATATTATTGTAGAATTGAATTGCTTAATCTAATATGCTATCTTTTAGATTATCCCTGGTTTGTGTAAGCAATTCGACTCGGCTTGGATGGTTCAAACTTGCCAAGCAGGATTTCGTTGTGACTATGGAGGATTCGATCCTAGAAGTACTACGATTTCTGGTGATTAATTCATGTTTCCTTCCTTTAATAAAATTTAATTAGATAATGGGATTATTTTATATAAGTTGTCTCACAAAGAATATATATATATATATATACATTATTTCTATTACGCATAAATTTAATAATAATACATAATGACTCAGTATTCAAATAATGGTGACTGAACTATCATAAAATACAAAAGTATAATAAGTGCATTGAAGAATAACATACTTTTAATAAATTTCAAACACGTACGTTTGTGCAACGAAGCTTATAAAAAAGAATTTCAAAACATCAACAATTTATTAATAATATACTCGTGAGTAAACCCCTGCACTTCAATCTGAGATTATTTACTTTTAAAAAATTTATTATCTTTATAAATAATTAAGCCACAAACCATTTATTATGTGTTTTATTATAATGATAATTAATCTTATAAGATTTTTCAGTACTTCTTGTAAGTGACATACAAAGTACAGAATAACGACAATTAACATGTAAATCCATCTTTGGCATTTAATTACTGAAACATCAATTATATCCCATTCTATCATCTATTGACTAAGACTACTTATATACTCGCAATTTATTTCGAAATATTAAGAGCGACATACGTATCCAAAAATTTCTTTCTCTGCTTCTCTTTTTCGCTTTGTCTCTTGATCTATTCTTCTTACTCATAAACTCTGTATCTTACAGAGACAAAAAGAGAGATAAAATCCATCTGCACATCTACTCATGTGTTCTATTATCAATTCTTTATAAATCTTCCCCCATGTGTTAAAATTTATATTTGACTTTTATCATTAAAAGTTTTTTTCTCTTAAATTAATCACAATGCAGTCTTTAATGCAAAGAATAAACAAAATCTATTATTACATGAAACAAAATTTGCATGATAATTAATATATACTTTTATAAATATAAAACATTTAGGACTAAAATAATAAAACATTTTCATGCATTTATGCATTAACTTTTCATGTAATAGAAAAACTTCAAAATATTTATTGTATTTAATATTATATAAAACCCGGAATATATTTTATTTTGTTTCAAAAAAAATAATTAATAATTAATAATTAATAAATACTAATTTATAAATACTAATAAAGAATAATAATAATAATAATAATAATAATAATATTTTGAGGATTGAAAATGTTTTAAAAAATAAGTCTTTCATATTCAGAACAAAATAAATAAAAATATTTTATATTAATGTAAAATATTATGGGTAAATTTATCCGAAGTTCACGTTTTTCATCATTCCGGAAATAATGTAAGTTTATAATAACAGAATACTTGTATTTTGGAAGAAGCTATACAAATAATAAGTTAATCTACATTATTGTAGTTTATTATTATTAATCTATATTATATAATCCTAAAATAACCTACTAAAGATTATTATTGTTTATTTTATTTTTACTGATTATTAAGAATATTATACATATTAAATAAAGATTATTACTGTTTTCATTCGATTAATGTAATCATTTTGCAATTCCAATGTAAAAAATTCAATTATTTAAGATAATACTAGAGAACTTCTGATAATAATTTAGAAAATATATCATTCGAAACATATGAGAAATATTGTTAATTTTAATTATTCCTGGGCGAGATTGTAAAAGTAGCAATATAGTAAAGATTAAAAATACTCTCAGATCCATTCGTAGATTATGCACATCACATGTCCTGTAATAGTAGAAGAATGACAGTCCTTGGTCCACTTCGTATCCAGGTACACATCTTTTTTAATTTTTGTCTTGAATCTTTTACGTCAGCCCCGTTTCCGATAGGAGCTCTCCTCTCACCATCCCCGCCCCGCCGCTATTCCTTTTTTACAAGTTTTACTTTTCTTTTTTCTGATAAACGCTACAGGATCCAGATGTATTCATGTGTCCTCGATCTTTCTCTCGGCCTGACCAATCTTGCCTGGTTGCCAACACGTGCGTATTTATGCAAAATGCGTTCGAACTAACAAATGGCGATTGCTAACTGGTCATAAAGCCACTGTCTTTAGAGTTACAGATTGCGTATGCGACGACGCACTCGGACTATACTTCCGACTATCCAACTGGGTAATATCGTAATTAACATTTACGATTAGAGCAGTCGCAAAATGTTATCCATTTCACCTGCGCGATATCGAGAGTTTTAACTTTTGAGCCAACAAGATTCACCCGGTGATGATCGGTATATTACTTATTTATTGGCAGTTTCTTATATTATTTTCATATTTACAGATTCAGTAACTATTATGAACTTATTTAAAACATTTCCCTTCTATCTCCGTCGATTTTCAGATAAATTTTTAAAACACTTGTACAATTCATGCACGCGAATTTATTTATTTATATCATAAGATATTTCTAGAGATTATTTACATAAATATAAAATTATTTTAAGAAATATCCAATAATATATGGCTAAATGGTATTATTTGTGTAACCTTTTACTTATCTATTTCTTCCTATTTTCGCTAAGATTTTTCAAATTTAAGAATAAGTTGTTATATCTTAGATAAATATAAATTTTTATAATCATTTGAAATCTTATTGAATAACTAACAATAATTTTAACTGTGTAATAACTTCAATACAAAAAAAATTTAATTGTAACTAAAATATTTTACAAACTTAAAAATTAAAGAATAAATTTAAAAAAAGAATAAATATTGCTTTTTTAAAAAAGTTTTAAAGTCTAAAATTAAATTAAATTTTAAATATAACGTATTATAAAATGAAAATAATGTGTATAATAATTATTTTGAAAAGGCTTTTTTTAATATAATTTATTTTTTATAAGTAGAAAGCTCGGTAATTTAAATCGTCTGGAAGAAGGATTCAAAGCGTGCATAAATCGCTATAAAATAGAATGAGGCATTGAAAACATAATGGACGACATGAACTGATGTACAAAGAACATTAAAGAGTATTGAACTTCAAAAATTGTACTAAGAGAAGGGAAAGGCCGACTGTAAAATAAAAAGTTAAAGGGGAGTGTAGAGTGAAAATAGGGACTAATAAAACTGATCAAATCAATTAATATATTCATATAATTGAAGATAAAAAAGAAAATATGGCCACATGGCATTTTATGTGTGTTTGTGTGCTTGACAAAGAACATTAATGGAGAAATGAACGATGAAACGATTAAAGAGAAAAGAGAGCAAGTAAAGGATGCTTTTTCTTGAGGTCCTGGCTACGTTCCTTATAATACTTGTAATATGTATAATACGGATAATACCCGTAATATCCGTGTAACGCATTACACGCAATCGTATGCGCCGGCGGCGAACGAACCGAACGATGACCGACATCGGCCTTGCCAGCGTATTCTCACCTTCGCGTTGGCCATTCAAACAAGCTAACAGCCACGATTAGAATATCCTTGAGAAATATTAGGATTTGAACTTAGATGTATCTCTTGTAGTTCTTTAGCAAGTAAACCGCGATCCGACGCTACGATTCCCTTACATTTATTAATATTATATTCCATTCTCGATTGTTCACCTTCAAATAATAATAATCCCCCCCCAATTCTGTATGAATACAGATACAGCTTTTATTCGTCCGTTAAAAATTTTAACAATTTATGCGTAAGACATTAGACATTATTACTCAGAACTTTAAAAATCTTTCTTCAAATTCTCATTATGTAAAGATATTTTTACAATCATTTAACTAAATTTATTAGGCTTAAATTATTAATATTCTTGTAATCATACTAATTTATAGCTCTTTAATCATTGGCTTACCAAATCTTATTTATAAGTTTAGATGCAATTAGCAAATATTTAATTTGTTTTATGTAACATTCAGGTATAGTCGAACAATTTATAAGTGCAATCTCGATTAAAATTATATCTGTAGAAAAAAAATTCGTAAACTTATACACATCAATAGTAACAGCTATTAAAAATATATAAATATTTTTTTTTAAATAAATATAATTTTAAACGGTGCGTCAATGGCTCAATTTCCTGTCTATTAGTCTCCAAACTCTTATTATTACGAATATAAACATGATGTGCATGCATACTTTATTTATAGCATTATTATCGCGTAATTTATCTGTCAAATAATTCGTAGATTGATTTAATCGGAATAAAAAGATAATATTATGCAATTTTATCATATAAATGAATTTAAGCACTAGTTAAATTATCATTATTAATATTGTTTGATTGAACAGTAGAAAAATACTTTTATCTGTACTTTTATTTCACTCATTTAAAGACTACAAAATCAATAATATTAAAGAGCAGTAATTAGCAGTAATTAAAAACTTATATAATTTTGAGACATTTGTAAGTGAAGGTGCAAGTAAAATATTAGGTATAAATTAAAAAGACTTTACAGAAAATAATGAAAAATGATAATTGGTTGCAGTAGATGACCTTTGATGGATCGTAAATTTACGTGCATATATATTATACGTATATTATATGTATATACACAAGGAGGAGACGTACGTGTCCACATATGCATATAAATAAAAGTATCGCGTATGAAGGGCAGGGCTATCGAGTTGAAGGGTAAGGCGGCTGAGAATGACAGAGAAAAGTGAAGAGTATCGTAAAACTAAAAAGACTGGAGCATCTGGCCATTGGCAAAAGTCCGAATGGAAGAAAGGGCGGGGGAGTTAGGGAGGAGGAGGAGCGGAGCTGGGCATAATTTATCGGTTTGCAAGATACCGAAAGGGTCTTCTTGGGCATTTTTCTCTTGCTTTTTCGTCTCGGGGATAGAGAAGGATACGCGCAGTCGGGAATAAACGAAGCACGCAGAAGTCTTTATTGTTGGCTCAGTCCAGACAATGCGCGAGTGCGCGTTTCCCAACTCACAGGAATGGCGGAATGGAAGAATCGTCAGACGCGGCGGCAAGTTCTTGCCGCTTCGCGCCTCCTCCTCGCTCCCCATAAGAATCGATATTTCCCCTTTATAGCCCCACTCGATAGTTCGCGCCTTGCCACGCATCTTCTGGCTCACCATTGCCTTCTCTCTTTCTGCTGACCGAAGCACGGAGAAACCAGCCCTTAAGTACTGAACCGTGGCATCAACAGCGGTACGCATGATTCGAATTACACGATACATTTATATATACATGCGTAGCACAGAGCGGACGGTAGGCACAGTATATAACATTCGCGGCTCCGATCATTAAAGTACCTCCCTGTCATTTTCTCTCCACCTGAGAGCTCTTGCGCGCTCTTGGCTCTTTGCTGAAGTGTAGATGCGGCTACGCTACGTATGGCTACGTGTTCCGAGTCTCTACGCCTGAGTCTGATCATCGGCCTCCCACTCTCCACCGATTTGCCTTTCCGTATAACCACTGACTTACACAATTTTTCATTCTATATAACCGACACCTACTCTATTCGCGGGATTTCCTAGACACCGAGAACTGCATCTCTTCAAGCCCAAGACCCGGGGCCTAAACGGACCCCTTCTCCGACCACTCTCTAGTTGGAATTTCGCTCGCTCATACTAAGTTACGGTTGCATTAGATATACTGTGAGTAGCATTCGAGTCTCCTTCTTATCAATCAGCGCGATCCCACTTCGTATCTGATATCCAATCTGATATGCATTTTTAGACTCTATAAAACTTTCCAGATTTCTGCCCCTTCCGGGATGAGGGGCTCACATTTGTTTACAAACATCGTTCGATTTTATCCTTAAGACCAACGCCAATGCAGCTCGATATCTTATTCGAAAATAAAATTTAAATTATAATAAGATCATTTTTATTCACTGTTGTTGTTGTTGTGTTGTTAGTAGTAGTAGCAGTAGCAGTAGCAGTAATAGTAGTAGTAGCAGTAGTAGTAGCAATAGCAGTAGTAGTAATAGGAGGAGGAGGAGTAGTGTCCGTAATGGCAGAGATAGTAAACATTATTTTCAATATTTTTTCCTCTCTTCCTGCGTATTCAAATAAATATCATTTCAAGCACGGAAGCAATAACACATCTTCTGTGACGTAACCAGTTAAACGAGTTACATTGGCATAGTAAGGCATGCCACTCCACAAAAGAAAAGTGCTTAAAATATTATAATGCAGCTGAATGAAATATTAAAGATCATAAAAAGATATTCTATAAAGAGGTATTCCATTAGATATTTCGGAATAATTTGCAATCTGATTTTTAATATCATTATATCTCAATGTACTCATATTATTAATAATATCATCGAAACAATAATACAAATCAATAAATACAATTTAATTATATATTAATTATGGTTATTATATTTTTTAAATTAAATAGTACTCAAATAATAGATATATCAGAACTCGTAATAATGTAATTTTCTCATTCGAGTATGTGCTTTCAATGACCCCTAGAGTTATTTTTGATGATAATTTCGATGAGTGATAATAATTTCAATTAGTGCATTAACCAAGATGATAAGTCTACAATACCTAAAACAACAATAACTGCATAGAATACTAACTAAATAAAAGAAATTATTATGAATACATACGAGTCGTATGGTAGCGATGCTATTGGTACGTATTATATTCTTTTAATAGCATGATTTATCAATACAAGTTGTAAGAGTAAATTTTCTAAATAAATAACAGAATTTACAAAATTATAAGAGTGCAATTTATTGATTTATTAGAGAATGACAGATTTAGTAGCTTTAAAAATAATATTTATATTTAGAAGATAAAACAAATGTAAAAATTCTTTCGCATCATAAATAAAAAAACTGATTTCACGTATAAGCAATTACAATTGTCGGTAAAATTATGTCAATACCAGTAATTCTATTTTCATTACTCTTCCCTACATTTTTTCTTTATTTTATCTTTTACAGGCAAATTATTACAAAATTTATTAAAACTTTTATCAACCTATATTACTACTCATTTGCAAACTTGATTATTGCATTACAGCAAAACATTCAAATAAATATTTTAGTAATCCTACTTAACCTTAGAGAACTAGCTATTCCATAATTGGTAAGTAATATTTGTAAGAAGTCATAAAATATGTATATTACTCTCAATGAAATTCAGGTTAATATGTGTGATTTGAAAAGGCATACTATGCAGTTTTACTGTTTTACGATCAATTTACAACATCCATTCACTTATAAATATAATATACATATTTATACATGTATATGCATATATTTTTAATAGCATAACTTAATAAAACTCAGTAATTAAATATACGGTTTCACTGATGTTCGATTAAATTTATAATTGATAGATTGAAATCGACCATAATTTGTATTAACGTACAAATAAGTATAAAATATAATTGCAGAAGGTACAATAGAGTAATATTTAAATTATAGAAAGAATATTTAAACATGTAATTATTACTTTATAATGTAATAATGTATATTGATGATTAACGACGTACATTATATTACAATCATTTTTTCAAAGAATCAAATTTATATTGTCCATTATGAAAACTTTATAAACATGAAAAATGAAAGATTATAAATAGATTGTAATAAAATATGTTGCATTAATTATTTATAATACTAGTTAATTTGTATTCATTCACTAGAACAACATTACTAATGTAATAGGCTTATTATTACGAGCAAAAAATAACGAAAACTGTAATGCTTAATAATTCTGAACCAATTTAGAAACCTCATATAAAATAAAAAAATTAAAGTTAGAGATTATTTTAAAAATTTTATCAAAGTATTGTTCACATTTCCCATCAACAATTTATTATATTACAGAAGATGGCTATTATTAAAAAAAAACTAGCATATGCAAATATTGAAATATGATTAATAATCTTTCACTAGTTCACCATAAAAAAAAAATTATTAATATTTAAATGTGTCGGGCATTCTTATTCGCAAAAATGCATCGTACAATATAAAAAGTATAATTATAGTTAATCGAAGTAGCGATGTTAATAATTATCCTAGCTGGTGCTTGAAAATAAACTACAGCTTAAATAAAAATAAAATTTTAAAAATTTTTTCTCGAAAAGTTTTATTTGTCTTGGGTAAATAATTTGTTTTGTTAAACGATTTAAATATTTTCTGCCTCATTTAAAATGAGGGTTTGATGAATAATAGCGTAGATATGTTGAAGACATAATTTCGTTGCGGCATAAATATAATTTGAAAATAAATTCTCATGACAGTTAGGCGGTCATTAATATGCGGTCATACGGTACAAGGGACTTTAAAATATGTGAATCGAGCATGGCTAAAGTAAAAATAAGTAAAGGTTCGATGAGAATGAGAAAGGAAAATGGAGGGGATTGAAAGGAGAGTCGAGGAAAAATAAAGGAATGAAAGAGTAACAAAGAGAAGAAAAAGAAAAAAGGAGGGAGAATAAGTTGGAAGATGTATAAGAAATATTTTCAGATAATGGTCGTTAAAAGTTAGAGTTTGCATCTCCTGTCCTCCATGCTAGAAAAAGAACACACAGTCGACGTACAGGAGAGTGGGAGAACGCTCTGTATCATTAGAAGTAATTCCTTACCACTTGTCGAGCACTAAACGTTTCTACAACGGGAAAGGATCATCTCTCGGCGTTGTCCCTCGCGGGGTAAGACTCGATGATGGGTTCAAGAATTTACATAAGGCCCCGTTTAAGCCTTCAGGGGAGCCGCATATAATTTCCAATTAAAGTGAAGGATCTGCCAGTGCTTACGGTAACGGGTAGCTCGAGCCGTCCAGTCGAGAAAAAAGGTGCTCCCGCAGCTCTTTAGTACTAGTCAGTGTGCGCGTGCACGTTCCTGAGGTAAAGATGAAGCTGCTCCTGGTGCTGCTGGTACTGCTGGTGCTGGTGCCGACGTGACCAAAGGATCGCCAGTACCGCCGCCGCACCGAGTAGACGAGGGAGCCGAGAAATTGCCGGCCATCTTCTCGGTCGAGGCTATTTTCAGAACCGCATGAGCAGCCGCGTCTCCTCTTTCTTCTTGATGAAGGGCTCGAGAGGGAGAAGGCCGCGTACACGAGAGCAAGAGCACGGAAACCGGAGAGTTGCCGTTCAGGTTTTGCTGCAGGGGATCGTTAACTTAATCGACGCTATCTTCCTCCTAACTTGGCCGTAGCCGCCGCGTCGACAACCTCGAGTACTGTCTCCTGGATCCGTTTTATTTCTCTCAACGTCGACCGACGCTAGTAACACTAACCAATAGTTACAAACTCGTTGAGACTTGTCGACCTAGGTCGAAACTCCAAAAACCTCCGTCCTTTTACTTTTTACGTGGATGCCCAGAGGACGGCACGAGTCTTACGTAACATTATTGATTACGCCTTGAGGTTCCGGTTTTTCCTCAAAGAATTTAGAACTACAATTCGAGTAACTCGTCATCAAATTCTTATAAATACGTATCTTTGACCTCATTTTAATGGACATAACCTGATTCGAGAGGGTACAAATTTCGAATCTCTAATTGAATATCGCCAGAAGAAATTACTGAAATCCAACCAAAATTGAAGTATTTTCAACACTCCGTCAAACGCTACTCAACAGCATAGTAATTGTTATTTATTTTCCCACACCTTCAATCATTAAACATTGTCTCCTTAATATCTAAATTACGTTCACAATTATTTATCCAAGCTTTTACGTTTTTTATGATATTCAAATCCGTCTCATTAAAATTTATACTCGTTTAAACATATTTAAGTCGCTAAATTTTTAATTTAAAAGCGATTCTTAATACAGCTAACTTAAAAAACAGCTAATACTGTACAATAATCTATAATATATGAATATTTTATAATAACGCTGTTTATTATAAAGAGGAGGATCTAATGCCGATAGCTGATACAAAATATTTATAGCAAACTGAAGATTTATTCAATCTTAGATGAGAATTTATAAATTTATTATTATATCTAATAAATGATTACATCTTATAAATCTTACAAATGATTACAATGATTTTATTTTTATCTATTATTTACTTTTGTCATAACAATCAAAGTATACATATATATATGTACATATATATATATATATATATATATATATATTTGCATATAATGAAATATTATAAATACTATTTACAATAGTAAAAAAATCTCTGACAAATTTTTTATATCAATAAATTAATTCGGATTTTTATTTTATTTTTAGATACTGTTTTCCATTAAAAAATAATAAATTTAGTTTTTTTCTCTACAGGAAAATTTTTTGTCAAAATTCTTGTCGTTTATATTCTCGAATGTCATGGAAAAGCATAATCTTAAATAATTTATATGCTTATGCGTCAAAAAAGATTACATGCAAAAAGAATTAATTCACTTGTAAGAGAAAAATTTACATTCGTGAAAAGGTACTGTTTGAAAAAAGTGTTTTACAAAAGATTGTATAGTCAACTGATGGATGAAGGTATACGATTTATAACATACGACTGATTTGCAGTACGAATGAAAGACAGTATTCATTTAAAATTTGCAATTCATTATCACAAAAACCAACATTATTTCACGATTTTATTTACTCGATTATATATTATTAAATTCATTAAAAGGTTAATAAAATAGAAGCAAAATAAAAAGTAATAAGTAAAATAAAAAAAAAATTATATTTTTATGCATATTAAAATTTTATTTATTGTTAACTAACTCATAAAAATATTCTGGAAAATTTTTTAAATATAATGAAAATCAGAATATGTATAGTATTATGTATATGTAAAAATTTATATCGAATTTTATTTGTCAATATAAAAACCAAAATAAAATCAAAGTAACATTATTAATGATTAAAGTAGATTAAATGCATATTTATGCATGATTATTTGTAATTATTATAATATCCACATAAATTTTGTCTTAAAAACCCTTCAATGTAATCTAACTTGAAGATAAATCAATTAATAAAATCATGCTGTATTGATAAAATGCCACAGAATACTGAATATACATTATAACTTTATCTTCTTATAAACTAAATAAGGATACAAGTATTTTTAATATTATCAATACAGCAATCAATAGAAATATATTTGTACATACCGTTTCATATATAATATAAATTTATTTCTTTAAAAAGTACCGTTTAAAATACTTTATGAACTAAATTTAATATTCTTATAAATTTCAAGAATTTCTTATTTTCCCTAAGTATTTAATATAAATAATAGATCGTCTATTTAGTTCGAAAAAGTCATTAATGATAAAAGGACTAAAATCGCGACAGCTTGTATCGATTGGATCATTTTAAAAAAATGAAAAATTAAATGAATAATTCCAAATAATAAACGCAACGAAAAGAAAAATCACTTTTTTAAGAAATGATTCTGAATGATTTCAAGCTAGAATTGACTAAAATTTATTTAAAAATTCAAAAATACATAAAATGTAAAATAATATTTTACTTTAGTTCGTTTAAAAAAAAAAGAATGGAAAAGATGTATATAGTCAAGATAGAAAGAAGGCATAGAAACTTGCTGGGTCTGGCTGAGAGGATGAGAGTAGTCCTTGAGCTCCTTGTGGAATAATCATGGAAGTTACAAGATTCGCTTTATAATGCCGTAATGTATGTAGCACGATATAAATTGCAGCTCTTCTTTGCTAAACACAAATATGCAGAAACGATTTTTGAACCCATTTCTTGGGCCTACAGACATCTTAAATTATTTCGTCGACTTATTTTTACAAAGCAATTTTATTTTTTACTAGAAAACAGAATGCTTCCTTGGACTGTTTTATTCAAACGGAATTTTAAGTTATAAATAAGGCTCGAGAATGAATACTATTTAGGTAATTTAAATTATCAATAATTTTAGCCATCTGCATACGAACAGATGGAAATAAAGAAATGGCCGCCCTAGATTTTCCCATTAATTGCATAAAATTTTAAATATTATTCTTTAAAAAAATTAACTACTATTTATATATTTCAACAAGAAATATTTGTATACAAAATTTTAAATAACTTCCTTTAATATTGGAATTATAATATTTTAAAGATCCTTACGCTAAACAATTTATTTAAAATAATATATAAGTACAACGTTTTTATTATCAGATGAAATGGAAAACATAAAAATATGAGCGATAAGAAATAAATTATTAATCGACGAAAAAAGGCACAATATTTCATATTATGACGATTATATTATAATACTGTGAAATAAATTAACAAAAATAGCAATTTTTAATTGCTTTACATATAAACAATGAATCACTTCTATTCATGATAAAAAGGGAAATGTCTATTTTATTAATATATCTCATTAATTATGTATTTAATTTGTCTGATACCTCAATGTTTTTTTTACTGACCAAAAAAAGATTTTAATTTAAATTAACATATTTTTACACAATAAAGAAACACTAAGACTAGTAAATGACCTTAGTATGATAATAATTATTGGTACTAGATAAAACTTGAAATTATAATATTACGTAGTATTTGCGTTTTATTTATACATTACTAATAATAAATCTTTCCGATACAATTAGTCACAATTGATTAAAAAACTACTTCAAAAAGCTAAATGTCTATACAATCTATTGGTATAATATTTCTTATATCGTATAAACAGTGTACAGTGTACAAGCTTACTATAAGTTTAGTAGAATTATGCAATCAGTATACGCTGTCTTAAATAACAAAATGCGCAAAAAAGTCGGCGTGGAGGTAGAGAATAGAGTGCGTGTTTCTTTAAAAATGAACATAAAATTGCTTATTAAAGCAATTAATAGAAAAAGAGAGTGAAAATGAGAGATGAAAGGGAGAGAGGATAAAAATCAATTGTACTATAAATATCGGTGTTATTTGGTTTACTGTAAACACATTTGATTATACAGCACAGGTATGAATATATATTCATGTTCTTGAAACCGGTTGATATTTGAAGGAAAATATAAAAGACTCAAAAAATAATAAAATAATGCAATGTTAGGAAAGAATAGATAATGTAAACATTATTTACTTATTATAATACACGTAAAATTGACGAATTTTTTTATAAATTGTATTATGAATGTTAGTATATATTTTTTAATGTAATGCTGATTATAAAAGATTTTATGAAAACATAATAAGAATATAATAATAAGGTAACTACGAAAACGTATTATTCATTTTTATTTTCTTTATGCTCTATTAAAAAATAAATACATAGGAATATTTAAAATTATATGAATAGCAATATTTTTAATGAAAAAATTGTTTATAGAAATAAATGAATAAAATATCTTCTACTTATTGAATACATTGATTTATAATAATTGTAATTGAAAAAGTAATGTCCCACTAATGTTGATGAAGCTTCATTATCCATTTTGGAATAACTTGATATAAGAATTGACAGAAATATGTATATATATATAAAGGTAATTAGATTTCATTGCACTCGATAATTTGTTTTGTTATAAATACAATAAATCTTTTTGTTTAACTGTTTTAACTATATAAAGTATATTTTTCATGATATATACTTATTACTATATAGAATTCATTAAATTAAAAGAACAAAAAGTTTTTATAAAATAATAACGATGATAGTAAATATATCTCATGGGTTTGAATATTTGCTTGTAGGTAGGTTTAAATAGTTTCTACTGAAATTCCTTACTGTTAATGCCTGAGATATTCCAATTTTTTAATTTATTCTACAAGATTAAAATTTGAGCCAAGAGCTCTTAAAGTGAAACATTATTCGTTTTCTTTTGTTAGGTTTTATTATCTCTCCCCTCTTTAGTTTTTAGCAATTCTTCGGATGTATTTTCTTAGACACTCTTTTAATCTCATTAATTTTCTTGTCACGTTAAAGACTGAAGGTTCGATGATTCATTTTAGGTACAAACTACTTTCATCATGAATCAGCAGTTTCGGTCTTTTTGTTTATTCTTAATAAGATACCTTGATGAATTAGAATAATTTAATAATTATGATTCATAAAAAATTATATATATAATTTTGATACTGAAAAACCTGGTTGTAAGAACGCTTAGTAAATTTCAGGTTACAAAAAAGAGAAAAAACCGTTATAATTATTTTGCTATGTTTCTATCAATAACATGATAATTTATAATTAAATAAAAAACTATGCGATTGCTATATATTTAAGTATTTCTTGCGCACAGTACTTTTTAAATATATATATAAGAGGTAACTTATAAAAAGAATTTTTCTTAAATTTATATTTTACAATACTCTATATTAGTATCTACAATTAAAAAAGCCAAATTTAATTTTAAAAACTTAAAAAATATTTTTATAATGTGATATAATTTTTAATATAATTATACAATAATGGACAGATTAATAAAATAAAATTTTATGACATGTTTCAGTTTAAATTAAAAGTACAGTTTATTAACTCATCAATTTCATTCGACTTACTAAGCATTTTGATAATTATTTAAAAATTATCATTTAAAATTATCATTTGAAAATACTTTTTAAAAGTATTAGTTGATAAACATAAATAATAACGCAATGATGCTAGCATTTTTTTAAATATTACTTAAACTAATAGTACTAAGTACATATATAATAATATTAAAAAATTTCTTTTTTAAGATCGTAAATAGTATTTCATATAGATTTCAATTCATTTGTAAAAGCTATTATTAACAATTATAGATTCTTAATATCTTAATAAATTGATAATTAAATTTAAGCATTATATTACATTTTTATTTTATAATATGAGAAAGAGTCCATAAAGTGTCAAAATGTCGATACTTTCTTTTATAGTTTTTTCATATTTTATTAATAAATTAATTTTTTTGCATATTTTCTAAAAATAAAATGGCAGTTATAATTTTACGAATAAGGTATTTACAATCAAATATATATTTTCATTGATATCATTCATTGATATCATTGGGCATTTCATAATATCATCCATTTCTTTGAAAAAAGAAATAAGTTATATTCATAAGTACACATTATGTGTATTACTAAATTAAAAATTACACAAATGAAAAGCATATCATTCATAATAAAAACGTAAAAAAGGAAAATTAGTAAAAATATGTAAAGAATCATACGTATTTATAAAAATTTTATATCAATGTAATGATATATACAACTGACTTAAATATGTACATGATAAGATTAATATTCATTAATAAAACAAAATTAGTATTTGAAGAGGTACTGTTTCAATTAGCAATTATTAAAAAATGGGATCTTTATAAAATACAAAAACAAATTTTGCTACTTTACTTCTATTAAATGAATCTCATTAAAGCTCATAGATTGATTGAAAGTCTGCTAATTCAGTGAATTCTATAAAAACTGTTGAATTTTCAACTTCCTAGCAACATGTACATTGTGTATTGAATATTGCCTGTTAAAAATAAATGTATGTATTCTACATAGTATCCATATTCTAGTAGGATTAATTGACAAGATCTATATTTACTTCATTTTTGAATTTTGGATTCGAAATACAACGTATATTGAATCTTAAATTGTTAACCCTTAATTTTAATTAATATAAAATTAATATTAGAATATATTTAATAAATGAAAATATTTATTAGTTTGGAATTTTTTATTTATATAAACTTTACTTCTATAGAGTTTATTATTTAAAGTTTGCGAGCCTAATTCAAACTCATAAAAGCCTTTTCTTATAAATGCGAACGTAAATTATAGTAAAAAATGTTGTGCAATTGATTTAAGAATTTTAACAAGGCGCAAAATTTTCTGGTTAATATCACTGTTTTATTATTATTTATTGTTATTTATTATTATTATTAGTTATTATTATTAATGTTATTCTTATTAAGTTTAGTTTATAAAATTAACATGAACATTTCTATGTAATATTTAATCATAAGTGATTAAGTATCGATGAAACGGGGTTGAAACTAATAAAAATCTTAGGAACCTAGCAGCTATAATTGAAGAAGTATAGCAACGTTTATATAGGCACTGTTTATATACTAACTAAACAAAGTTATTTATATTGAATGATGCTTCGTAGAAATTGTAGTCAAGGTCTTAAATTCTAAGTCTCGGGTAGTACATTCGAGCAGATTATATTACATCATCGTATTATGTTACACCATGGTATTATTTGCATTTATGATAATCAATATTTCATATTATCTAACAGACAGTGATACACATATTCGAGGATAGTCCAAACTTAAAAATTATTCTCATTTGAAGACAATAGATATAATTATAATGTAGTCCCTATTAAGAAATCAATAAAGAATACAGCTTAACTAGTGCGCGAAAAAGTGAATTTTTTTATTTCTATTCTTCTGTTTCACATCAATAGCTAGGAAGCACTGCAGTTGACAACAGCAACTCAATAGCAGCAATTTATCTAACAGTGCACTAACGTTAGGAAGTGAAACCTTCTTTTCTGTTTCTTTTTAAATTGATTTTATTATACATTGTATAAACAGGCTTCTAATATTTTATTCATATTTACCTGAAATATTAACATATGCTAATTAGAAAAGCCTAAAACAAAGATTAGACGCCAACGAAAACTTTGTACTAAAATAAATCTAACCAACTCGGATGTAATTTATATTTAATTAAGTATTTAGCTAGGGTTTAAATTAATATTTCACTTAAAAAATAAGTATATAAACAAACTGACAGGAAGCTTTTATAATTTTGGAAGCAAGAGCTGTTACAGTATTTAATGTAGGTATATGTAATAATAAGCACATTTAATAATCTAACATAATTTATTTATATTTAATTATAATTATATTCATTAAAAATTGAAATAAAAAATTATATCTAAGGGAATAATAAATAGAAATTGATGACTAATGAATAGGTACTTGTTGTAAATATGTAATTTATGTTTTTAAGTAACCGATTATAGTTTGCTTAGTGTAAACGCTTTCAATAACTCTTAGTCTAATAAAGTTAGCGTTAAAGCTAAAAATTCGTTTTTTTATATTGTCTTAGAGAAAAGAAAGTTTTTGAAACTTGAAATTGGTTTATGTAGCCTCGTCTTTATTTCTTTAATGAATGTTCTTCTATAATGAACTTCGCGCTTATTTTTATTTAACTTTTAAATTAAGGATCAAAATTATATTAAAGCAATATATATTTTTCCGTGCTATATTTTCAAGTGATGTTTGAGCTATTTTGGAACGTGTAAAATAGGAGAGGATAAAGTAATTAAATGACTTATTAGTCGATTAAAAAGAACTTCATGATTATTTACAACGCCTATATCTTTAGTCATTAATTCAATAAGGAATGTAATGATGATTAAGTAATAAAAATAAATAATGCGAAACGATAAATGTAGAATAATCTAAAAGTAGTTGGCGATGAATAAATAATAGTAGAATCATACTATAAAGAATTGAAAATACAATAAACAGGTGAAGTATAAGGGTAATATAATCGTTCTTGAAATACATCAGAATATCGCAAGAGCACGAGCTCTCGGCGACTAATAAAGTCCAAGACCAGAATTATATGGAATAATGTATTCATAGCTGGTGACATCTACTAATCGGTATCTGCATAACTGGATTTAATATTCAAAGAATACTTTATTACAAGGAAATGTCCGACTAACAAATATCTTGTGAACACATGTGAACTGCAATAATATTGCATATTCTACCAATCGGCCGTTGCCATTTTTTAATGCCGATCTTGTGAATTCGTATGTTTAAATGAAAAAATATTATTCAATTGATAAATTAGCTGTCGATAGAAGCTGTTTCCATTATAAAGACATAAACTTATAAAAGATATAGAATTATAAATTTATTTAAACGATTGTGGAGAAATTCAGTAAAAATAGATGATTTAGTTGTGACGTAACAAAAATTTACTGTCATTAATATGGAATATATAATAAAACTTCAATTTAATTTTATGACTCTAATCTATTTTGGTAAAATTTCAAATACATTATTTATTCTTCTCTGAGTAAAATTAATACATAGTGAAAATGAGATGAAGAATAATTAAGGAAAGGTACGTAAATAAAATAATTTATTCGTTTACGATAAAAGCCATGCACGAGTGCAATAAAGTGTCTGATTTAAAAGGATCGAAATTGAAGAATTTTAAGGAGCATTAACTCTGATATCCAGTTGAGGAGATTAACCTTCTTCGTTCAGAAGTGGAGGAGATCTCAAATAAGATAGAAAGAGAAGATGTGAAAAACCGTGGCAGGTGTACATTAGGCTCCGAGATTCAATTCATTGTCAGGACCTGTCCATGTCCCATTTTCTCGTCTTCCTTTTGGGTTATGTATAATACACTTACAGAATTCTCGCTCGGCAGGTCGCCTTTTCATCGCTCTTCGAGCACACAATGACATTTTCTATATGTATTCACGATGTACGTATATCGTGAATTATCTATTTATACCATACATCGTAAAGCGCCAGAGAGGTGCGGTGTTCAGGAATACAAGCGCGCATGAACTTGGAACATCGAATTCGAGCGGTGAGACTCTTTAAGACAGATATTCCTTGGGACATTATGAATACTAAGGGCATCATCTTTACTATTTATAATGTGCTTCTATACATTAAAGATCGGCTATATCTAACTGTCTACGGTTTCTTAATTTACGGAGGCCTGTTTGATTTAAAAGCTAAACTTATAATAGTAACCCAACTCGATTACGTATTTCTGAAATCACGAAATTTAATGACTGAATATTTCTGCAAATTTACCATACTTATGTAACTGTTTAATAATATATTTAATTATCATAAATATTTAATGCACACACCAAATTTATAAATGCCTGTTTCTTACTAATATAATACAATAATTGTTATTAATTATGTGTCTTGACTCACCTTTGAACTTAAGTATTACAATAAAAGTCTCATTTACTTAAAATTAATTTACTGTGATCAAAATCATATTAAATTACTTTTATTAAGGAAACGAAAGTATGAATTTTTAAAGTTATATTCATTTTTCAATTATTTGATATGTGATTCATACTGTTTTGTGAAGCTGGCACAATTAAAATTTTTCATAACTGGGCATAATAAAAATGAATAGCTACATACTTATGATTTATGAATAAAATGATAGATGGTAAATATTGATGTGTTTATAACAATAGCTTTTTACAATATTGAGTCTATTGTTTTTAAAATATTGCATACAATTTGTTTTAACATTTTGCATACATACTGTAATTTTTCAAAACGTAATTTAGTTATCTGAAATAATCTTAAAATGAAATCAATAGTAAATTGATAAATAATTTATAATTGAATAAAAAATTTGTATTTTCTATTGGGTAAGTTATATTGTATTGTATTTATTTATGGATTATACGTCAAGCAGAGGTGCAGGTTGTTGAAATTTCATTAGGATGTATATTGTGTATTTGTTACATAGAGTTACTACGAGGGGCATATCAGAATGAAATGAAGAACTTACATTTAGATATTGCAATAACAAATTAGAATTGCAGTTTAAATAAGCGATAGAGTGGGATCATGAAATCTGATGCTTGACTAAACCGTATATTTGGATTTGATTTAACTGAGCGACTAGAATCAGCAGACAAGTGAATTGGTTAGGATTGGAGTACATATGGGGTACATATAGCAAAGGTAAGACAAGTGCAAAAAGCTGGATAAACTTAAAATGAAAACAGAAACTAGTGCTAAAAAGATAACTAGGAACGAGAAGAGTAAAACTAGTTGCAAGGAATGGAGCAGTCGGGAAGCGTGATTAGTGGAAATGAAAACATCAGAGGGTAAGGATGAGAAGAGGTGAGGCAAAAGGTAACGAGAGTGGTAGAGAGAGTAAGAAAATCTCGCATTAGAGGCCAAACATTAAATCGATCAAGCCGGCGGCGAGTCATCGTTCATTCTCTCATTCTCCGCTCTCCGAGGCGAGATCTCTCCGATTTTCTCCTTCCTTCGAACTCTCTTCAATGCACATGCTCACGCTAGGACACGGGTATATGGGAGACAAGCGGAGGCAAAAATACACGCGTGCCCAACGTGTTACGTGCTTGACGTTCCAACGAAGAACCTGTCCAACGAAGCAGCGGAGTCGAGGAAGCGTGAACACTTGCGTTGCAACTTTGGCTCCGACAATCTCACTACCTCTAAAGAAAGATAAGAGGATAAAACATGAGAGTAAAACTGAGGAGCGAGAGAGAGAGAGAGAGAGAGAGAAGGGACAAGGGAGATTCCTCGTGCATTGCTACTCGCGTAATAAGTGCCCGATATAAACGCACCATCCTAGTAATGCCGTGAGCAGTGAGAGATAGAGGCAGAAGGAGTAAGACGAAGAAAATAAAAGGCAACTAAGAAGGTGGTACCAAGAGGGCGAAGAAGGGACGAGGTTTGATGTGTGAGAGCGGGAGATGGAGGGCGAAGGACGGAGGGAAGAAATAAGAGGGAAAGGGAGAGTGCGGCAAAAAGCCGTTGAATCAAGAGAAAGATATGTGAATAGAAAAACTGAAAATGTCTCTGAAGTAAGTAGAGAGGAAAATAGAAAAAAAATAAGATATAGAGGTTCGAGAACCGTGAAAGGAAAGTCTAAAAAATTCACGCTTTTCCCTGCTCTTTTTACTTTATTCTCAAGCTCAAGATTTCAAGACGATACACTACTTCTTAAAAATATTCTCCTCTTGAGGGTTATCTTTTCTCATTATTATAATCAATTAAAGATTCAAATTTCCTATTCATGTCAACTATTTGCATGAAGATAAAGGGAAAGCAATAATAAATCTTCACTTGGACAATATTAATATTTAAGCTTATGCATGCGACACATACAATATAGTTCTGTACTTGAATATTTATTAGATTTTAAAAAATACGTTTAGCGTTAAATACGTGACACTTATGATTTTTCCGTAATTTCATTTGTCCAACTGATTGCTTTTTAGCAATCTAGTTTAAAATCTGTACACGCGTACGCACGTACGCTTTCATGCATGTAGATACACAGACACACATGCTCAACACAAATCGAGCACATATTTGTATAGTAGTATAAATAAATTAATTTATAATTCAGGAAAATATTCTCGCTATATTATATTAGAATTATTATTGAAGAATTTCATAGTCTCTTTGTGCAAGAAATAAATTTTAATTAAAGTTTTTTCAGATAAATGATTCCGTTAGAATAAGTGTATTCAAATCTGTTTCTCAAATGATTATAGAGGTCTGCTACGAAGTAGATTATATTCACGTACCGTACATTAATACAGCTATACGCAAGAATACGGGCATCATACGGACAGACATCATACTATAGAGCTTAAATTTTAAGCTTAAAAATTATGATGTATTAACAAGGGTATCATATAATTATAAATGATATACATTAATATCTTTAAATATTCTAATGAATACACTAATTTTTCCATTATTTCTAATTTATATAAAGGAAAAAATATTACCTAAAGGTATACATAAATATACAGACATTTGATCGATAACGAAAAACAGCAAAATGTGAGGAGGCAAAAGTAAATAAGGAATATCGTTTAAGTTTCATTTCTTTAATTATAATATTAATACAAATACTGAATTATTTCTGTTTGAGATTTCTATTTGAGCAAGCAAGAATATTTGATATAGGAGCCGATAAAAAGGTCGAAAAGAAATTTGAAAAGATGCTGGAATAGTTTTTATAGTTCTAAGACGAAGATTCCATCGAGTCTTTATTTATGAATCTGTTACCACTTGGCACGAGGAGCTAGATTTGCTATCCATTGATCGAAAGCCATTTCAACGACCTCGCAATGCTAACTATTCCTAAAAAAAGGATGTAAAAAGTTAGGCTCAAGCGATTTCCTGAGTATAATGTAGATAAAGGAGTTGGTGAAATAGCTGCAATAGAGTCGGACTCATGAAAGATGCGGAGACTGTGGAGCAAGTGGAATAGCCAACGACGCGAGCAAGAGCAGCAGCAATAGTAAGACTAAAGAAAGTAAGTAAGTAAGTAAGTAAGTAGTCGGTTAGGATAGAGAGAGATAGGGGGAGCGAAGAGATAGATAGGTAGAGAGAAAGAGAGAGAGAGAGAGAGAGAGAGAGAAGGAAGGGTGGTGGAAGGTTAGGAGGTAGGAGGGTGGGAGTTGATGTAGGGCGTAAGCGTGGGAGGGGGTTCCGACAGACCCTCTGCCGGTACAGTAGGAGGGCGGTTCTCGGGGCCTCTTTCCATGCGAGTTTACTTATGCTATAGGTCTCTTCTCTCGCGAGGAGTGGACCCGAGGGTCGGTGGAGGCTCGGGTGGGTGAATGGGTATATAAGCGAGGTCCCGAGGAATCTGACTCGACACACGACCCAACCTTCCTCGAGATTGTCGCCGCCGCCGCCACTGTCGTCGTCGTCACCGTTACCACAGACAATTCTGTCTCTATATCCATCCGATTCTTTTCCTCTTTATTCTCATCGTTTACCCGGTCGCGATTCCCGTCGCCGCCGCAGCCGTCACCGCTACCGCCGCTCTCTCACTCTCACTATCACCTGCCTCTCTCTCCCTTAAAACGTCCATCTAACGTCACTCTCGTGCTAATCGAACTCTGTGAGACGCACGCGCGCGCGAGCTTCTTTTTATCTCTCTCTATCAATCTACCTATCTTTTGCCATCTCACTTTACGGCACTGTCCCACCCGTCGCCGCTGCCGACGTCGCCGTCGCTAACACCACCACAATCACCACCACCAGCGCTAGCAGTAGCAGCAGCACCATCACCTCCGCCACGACAGGCAGAAGCAAAATCGGCATCAACAGCAGCAGCAGCAGCAGCAGCAGCAGCAGCAGAGGAACTCTCGCTTATTTCCACCGATCGACGACCGCTCAGTGAACTACTGACGCTTCTCAAGCATCAATCATCGACCGTTCACGAGCTTTGTAGCACCCGACGCATCCTCTCGCTTCTACCGACAGCAGTGAGTAATCAATTATATGTAACCCGAATTTTTGCTCTACTTTTACAACCCTCAACCGCCCCACCACACCCCACTCCACACCCATAGCCATATCGATCGTTTCATTATTATTATCACCCAACCACATCCTCATTCATTATTTCTATACAGTCATCCATAATTTGACAATTCATTTACTCAAATAATCTGATTTACACGCAATTTAGTTCACCTCTCCCAAAGCCAACATTTCGCCTTTATCTCATCCTTTATTGTCTATAGACTGGACTCACTTAACTTTTACTCCGCCACATCATTCAATCAAATAATTTACAAATATTTATGGTTGCTTGCACGAGCACTTACACTTCCTATTCACTATTGCATCCTTAAAGTTTCAATATTAATTATCTTCATTATTTTTTATTATGAAAAGTCTTATCTTGTTTCAATATTATTATTATATTTTCTTTTTATTCTTTTATTTAGATCTCAGCTTTCTTATTGATAATTCTCCTTTTCTGATATTTTTTAATTTAGTATATAATACCGTTAATGATACTAATAATATTATTATTAATAAAAAAAAACATAAATATTATACTATCATTAACAAGAATAAATTTTATAATACGATACATACCATAGATATTTAATTCGACCGTTAGCACCAAATAGTTACATATAACGTAATTACACCAAATAATTTTATTTATTTATTTTATTATCATTACTATACATCCTAATTATTCTTACATTCTATTAACACAGAAGCTTTCCAACATATTCCAACATCATACTTTATCATAGTACAATTTATGCCTAAAGAAAATCTGTTAATAATACATGATAATTTCTCTATACGGATCGAACAAAATTGAATACTAAAAACATAATTAATAATAATATATCAGTTTAATCTTTTTCGAACATATTCGACCAAAACATTAATTTTTCACCATCTCAATAACTGACTCTCATAATTTTTACATGATTATTAAATAGTTATCTTTACGCTAATCACGTGCATAATTTATTTGAAAAAAAATGTGTATAGTCAAACAGAAGCAGATACATATCGAATATACAGATGTGAATCACATTTATGATACAATATTGATAATAATAACCAAAATAATAAAGCAAAAATAAGCTGTCATGTTGAAGAATGGGAAGCACTTGTAATTTTATATCCTCGCACTTATGGGCCTACTAATGAACTTGAAATACGGATATCATTTCAATGCCATTTTTCATGAAATTTGAATCAAAGTTCGTTTTATAGTTTTATACAATTATTAAAATAACATAAATAAATAAGCTTTCATGGTCACGAATCCACACAGATGCTTTGACGTCTTTCACTCTATTCTGCTAATTTTATCACCTACGTTAGTAAATCAATACGAATTACTTAACAAATTTATCAAATGTATTGCAAATAAAGTATCGTTATTATTACAGATCATATTAATGATTTAAAAAAAAGACCTCTTATATAGAATACAAGCAGTGCATAAACATAAATTGGATTGTAAAATATTTTTAGCCCTTCTATTCATTATATTGAATTATAAAAGCTGCTTACATGCGCATAATTCTTGACATTGGCAAAAAAAAAGATAAGTTAAAAGTTATAAGTAAAAAAACTTACCGAAAACCATCTAAAATCTTATTAGTCATAATTTACCTACACTTACTTATTAATCAAGATTACTTATTAAACTAAGACAATGTGTAAACGGCATGATTTCGTAATGTATGAATACGAGATGTTCGCAGCCTTTAATTAACTCCTTGCTAATTTACCAGTCTGCAATTATCATGAACAAGTTGATGTCGAGGTGAACACAGAGCAGAGCCAACCTATCTCCTTTGACGAAGGATTCTCCTGAATATGTGGCAATGCTCACTCTTTTTGCATTTACCTGCATTTCATCTAATTCTCAGTGTTCAATTCTTTTGTTTATCCTACTTAAGAAAACGTTTCACTCAACATATAAATGACATATTTAACATATAAAGACACTCTGCCATCAATTCATCTCTAAAGTTTTTAATTATTTATTCATCGTCCATTAAGAGAGATTGTAAGCATTTTAAAATTATATTCTTGCAAGCATTTCATATTGCTATTTTTACTTCTACAAGTTATATAGTCGGTACATTTAATCAGAGTGATTCTTTTATAAGCTATTCAACTTTTTTTTTAAATATTTATACTTGGTGAAATTTTTTATTATTATTATTGAATAAGCAGTATTTATTAAATAATTGTGAAATATACCGATACTATTCATTATTTTCCGTAAAAATCAAATAAAATTTTGTCTTTCTTAAGCAATATTTAAGTTTTGAGAAAATATTAAATGAAATCGTATACATAATAAAACGGTATAGTGAATACAAAGTTAACGATTAATCTAACAAATAATCTTTAAGTTTCGTAATTATTATTGTAATTATTAAATAAATTAATTGCAAAACTAAATTTAAAATTTTTCAAGAAAATATATTCCAATATATCTTAAAATTTTCAAAGGCTTCTGAATACAGATCATACTTATTGGCTTATAAAATAAGAACTCCTTTAACAACAGATAAGAAATTCATTTTTTATTTAATTTACGTATTAATACATAGATACAATAAACTGATAATGGATTGTTAAATTTTATTACAATACTAAACTTTCTTTCAAGTAATGATATAGTTTGAAAACAATTTTTTTTTTTATTTTTCAAAGAATTGTTGCTTTGTTGTATGAAGTAAATTACGAACTAAAGTTCTATATTCTAAATTTGAGTAAGAAAAATTTACACAACTTTGAACGTGTTTATCTTTTAATATGAAATCCTTCTATTATTATTTTAATCTTATTACCTTAATATTCTCTAATTTTTTCATTCTTAATTTGTTTAATTATTACATAATCGAAATTAAAGAATAAAAAATATTCATGAGCTGTTTTGAATTTTAAATTTAAAAAAAATATGTATTCAATAGAAGGTAATTTACAAACTGAAATTACATCAAGTATTAGATTAGCGAGGCAAGCTTGACTTACATATAACATATACTTTGCAATCTTTTAATGGAATTACAAAGCCGTAATATATACTAAATACGAACATAAACTTTTCATTTAGTAGGCTAACTTTTTTTTAAAGGTTCGCCTTGAATAGATTCATCAAAGGTTTTATAATGGCTTACGTTTTTTCAGATCTTCGTATTCCTTCTACTTCAATGGCGTTTCACGAGCTTATTCGCCCCACATGCATGTCCTCATTTTACCCTTAGTACTAAAATAACCGATAGAGTTAGCCTTCAAAGAAAAAACTTAAGCTGGACACACCTTAACACTCTGTAAACTTCTACCTTATTAATATACCCTTAATATACCCTGCTTTCATCTCTGTCCCGCAAGTATTTTTCCTAAAAAATCAAAGGAAAATTTCATAAGTAGAACGGAGAAGATCATTTCTATACTTGAAATGACAACCGAATGTCTATTGTCATAATTCTCTCCCTTTATATTAGCTATTGAGAAGCTTTTTTTGAAATTCATGATTTCAGCTTATGTTGCCGTTAGCATTAGTATTTTAACATGTGCATAAAAATTCTTTCATTCTTATTAATCTAATAAAATATCCTAGGCAATGTATTTGAAAATTATTTAAAGGTAATGATCTGTTAAGAAAATGACTTGCAGAAATTGTATTTTGCGAGCCATTAAAAGTTGCAATTTAAATTAAAGAAAATCCACTAAGATTATCGACGTAAGTTTATTTTATAAATTGGTCCGAGTTGCTTGAATAGAAAAAGTACTTAATAATCAAGAGTTCGTAGAAGGAAATATCAAGTAGAAGAAGGTACTTTATCAATAATAGTAACAAGAGGTTGTACAAAATAAATAACGGAAGTATATTTGATGTACACGTGCATTAATCAGGGAGAAAAATTGCCGACGACCGTTTCCTCGAAGTCTCCAACTTCCGAGTCTTCTCTTACACATCGGACTGGTCACTCACTTTGATCCCCTCTTTTATTCTGTCCCCTCAAGTGATGGCGGGCCAGGGCGATGGGGGGTAGAGAACGAAGAATCATGCCTTATTTTAATACAACTCTTAATATCTTCATTACAAAGATTGTGCACAAAGAGGAAATAAATGTGATCTATAACGTCGCGTTGTGGCCTTTCATTCTTACGTCCACGCAGATGCGACTTGATTATATACAGAGCTACAGATTAGCAACTAAGACGTTAAACAGTGATAATTGACAGACACACAGGCCTATATTATTCTTTTTTTTTCGGCAAGTACGCAAGGTCAACATAATCTATACCTTCAGCTCACTTAAATAGAATAATTCTTCATTCAATTGTCTTAAATCTAGGTATATATCACTTTAGCCTTAAACGTTGAATTTACTTTTATATTTTTGAAGCTGACAGATGATTTACTAGCTTAGGAAAGTACTCAAATACAATGTATTTAATTGAATTTTACGTTCACGCCTCCTAATAAGGATTTTCGACAAGTATTTGTGATTCATGAAAATATCCGTTGCTACATACCTACAACAGATAACTTTATCTATAAAACTAATTATCAATTCATGGGCCAGAAAATTTTGTAAATTACATACAATAAGCATCTTAGTAGTTTATATTTTATCAGGACTGGGCTTAAGCAAAGCTTTAAATGATATGATTCTAGATAAAGTCCTCGTTTATTAAATTTTAAAATTTTTCACCATAAATTCCAAAATCGTGTATTTTCAAATATTATGAAATCGTTTACCTTTATTAACGAAAAAATTCAAATAAAATATCTTTCTTCGTAACAACACGAGTTTTTCACTCATTCTCTGTATACTACGCTTCCCTGTATTCACGCTTTTAATGTTAAACGATTTTTTGCCTTATACGTTCGAGGTTCATCGACGCAAGACCACAATGATGTAAATTATTATATCGAATTGTGTAAACATAAAATATATGCTTATAGTAACATGATTCATTCATGGAGATTTAAATACAATGTATTTTAAGAGATTGTGGAATCTAATGAAATTTGAAACGTAGAAAAATAAATTTCTACGAATGTATAAAATTTTCCATTTTCTTGTCAGTTAAGTATTTATTTTTAATACAAGCTTTTATTTTGAAATAAAATAATCATAATTAATATATAACTATTGAAATATTTAGGAATGCAAGTACGAGAAGACATTATAAATTTAAAAACTTTTCTTAAATCTAAGTGCGCTTTTTAAAACCTTCTTTATTTCAAAATATAAATAATATTTATAATTATTAGTAAGTATTGTTCATATATCATATCAAAATTGACATGATTATTTGAAATAAATCTCGGGTACTGAAAAATTTGAACAGAAAATTAATGGGAGAGTACGAACATTGGAGTTATTAACATCGTGTTAATATAATTATTTTAGTATCAAACATATAAAAATCATTCTATCTTGGATGTTAGTAATTTTTTTGTTTTCTGCGCATTTTCGTGGTCGATTACAACACGATCCAGTGATGCGCACATTGGTAATAGGCGCGTCGTATTGCATCCTGTCATTAGAATCCGTAAAGAAAAAAAAGTGAAAAAAAAATGAATAAAGAATTCTAGCATCTTTTTTGGTTTTATAATATGCTGTTACACTTCGATTTTATGCTACTTTGTACTTACTATTCCTTATACTCTACATTTCTTACATTATTTTTTAATATTCTAGAGATAATCAATTATTGACCAAAATGTGGCAAAGGTTATTTATGTTAAAGATTGCTTAGATCATTGGTATAATATATATAAATTTCATAAATAATATGTCACTATTTATAATAAATATTGAATACATGAACAAAGTATGCTGATTAATTTTTATTCATAATAAAAACCAATGCTTTTAAATTAGTTTATTGCAATTAGCAAATTTATTTTAATCAATTGGGATTCTAGGAATTAATATTATATGCTATGCTATACTACTACGCATTTCTTGTAGGTAAAGCATGAAAGGCCGGTTTTATATTAGTGTCATGTCAGGGGAGTGCCAAAAGGGAAAATAAAAATGTCGTAACGAATAAATCGAGGTTTTGAAATAATTGCACACTCGTTTGTTGAGCAATATAATAGATATAAATTAATGGCAGAGGGATATGGGAGGAGAGAAACTAGGGGGAAATCTACTGTTTGAAATTCTTTTATCGTAAAGAATGAGTAAAGAACCGTTGAAAATGAGAAAGTACAAAAAGTCAAAGGGGCTGAATGAAAGTGTAGAAAGAATGGTTGAGTTGTTAATAAAGTTAATTCACAGATCAGGAAATATTCAAAGGATTGCTAATTCCAGCGAGCCGTCAAGTGTACGAAACGTGTAATAAAGGCTAAGAGATGTATCGTACTCATGGCAGGCTTTCGCTCTTAAAATAAAATCGTTGATGCGAATTTTAAATCGATCGCACTGTACAAGTACCAAAGTTTTAAAAAGCGAGCTACTCGATGCGACGGTCTCGGTGCGACCCTCGGCAAAGTCTCGCAGGGGCAAAATATTGTCCTTGTATTCTAGAGTCTTGTATCCGCACAATTGCTGTTCATTCAGCTCGATTCCAGTATGGCATATATCATTAAGTGAGGGGACTCAACTAGAAGATTACCGCAACTCGCAGAATATTCGGATGAGAAAGTCCGCGGGCGCACGCGGGTGTGTGTGTGTGTGTGTAATGATAAATATAATAAAAGAGAACTGGCTCTCCTTGAGCATTACTCCACTCGCTCTGAATTTTCTACTTCACCTGAATCCACCATTATTCGCAAACCTAAAAACTGTACTGGTTCGAATCAATACTGATTTGGCAGCTAGCATTCGTCCCGTATCGATATTAATAAAAATGAGAGTAATACTTTATAATTTACTTCTCATTGTAGTATGGTCTATATTAAAGCGTTTATCCTGTAATACCAATGATGCCAATAACAGCCTAGCGTCATAACTTTTCCACTTTAACTTTAAATCTGATTAATGAAAATCTTAATTTTTGTATTTTCAGCAACATAATCATGATGAAGCTATTCTCATTGATGGTTTGCCTATTGGTCCTCAAGGCCATAAGCGCAATGCCTGTAACCGATGTCGAAAGAAAAGATGCGGTGCCGGCCCTTAGCGTCGTACCTCTGGAAAAAAGTGCGGAGAAGATCCTCGAATTACCGGTTGAAGCTATCAAGAGCGAATCAATACCCTTGAACGAGGCGGTTCTTGTTGCGAAGGAAAGCCCTAAAAAACCCGAGGAGAGTATCTCCGAAAACGTCGATGTCAAGAGCTTCGAGAAGCCAGAAGAGAAGAAGCCGGAGGTAGAGGCCCAAAAGTCCGAAGAGGACAAGAAAATTGAAGAGCCAAAATCAGCCGAACCCCAAACTGCCGTCGAAAGGAAGAGTAACGAGGAAGTTAACATTGAACCTTCTCAGAATCAGCAGAAGGTAAATTTATGAAACGAGAGCCATAGTGCTTAATATAGTAATTAGTGATGAATAACTCTAGTAGGAAATATTAAGATGCGTACCACCCCATAGAATTCTTCTTTGCTAATAGTCGATATAATCAGAGTTTATTCTATTGCTTGTCCATCAGAAGCAGACAATTAACTAATAAAATTGAAAGCTTTTTAGAACTTTTTATTTTATTATAATTCTTGCAAAGTGAGAGTTAAATGGGAAACGTTGGTCTGCTCTATGCTTGATAGTGAATAGAATTGAGTTGAAGGTCTCGAACGAAAGGTTGATTGTCGATAATTTTTATTTTAGGAAATATCATCCGAAGCCGAATCACCGTCCGCTAAAAAGGTGGATGAGGTTCAACCGTCTGGAGAATCTCCGGTCGCAGAAGTGAATGAGGCAGTGGTCTCAGCGCCCGAAGACAAAGCAGCCTCGCCTCTCGCGATTGCCGAAATTGCAGTCGAGCCCACAATCCAAGCAAAGAAGATCGATGAGGTCGTAGCTACGGAGAAGATAGAGGAACCGGTAAAGATATCCGCCAAGGCCGAAGAGAAGCCAGACCGCGTAATACGAGAAGCCGAGGAGGCCGCTAAGCTAAAGGCTGCAGCAGCCAAACAGAAGCCTCTGGAGAATGCTGCGGAGAAACCTGCAGAGAAAGCCGAGCCTGTCGTAGCCGCGGCGAGCTCGGTAGCTGCCGATGAAAAGTTGAATGAGAGCCCCGTACAAATAATTGCCGAGAACAGCCAACCCCAGGTCGAGCCAGCACTCGCGACAGTCGCCGTTGCATTACCTCAGGAACCAAAGATCGTAACCGAGAACAAGTCATCGGACGAGCTCTCAGCTTCGAAGCCCATTGCCCGCAGGGTCTCCG
>RCIC01000001.1:3277500-3450000 GCA_018883505.1 Ceratosolen fusciceps
GGCGCGTAAAAAGCAGGGAGCGTCGAGTCCGACGCTCAATGCCGTAATTTGTAAGCAGCGAGCGCGACTAGGCGACTGATACCCCCCCCCCCACCCCGCTCGTCCCGGCCCCCGTAGCTCAAGTAGCCCTCGCGCTCTCCCGTGCCTGCCGTATGTAATTGTTTCTCGGCGTCGTGCCGCTCGCTCCTCATAGCCTCTCCCGCGAAAGCGCCTTCAAACGAGTACGTACATGGACACTCGCCCGACTCGTACCTCCAGCTCGGCGCGCACTAAACTCCGCGCTGTCTAGCACCTGCGGCAGAATCTACTGGGTTCACCCGGCCAACCGCTCTATCCCGACCTGGGCCTTCCGCGTCTATCTCGTATGTCCCTCGGTCTACGAATCGACGGCCTTTTCTCACATTATTTTTCTAGGACATGTCGAGGACGGCCCGCGGCGCGTTTCCATGTGTATGCCGAGTTCGGGGACGTCCACCTCGCCGTCGCCGTCGCCGTCGCCGTGGATTTCGTCGTTGCCGGTAGTGTCGCTTTGAAGCCGCGGCTAATTATTGTGGGCCGACCGACTTACGGGGAATTTTGTTAAAGAAATCCGGCGCCCGGCAGTCAAACGGGATGACAGGGCCAACAATAATCCATCGTGACTTCATTACACCCCGCTTAGCCCCGGCACTCTCCACCACATCGGGATCCCGAGGTGAGCTTACGAGGTAGGCTGGCATGGATAATCGTTCAGAGCCAAGCCGAGCAAGCTCACTGAAATGCTGCGTAGGAGGAGGAGGAGAAGGATCAGGAGGGTGCGGGGTCGAGGGAGGGTATGGGCAGCTCGGGAGTCAGTCCGGTGAGTGCAGGAAGTGCGGAGCTCAGAAGTCGGGCCGATCCGTCGAGGCGCTTCCGAGGCTGACGGAGCATCGACTCGTTAAAATCCTCGGGCCCAAGGTCGAGGCAGCCCCCGTACTTCTCGCATTTAAATATAAGAGCCACGGCTGGCATTCCTCGTGCAAGTGCACTGGCGAAATTCCCGGCCGCTTGCCCTCCACAGGGCCGAGAGCGCCAATTTTATTGGACTCCCCGTAACCGACGACTACTCCCTTCGGTTCGATGCGCGGACCACGGCAAATATTTGCTCTGGCGAGCGAAAGCGATTAACGGGGGCTTCGAAGGCAATTAATGAGTAAAAAGTCCCCTTTATAAGGGAAGGGAGTTTGGCAGTGCGGGGAACGGTCGATGGCTGATTGGGAAGGGAGGGGCGATCGGGCGTGTTAATCGGGCCCGTAACGGGACCCGCCGCTGGGCCCACTAACGCGAGCCTCCAAATATTTTCTCCGGCTCGTGCACATCGGCCCGTTCGCTCTCGGGAATAACAGTGGCGCTCGAGGACGTGGACCGATGAAAAACCTGTTGCTCCAGGTCGAGGAAAGCGGGCGCCTGCGCTAAAGCCGCTGTCGAGCGCAAAAAACCGGAGCCTATGGGCCTCGGCTCGCTTGTAAGGCCCTCCTACCTCTCGATATCTGCTTTCGTTAACGAGGAGGTCAGCGATACGAGCGGGACGGGGCGGAGCAGGAGGAGGGGCCCCCGAACTTTCTCGAACCCATGAAGCCACGCCGGCCACGACAATCAATTGCTAGCAATTGACAATTGCCGGACATCATAAAGGACCGAGAGTTTCATAAGAAGGGCTAAGAAGATAAGCCGAGTCGTGATTAATTATAAACAGTATCGGCCGTACGGAGCTAATGCCGGGCTATTGTGCATACGCGAGCTCTTGCTTCGTCTTCGCAGGGCACTAACAATCTATGACGATTAGTCCCCTGGGATCGTCGCCGGAGCAGCGACTCCTCCCCTCCCTCCTAAGGTCAATCGTATTATAAAGGCCAGTGCTTAAGGCTATTATCGACATTGTCATGCCGAACGTGACATTCATGCGAGAGGCGAGCCCAACACTAATTTTTTTTTATTACTTATCTCCTCTGCTTATGCGCACGCCGGAATAATAAGCAGACTAAGAGGATCGAATTAAATGTCTATATTTACATTTGAGGAATTCTTTAGCGATCGGGATCATCGGCCCAAGAAAAACGCGCATTTTCCTTCCTCTCGATCGCTTAAATTTAATCTCCTGAAGCATGCCTGGCCGAGAATCTGCTCGTGAAAGCCGAAAATCAGTTTCATGTTACCAAATGAGCCTTTCCCTTCGAATAAAACGAAACAAAAACGAAACAAAGACAAAGGTAACAAAAAAAAAAAAAAAAAAAAAAAAAAAAATAATAATAATAATAATAAGACAAAACATATAGTAGTGTGGAAACGGAAATAAGAGGCTAATTATCAGCTGTGCTGGGCCGAAACCCATTATGAAAATCATTTTACAAGAATATCTTTTTAAAAGAATATCACATTCAACGTGATATAATTACGCACGCTTCAGTTATTTTGCTTTATTCGTGATTACTTAACTCTGAGTAGAGTTTCGTAATGCAGCAATTGGGAGTAGCTCGGGATCGAATGTTATTCAACCGATTGATACACACCTCGTCCAAATTACACCGGCTTCATAAAGAGGAATAAAATAAAAAAAAAAAAAAAAAAAAAAATCAGGAAAATAAAAACGTATCCTTATGTAACATTATAATATTTATGTGAAAAAAGCACCTCATTCAAGGCCAGATGAAAATAATAATTTGAAAACTTATGAAAAGTATTAAAGAAAAAAGCCTTAATCAATCGGCTAGATAATGTGAGCGAGCGAATCGTCACGCAGAGCATTAAAGAAGAAGTAGACGAAGAAGAAGAAGAAGAAGAAGAAGAAGAAGAAGAAGAAGAAGAAGAAGGGAGGGGGAGAAGAAAGAAAGAAAGAAAGAAAGAAAGATAAAAAGAGGAAAATTGTAATTGTGCGACGTATGGATGCACGAGTCTGATTGATTTAAACGTTAGATTTAATTGGACAATGATAGGCTAGCCGAGCGCTCGGATGAAGCACACGTGCATTTTGCATTTGATTAAACGTAATGAGTTAATGCAGTTACGTTTATTAGATAATGGAATGAATTAAGCGGAGCTGCTTGCTTGTCTCTCGGCAAGAAAGAGAGCAAATAAATAAAAGAGGTGATCGAGCTAACGGGGGGCGGATACCTGCTCCGAAATTTGGCGTTAGGGTAGAAGGGAAGGGGTAGATGAGCGGGGGTGTGGGGGTGTGGGGGTACAGTGTACGTAAAAGAGGCTGCTGAGCCTCATTGGCGTCGGATGAACCGGGATGGGATAGGATAGCGTTGTGGGGCGGGGAGGTCCCATGCGATGGATGGCCGGTGCCGTGGGAAGGAACGCGGGCAAATATGTAAAATCGGAAGGATCGAGCCAGTCCGCGGGTCGCTTAAATAGAGCGTCGTGGCGCTGCTCGCGGCCTCAAGAGCCGCACTTTCTAGAAAAGCCGGGGAGGCTCGTGTGCGCTCGTGTGCGCTCGTGTGCGCTTGTTGTACGTGGTGGTGGGACGTGGGGAGGGGAGAGGAGCGTACAATGTGCCGAGCAACGAATGTCTCTTATTAAAAGCCTTATATACGCGGCTACTTTCTTTCGTACTTTGCGTTTTTTGCTTCCCATTCTGGCTAACGGGCCACGAGCTGGTGGACGAGGTAGAGGACGAGGACGAGGACGAGGACGAGAGCGAGGCGGCTTTCTTCCTCCTTAGGCTCTTTGCTCGTGCGTAGCCACAAAGCGACGGGGCCGGGAGGGTGGGGCTACGGGGGCGACGGAGCAGGGGGGAGAGGGAGCTCGGGGATGTAGATCGCGAGTGACATCGCAGGTGCGATGCGAATCTCGTAAGGACGTTTGAGTAGCGGCCAAGCGACACCGAACGTCGGGGGCATAAATCATATTGGAAAGTTAGCGGCGATGAGTCGTAGCGAGATGTTGCGGGATCTTCCGTGCCGCCACGGAGAGAAAATATCTCTCCTTGGCCTAATGGATCCTGAAGCGGTGAGTAAGATGGCGTTAAAAATACGAATCCCATAGCTGACAGGTCTCCGACCGCGAAAAAGGAAGACATTGTAGAAAAGGGCGAAGGTAGGCCGGCCTCCACGTGTAATAAGAGTGTCACGAAAGAGGTCGGGAGGGTGGGATGAAGCGAAAGCCGCGGGCATAATTGCTCGTTAGCGACGGGAATATTTTTGGCCGTGCATTGTCTTGGTGTGCGGGTAGCGCGGGCCGCGCGGATCGCTCTTGCTTTATACAGAGCCCGCGGGAAAAGAGAAAACTCTGGAGAGAAGCGCGCGCTAAAAGGGAAACGCAGCGAGAAACCGGTGGTCGCGAGCGAGAAAATCGAGGAGGGGCGGGGGGCGAGGGCCGGAATGAATGAGGGAAAAAATGGGGCGGCCGCCGATCAGGTTGCCCCGAGCGCGCAACTCCAAATCGGTCTACCTCTTACCGGTCTACTCTCCCCGGGTATACGTGACTGCTTTACGGCGAGGCCAGATAGAGATCCGCTGCGGATCTCATCGCCCTGGCCCGCTCCGCTTTGTTTTTAGAAATCACCTTATCCAGTCCTCGACGCGGTTTCTAAGGCAGCCCCGCGCCCCGCTCACGCGCACACGCCCGACGCATTGTCCCCTCGACTTGTTGCCGATCGGGGAAATCAAGCAGTCGTCGTCGTCGTCGTCGTCGTCGTCCTCGACAGGGACTTTCTTCTTGCAAATTGAAATCTCGTGTCCGCTTCTTTTTCCGTCCCTTTGGCGCGAGAAAAGTTGGCATCCTTAACGACGTGGTTACCGAGCTTTTTATCAAACTCTGCCTGCACCCTCTCGAGCCGATGCATCTCCGGAGTCGGGATGGTATCGGGATGGTAAGTTAAGGCAGACCTCAGCTCCTTAGGCCAGGGCAGTTCTTCGATTTCAGTCGAATATGACCACCAGGAAGGGGATCGGAAAGTCTCGAGTGACTTTGGCACGTGGAGCGAGGTGAACGAAGAATATTGTATGTGATATAAAAGGGACTTTATTGTTTTACGATTTCACTTGCACAATCGGGAAAATTTCTGTTCCCATGAAGCCGACTGCTTCCGTACTTTCCTTAATTATCCTTAAGTACAATAAACAATAATGGTTGCCGTTAGAATGAATGGTCCTCCTCTAGTAGCAATTATTTTCTATAATTAATATTACAAAGGGAGAAATTTAATTTCCCCAATTGTAAAAGGCTTTTTCGGAATGTTAATAAGGATGGCGATCGATCGAGTCCGGCACTTATGAAGACAATTGTCGGGCGTGAAACGCTTGCCGAGTGAAGTAGGCAAATATTGCCCGGATGATTACGGTATATATCGGGCCATGCGCGACCCCGCGAATCAACGACTAGCGGCGAGCGGCTCATTGTCCGGGCCCATTGTCGGGCCCATTGTGCGGCTGATAATCGGGCCGGAGCTCTTTAACCGAGCGTATTTATCATCGGGCAGAAAGCGGACCGGTAGGTGCCAGGGCGAACATATTTTGGCCGCGCGAGCGCGATGGAAAGTCACCTGTTGCTGCTGCTGCTGCTGCTGCTGCTGACGATGACGACGATGACGATGACGATGCCGGCACAGTTACTCGTTTCCGCGGCGAAAGTTTCTCCGAAGCCTCGGGCACTCGGAGGCCCGTCCCCGCGGCGGTCGGGCCCGAAGCCGGGGAGCTCCAAGCTGAAATAATCGCGAGCCGTGGAGCAAAGTACGTAGTAGCCGTAGGAGCGTCGAGGAAGAGCGGCGGAGGGAAGCAAAGTTGCTCGGCCTTGTTATTGTTAGTTGGCGCGCAGGTGAGCGGGGAGCGACCGTCGCTTTCCCACAGTTCCGGTAGGGCACAATGCATCGACAGCAGCGCGCTCACATCCTGCGCGGTTACTTCCGGCCCGACGGACTCGCTCGCTCTGCTTTCCACTCTGGATAATTTTCGTGCTCACGCGCCCCGGCCCTTCGGTGAACCGAAAGTCGGATATGGCTGACGCGCTGGCAAGCCGCGGTACGGCACGGGACCGGGACTCGGCCCGCTCACGAGCTCGCGGATCCTAAGGAATATTCTAAGCCAGGCCGGAGGGTCGGTGAACTCGAATCCCGGGTAGGTTTTATCGCTTTACAAAAGCTGGCACGCCGCCGGGATCAGGTGCGTCGCCCGGGACCGAAAGTGACTCGCAGCCTTAACGCCTTAGATGAATTTGCAATGGGGCCCCGGGTGAATTCAGGTGAATTATGTCCCGACAGACGACGAATGCCGACGGATACTTATCACTTTGGATCGTTTTCGCGTTGAATAACAATTCGGCCAGGCCTACGCGCCGACTTTCACTTCTGCTCAGCCGATGACCGATTCACTTTTGATGGCCGCCTGGACACGAGCGAGAGTTCGCCGTTTTCAAACTTTCGAGTTTCTCTGGAGTGGGACCCTATCGAGGACGCGCCGGAGACGAAAGTAAAAAACCGAGTCGAGGAGATTTTCCGCGCGGTCAAAGAGGCCGCGCTGCCCGAAGGGATCGGTAAGGGGCTCATCGAAATTCCCCTGCCTCTCTCGCTCTCGCTCTCTCTCTCTCTCTCTCTCTCTCTCTCTCTCTCTCTGCCCCACTTTTCGCGCAGAGACGTCTCTTCGAGAAGGAGATTCTCTTTCCTTATTACCTCGGAGCGCGTACTCTTTCCGTTCCGTGGTCATTAATAAAAAGAGGGCCAGGGGGGAGGAGGAAGGTTGCTTTATCGCTGCTCGATGTAGTTAGGTCGAGCGGAAGAAAGGGGAGGAAAAAAAAAAAAATAGCGTCGGCACCTCGTGGTGGACGGGACCGTACGCCGTAACGGATGCCGAAGAACCCGCCGTCGATGCGGCAAAGAAGGTCTTCTCTCAGGACCTCTCTCTCCTCTCGAGAGAGGAGACAACCACTCTCTCTCTCTCTCCCACTCTCTCTCTCTCTCTCTCTCTCTCTCTCTCTCTCTCACTCACTCACTCACTCACTCATTCACTCACTCACTCTCCCCGGGGAGCGTAAAAGTGAGAGCATCGAGTGACCGGCCGGGTCCACGAGGTTTCCTCGAACTGTCACACAAAGAGGAACGTTTGCGGAACGGTTCTGGTCGCTCGAATGAGCGCCGGCGTTTAATTTCGCAAAGTATCACTCACCGAGTCTGTCGAGCGATACCGAAACGCCTCCCTCTCGAATTCTCTCGGTGCGGACTTACCTGAAAGAGAAAAGTCAACATTAGCTAAGCGCATGCATATCCTCGTTACAAGCATTAATCGTTAATCGCATGATAGTAAAAATGGTAAACGGAAGCGCTGGTTTCCAGTCGCTGTCACTCATTGTCGCTCGTTGGCGCTCGAGTGGGAAGGGGGAGCCCACCACATGGGAGGAGGATGAGATCAAGGGGCCCCTAAAGACCGGATGCTTCAACGGAAAGCGCCTCTTCCTAAAATGAAAGTAGGCCCACGGGCCGCGCACTTCGGCGCCGAATAGCCTAAAGTGAGACAAGAACGGCGGTGCCAGATAAGGTGGGCCCCGGGACTGCTTTATCGATGTAATTTCTAGGGAGATACGACAATCTAATCCCGTCGAGATTAGTCAAGGCGCAGCGGTCTACTGACTTCGGAAGAGGATGACGTGGATTACGTGCGATAAGCATCGAGTGGGATTATTTGAAAAGCAAACGGTGCGCAATAATGGCGAGGACAAGGATCGTCGGTCGGAGAAAACGCTCGGTGTTTTTAGGACGACGATGTGTGCATAGCCGTGAGAGAGAGGGGGGAGGGATGGGGGGGGAGGGAGGGAGAGTAGAAAAGCCGGGCTGTTAGTTAGGGCGGGACGGATCGGAGACTGATCGGGGACGGATCGGGGACGGATCGGGGACGGATCGGGGACGGACCGGGGACGGATCGGGGACGGTTCGGATGAGTCCACGAGGCCGAATAGAGGTGCGGCAGTGGCCGACGTCGCCGCTGCTTTCCCCTAACGGATGAGTTCGTAAGCTCGGCTCGGGTTAAGTTATGCAAGTCGCGCGGCGCTTTTACGGCTACGCTCAGTCGAGGTTCCGCCGCGGGTCATCGCGATCGCGGAAACGTCGATACTCGAGCGGACTCCTGATAATGCCAGCTTCCAAGTGCCGACTCGTACCCGCGCTCTCCCCTGCATCTCAAAGAGCTTGAACCTCGAGCCCCGGGGTTTTTGCCAGCCGCCCATCGTAACGCCATTTGTCAAACCAATATCGTGAATTCGCGAGCGAGGACGCGGACCCCTCCCCTCCCCCCGCCAACCCGGCTTCTCTTCAATTTACGCGATAACGCCCGGCCGCTCGTTCGGATCCTGGCCGCCGAGGCTCCGCCTCGTTACTTACAATGCCTCCCTGGCAACGGGGATGGTCGCCCGTTCCGCAACGTTCCGCCCGTTCAGTCGGCTCAGCCTTGCGCTTATTTATTTGCGCACTTGCGCTATGGTTCAAATTCTAATGATATTTTAAATAAAAATTAAACGTCCCTTCGCCGCGGACGAGGCCAGCATTAATCTTAATGCCATCGACTCTCTACGTCGGACAATCATCTTTTCAAATCTAAGGCCGTCTCTTCAACGATCGAACCGCTTTCGAATTATATTTTTAAAATACCTTTTATAGCCTCAATGCAACAAACGTTGGCGGAAACTCGGACAATAATTTAATCGCTTTAATCCTTTTGCAGTGACGATTTGAATCCGGATATTCCAAATCCTTGTCGTTCTCTCCTTTAAATCGCCTATTTTCGTTTGTATTTTCAAGCTCGACCCCATGATTTAGCCTGATTAAGCGTGCGTGCGCACAAGCCATTTCTTTTATTGATTATGAATTAACGGCAGTCGTCAGCTGTATCGCCTTTATTTCCTTTTTCTTCACATGAATGCACTAATGCGAAGAAAATTCAAAACAATTGTTATTGTTTTGTTTAAATTGTAAGCAATGCGTGTGCACCGAGTACACTCGCTGTGTTTGCTAACAGTAGCGTAGCGTCGCGCGTTTAACTTTCTAACCACGTGACTGACTAATATACAAGAAATTATATATGCTCAAAGCATTATAATTTATCTACTTTACTTTTAGTTTTTCCCCGCGTTCTCTCTTTTATGATAATGTCACTTTAATGCCAAATTATGTATTACACGACTTTCGCCATTTTCCTTATGCTAATCATTTACTGGCTTCTTAGCCTATTAATTAATAAATTATACGATCTCATGAATATCTCTATGCGTTCTAGGAGTTCGTAAAATTATCAATTTCAAAGCTTTGAGGGACTTAATAGAAGATATTAAATCTAAGTTTAGGCTTTTAATAATGCATCATCGGTTATTTACTTAACGTGATCGGGATAATTTATCTATTATATAAAAACGATTCCTTCGAGGCCTCAACAAAACAATAGAGTCTTATTGCTGCCCGTAATCGAAAGACAGAATCGGATATTACGCAAAGGGCGAAGAAAGTTTTATTAGATTTATATTTAATTGACTAATCAAAACTGTGGCCAGCCGATTAAAATTTATGCAAACATTAAAGTAAACCTTACCGAATCCCTATGAGCATAACCTTTTCTCCGTATCTAATGAGATTATCATGAAAGCCTAAGTCTGTACAAGAACATGATTATTTGAATAATGGGATATAAGTGACAAAGCGTTATGACTTCAAATGATAAGAGGGGAGGATGAAAATGAAAACATAGAGAAAGAAAAAGAAATGAAGCAGCATCCGTCATGGAATAAATCCGTATGACTTCGTAATTTATTAATTAATTAATTAATATGAAGGTTGCTTGTGTCGGAAGAATTGAGGAGGAGGGCAAGAAGATTTCATTTAATTTTTTACTTTTTTTATTTTATTTTTTTTTTTATTTTTTTTTTTTTTTAAAGCAGCTATCATTAACCAAAGCTTATGGCGGCACATCGCTAAGCTCAAGCCAGGAGCAAAAATAAATACGCGTTTGTGTACGCTGCATTAAGGGCCGATAAAACTTGAAATTCAAGTGTATATGCAAATGGAATCAATGAGATTTGAGCTCGAACTGGAATCTCAATGTAATCGATTGTCTTCGCTACCGCGGCGGCAAAATGGGGGAAAGGGAATCGCGAGATAGCGGCGCTGGTACGGCGGACGGAGGCTGCAAAAATCGGGGAAGATCCGCGCTCTAGCGCATAAATCTCGACCCCGCGCTCCACCAAGTCGGTCCTCCGCGACTCGGGGCTAAATAAAGCAAATCGACGGCCGGTCGATCCGTTATGCGCACCTTACGTGATTATGCGCGCGAAAAGGCACGCGCCGAGGGTAATTGCAAGCCCGCGCGCGCGCGCGCACCGTTAAATTCTAATTGAAGCTAATGCAGCCCCCCGAGCGCCCGGGGCGTCGCAATTAAGCGCCGCGGTGCGCGACGACGTCCAATGGGGTCGGGGCTCCGCTCCTGGTCGCCGCGCAATCTAAGAGCCGTGCCGATGAGCCGGAGGAACCGCTACGGGGAAGGGCCAACAAAAAGCACGCTAATCTCCCATGTGCGGCATTTTTTACCCCCTCCCCCATCCCCCCACTGTACTCTACTCTACTCTAACCTCGATTTCCCTTGTTCCAGTAGTCTCCGCGCTTTGCTCTATCCCGCCTCGCCCCCCTCTCCCTACTTTATCGTCTACGAGATTTTTTAGCTTCCAATGTCGCAGAGTTACGAGATAATGCTACACGGAGATGAATTTTCCTTTTTATCTACGTCAATGTGATTTTAAAGAACGTGCACCAGCCGATTGCATAATCTACACGAAATATTACGTTTCTTCCAATAGGCTTTTTGTAAATAAAACAATGACGATCTTATGTCGATGAGTTGGTTATTGCTTTTGCTCCTCATAACAGAATTATCGAGTATGCTCGAACTTTATGCGTCTTTCTCCTTATTATATAAGTCTACGAATACTCTCCGAACTTCTGTCTGCTTCTTATAATTTATTTTTATCTCTCCTTGCGTTATTATTTTTTTCTTTAGTCTTTTTTTTTTTGATTGTTATTACGTGGTTGCACAGTCTTCTAGATAATTCTATAATGGTGGAATTTATGACGTCACAAACCGCTTCATTCGCCTATAAAAGTCTCGAAGATATTTATTTTAAAGTCCCAAGTCTTCAATCAGTTTCAATAAAGCGAGTCCTGTTAAAGTATACACGCAAACGCACACGCACACGCACGTATATACATTGTTTGCTCGTGTGTTTGTGCGCGCTGCGCGCGCGCGCGCGCGCGTGTGTGTGTGTGTGTGAGAGAGAGAGAGAATGAAAATTGGTAGAAAACCATCTACGAGCGGAATCTGCAATGTAAAATACATAAAAATCCAAAGCTATTTATTCTTGTTGCGCCTCCAAGACGAATTGATTCGTAAAATTTCAAATTTACGCGAATTTACTAATTTTTAGTATCTAATGCGATAAAACTTGGCGCTTTATCCCTCTTGCACAAGCGAACAAAATATCGAGTCTATTAAAAATGGAAAAACGATGCTGGTTTCGCGTTTGCTTAATTTAGCTGGAGTATAATGCACGATGACTTGGTTGATGATTCGATCGCTAGGTAAATAAGGCAGGGGAGTCAGTGTTTTTTTTTCCTGCTAATGCTCATGGCATTCCGGTCAAGTAGATTTTATTATTCTATTGTAAACAAGTTTATTTTACCGATTCTGCGTAAGGTAATCGTTCGTTTGTTAATATCACCATCCTCATCGACGTCGTCGTCATCATCCAGCATCCTTACATATTCTTTGAAAGATTATGTTGTCAGTCGCGATTATGTATAGTGCTTTGTTTAATTCATTGTTAGTCTTTAGAATTCAGATAAGAAAATAGACAAAAAAGATTTGAATTCAAAATATATTTATACTTCACTAATTATTAAAATCATGAATTAATCATTATTGGCCCAAGACGCAATGGGAAATATATGAGTTTTTGATTGCCTTATACGAAAACTATAAAACGTAAAAACGATAAAATTTGTCTTCACATATAACATTTTATAAATGACGCTGGCCGTCTCAAATAGTGGATTATTTTTATTTTTCTCTATCAAAGCCATTACATTAATATCCATTCTATTTCACATTTAGAATTATCGAAAAGTTAAATTCTTTGTGAAATACAAAATCAATATAGTCAAAGGACATTCATTGTTTATCAGGGTTGCAGATATTGAGATTATCAATGCTAAGTGTTTGGAAAAAGGAAAAGTTAAATAGTCTAAGGAGAGGCAATGGTCTTTTTACTTGAAGTTAAGAGATAATTTTCATTGCTGCCTGGCAGAATCCTTGTTTAAGTTATGACTCGGCGCTCATTCTCTAACAGAAATATAAAATGACATGAAAAAAATTAAGCCGCGTATCCATTATTGTACACGACTTTTAATTACAAATTACCAAGGATTCTTAACAGCAGATATATATTACGTGATAAGAAAGCATTGTTACATGGAATAATAATATATTTTGGATAGATAGCGGTAATAGTGGGAAATGGCGGTAGACCGACCGGTATAAGAATTTGCTAACGTAAATGGCCCGCGTTAAGTAGCCTTGTTTACATTTACGTATACTGATGATCTTTTCTGCGGAGGTAAAGAAAAAAAAATGCATAAGAAAAAGTGAAATGAAAAGGAAATAAAAGTAGAGAAGGAGTGAAAGAAATGAGAATTAAGACTCCTGAGCAAATGGTAATACGGAGAAGAGGCGAAGGAGGCCGAGGATCGACTAGAGGGTTAATTCGTATACGGATGGGGTAAGGGGATGGTGGCTCGAAGCTGTGAAGGTATGCCACGCCATTATTAATGCCCGAGTCCTAGAAAAATGATCATAATGGCGTTGGCATTGGCGTCTCATAGCCCAAGTAATTATGATAATGATCGGTGGTATAAATAATGCGCGCGGGCTAATGGTAATGCTTATTACGCTAAAATATTATTATATTTTTCAATTCCCGGGGTGATTAATCCTGGTGCAGGTGCGGAGATTTTGTTCCATCTTTGCTTGGTTGGTGGGGGGAAGGGGGGGGGACTCGGTTCTTCGGCGGTGAAGGAAAAAGAAGCGCAATGGTTGGAAAAAACGCCCGCAAAGGACACGCGTCGACTCCTCGGCATCTCCAAAAGAGGCGAAGCATTTGAAAGAGAGAGAGAGAGAGAGAGAGAGAGAGAGCCAGCGACTTAATCGCGCTAAGTCGCGGGTCTGTCTCTGCCCCCGTGTGTCGCCGCTCACCAGTCCTCAGACTTGACCACCACTCATTCATTTTCCGCGCGCGGCATTCGTTCCACCCGGTTGGCGACCCCCGCCTCCTCGCCCGCGGATTGCCAACTCTCACCGTCGACTCTTCTGGCACTCACCGCGAACGGTAAAAATAGTCGAGCGCGCGAATCGAAGGCTAACGACAGCGTAGGCTAAAAAGCCTGAGAGTGGTCGCTTAGTAGCTCCGGCGCACGCGCAATGGAAGAAAAATGCGTTCTTTGTCATGTCGCCGGATTTCTAGGCTCTTTTGTTTGTCCGCCGGCTTGGTACAACAAAAACATTGAACGTCGAAAGAGGGGGTGAGGTGGTGGCGGCTTGCATCTTGCGTCTCGCATATCGATGAATTGAATGGCGGGAGGCGATAAAGCCCGCAGCAGCAGCAGCCTCGAATACGAATTCTCCCTTCTCTCTCTCTCTCTCTCTCTTCGTTTCACTCGCGCGCGCGCGCGTGATCACCGACCATCGCTACCGACATCATCATCCCGCCCTGCTGCTCTCCGCGGCTTTTCAGCACCGCGACTCGCGGCCGGCCATTTAATGGCCTCCCGGAGTCCTGAGGCTTGGAATACGAAGAGAGGAGGCCGGCCTTAACAAACAGCTGGAGCCGATCCTCCGCGCCCTGACTAAGTAACGACCACCGCAGCGCGAGATTACATCTGCATTATATCCCAATCGGCGTCGTCGCCGTCGGACGACAAAGTGCCTTTCCTCTCCCTGACAACGCCTGCAAAATATTAATCTTCCACCGGCGAAGCCGCTTCTTAATCGAGTGGGCAGGCCGCGCGAACCTGGCCGTCCCGACGCGGCCTTCCAGCCCCGGCACTCGAAAGCCGAGCGGATCCTTTTTCCCAGGATGCGTGCTGGCGGACAAAGCCCCGGGCGAACGACCGGCACCGGGGAAGGATAAAAAAAAAGGGAAAAGGAACGAGAGCGTAAGCGGAGCGAATCGGCCGCGGGTCCCTCCGGTCTTTATTATCCTCGACGACAAGTGACTTTGACCTGGCGCTTCATTCTCCCCTCGGGCTTTTATTCTCTCCTCCCCCTGTCGGGCATGACGGCCGGAGCATACGCATTGTCGGGCCGGCGTTGCGCTAGGGGACGCCCCGCTGACAATGGGCCCACATTTTTTAACCGCCTCGGAGGAACGGCCGCACAGCTGTCGGCTGCGGGCTTTCAATTGGGGAAAGCGGTGGCAGACGGCGACCGGCTCCTACCCAAACATCCCTTGCATCGGGCAAGTGTTGACCTTGAACCGGGTCCGTCTGCCTCCATCTTTGTCCCGCGCCCCATAAGCGCTCTTTAAATTTCTCATCGCTTCGCGTACCCCGTCATCCGATGACGATTAAGTGACGCGCGTGTCCTGTCGAGAGCCGAAAAATCCAACTCGAGCCCCGTGATTTATTTACGGAGAGTGAGACCGTCTTTTTTCTCTCCGCGTATCCTCTCGAGAGCCTCGTGCGACCGGGCACTGTACTTAGCATTACTAAGCTTACTCAAAGATCTTTATTTCAGATCGTTTAGCGAGTGTGAAGTCGGGCGTGTAAGAGATTAAGGAGGCTCCTACGCTTTTAGTCCCGTAGCGACGTAGGCGTCATTTTCCGTGGCACCGGGGATACATATCGAGAATACGCCAACTTTTCTCTGGATCCGCGGCTTTAAAGCAGTCGGAGCTCTCAAAGCCAATGATCCTGAACGTCAAGGACGGCTTTGAATAATGACAGGGGATTTGTTTCGTGCAACCCTTTCGAAGCTCCTTCCATCCCAATCAATCCGCTACAGACAGTGATTTTTCTTTTAGATTCACTGGCCAGAAGATCTGGAAGCTGGTTAAAACCATCTTCTCGGCATTTGTCACTGCCTCGTGCGCATAACATAAATACTAATTCTTGTATTTAAGCCGGAGCTTTGTTAGTCCACAGATTAATGCGTATCCTTTCGTAAAGGGGATAATGAAAGCGGAAAAAGAACAAGGAGAAGGAGGAGAAATACAAAAAAAAAGAAAAAATAAATAAATAAATAAATAAAAATATTTCATTATTCAGAGCTTGAAAAATGCCGAGTATAGATTCATTATTAACACCATCATTTGTAATGTGGCTTCGAAGGATTGACTTGAACGGATGAATTTGCAGAAGCCGGATCTCGTTGTACATACAGCAAAACTTAAGTACAACCTCTGTCTCTCTCTCTCTCTCTCTGTCTCTCTCTCTCTCTCTCTCTCTCTCTCTCTCTCCTCTCTCCCTCCCTCTCTGTTTTTCTTTGTATTTATTAATAATATATTAATTACATTGGGCCTAATCCAAAAGATAATTTTTACTCCACTAGGTTTATAATTAATGAAACCTCGGTTTCATCAATTTACCACTTGATAAACTCGGGTATTCATAAGTAAGAAATCCTAAGGACGACCACGCCTCCTCCGTATCCTCTCTATTCCGAATTCCTCCATTGCAAGAACATTTAAACTTTTATCGCAATTAAATAGCGCAAGAGTCTGTAAGGTTTTTTTTTTTTTTTCAAAAACATGTGATTGAGAGAGAGAGAGAGAGAGAGAGCCGAAGTGCCGGTTAAAGTAACTGTAATGTTATATTTAACATTCGACCTGTATTCCACGTGTACCTCTTATTATTATTGCAATTGTCTTTTGTAGAAAAGAAAATTAAATGTTTTTGCGATATATTGTCTTCGCAGCGGCAAGAAAGCGGCCAACAAAGTTTCTTGACTAAGCCAGAAGCGTATAAAAACAATCGCCGTTGCAATTAACAATTGCCAAATGGCATTATAATTTATACGCCGCGAATAAGAATATCTATCCATATACGCGCGCGCGCGTGTGTGTGTGCCATTTTGTGTGTGTGTGTGTGTGTGTGTGTGTGTTATATGCAGGGAACGTGTCGGGTGACGCTTCTGAGCGATCGACGTTGATGAATAGGAACAGCGGCGAGTCCGCTCAAAAACCGTTTAAAGCTAGAAGCTCGAATGTTTATTGTCGGTTAAAGGACGCCAGGGTCCATTAATGACGGCAGATAATGTGCAGCGATAGGGCTTTGCTGTTGCTGTTTCGACGTTCAAAGGTAACCTCATCGGCGAATCGGCGCATCGGCGCATCGGCGCATCGGCGCATACTTGGCCAACGCGATGGGAGAAAAGGGAGGGACAAAAACAAGAAGGATTATCGAGAATTTGATTGTAGGGAGAATTTCAAAGGTGGAAGTCGAGAGGCAAGTGCAGGGGAATTCGCCGATGTCAGGTTCTTGGCGCTCGCGGCCGAGGAATAATGGAAGCGTGGCAGGGATTTCGCGGCGGGGGAGGGAAGGTAAATAGAATAGTAACTTAATAGGTCAGAGTAAATTGTACGCTAATGCTGGTTCTTTGCGCGATCAAAGTCCAAGGTTACGCGCACGGCTTTGCGCGCCACAAGGCTCGTGGGAGGTGGGGGGAGGCGGCGCAAACGAGTTGCCGAGCGCACGAGAGCCGATCCCTGAAAGTCTGCCCGGTCATCACCAGGCTCAAAGGAAATATGCATTAATGTATGAATACATGCATATAATATCGAGATAAATGTGAGCAAAGGCGCGCGCGCTCGCGCTCACTTCGACTCCGAGAAAATGGCTGCGTTATAAAGGCGCATTACCAGTTGCATAAATTCTAAAACTTTTGCGGCCTTCTCCCCCACCCCCCACCCCTTCTTTTCCCTACTTTTTCATTCTATATTTTTTTCTTTATTCTTTCCTGTGCGGAGTTAGTTGCTTTTATGATATTCCCAGCCAAGGTTAGTTATTACCACGATCTTAAATCTCTCTCTGTCTCCCTCCTTCCTACCAATCAATCTCTACTCGCTCACTCGCTCACTCACTCACGCACTCTCTCTCTATCTCTCTCTCTCTCTCTCTCGCTCACGTACGCGCACGCGCGCTCGTTAAGTTGTAAATAAAAATTCGATCGACAACGTAAGATTTCGAGAATCTTTCAAGAATGTTCACACATTAAAATTTTCCACCTCTCGGTGCTTTGTGTCCCGTACCATTTCTCGGTATTGATACGCCGGTGCGTGTTTATATTGTTCCTGGAAACGCTTTTTTTTCTCACATTCCTAACAGAATTACGCACAACCACTACCAACTTCTCCGTTTCACCTTTTCCGTCAAGATCTTTTTTTTATAATTTTACGCTAATGCGCTGCGGTTGAGTCAAGAGCGCGTAATTGGTCATTGTGCGCTCATAGAGTGAGTAACAATTAATTCCGAGGCACGCTGACAGCCAGTAGTTTCGCCATTGAAAGCATTACATTTAAATTAGTCTATTCTCGGGTTTATTATAACTTTTAGGTCGTAGCGTCGCTCCTATCGTCGACGATTCATCTTTGGAAAAGGCCATTCGAGCGCAAGTCTCGGCTTAGCCTGTATAATATGCACGCCTAAGAGACGTTTGCTCGCCGGTAGTGGAGACGCAAATAATACTTTCGAATCTTTAAATGATATGGAGCGCACATGCGCCAAAAAATAATACGTAATAAAGGTTTAATAAGAAACATTAGAAAAGATACGAGCGTGTAAGGAGGCAACGGGCAAGACATTACGTGGCCGCCTATTGGCTATAGGTCCAGTTTCCTTCTAGGTGGCACACCTCGTCGAATTCCCCGAGAATCCTAGACCTCGATCTCGGTCAGGAAAGTGCCTCCGTAGGTTTTGCAGATATCGCAAATCGGCCACGGCAATTCTAGGGCGACAATAACCGATCCCTATAAAATTCCACGTGCATCTGGAAGACTAGTGCTCAATCTGCTCCGGAGCTGGCGAAGCCCCCACCGATTAATTGCACCAAGCCTCGTCTCGTCTCGTCCCTCTCTCTCTCTCTCTCTCTCTCTCTCCTCTCTCTCTCTCACTTCGTATTGCATATGTCCAGGCGCATGCTCGAGGGCTCACGTATTTTCATAATGCCGCAACCAAAGTTATTTATGAATTATGAATAAACGTGGATGCGCTCGGTCTGCTTCTCTTTTATAGGTTGGCTTCTTAAGCTATGGACTATGGCGTGGCAGATCGCTGGAATACCGCTTCGAACCCACCAATCTCTTTTCGTTTTCCACCTCTCGCTTTTGTCCCTTTCTTTTTTTTTTTTTTTTTCCACGACTTGGATGCATCTTCCTCCAGCCGATCGCGTTGTCGTCATCAACTCCGCCGCAGCCGCCACTTCCTTAATAGATCGGCTGCGAGGTAAGGGCTAAGAGTCCATTAATTAATAATCGACCATTTCTTTGGAGACTCGGCGTAATCTCCCCGGCCCGTTTAGCGTCGCCGTACTTTGAGACTTTGGGGGACAACGTGGGGACAACGCCTATGTAACGCTCTCGCCTTGTAATAATAAGAGCAGCATCGCCAAGGTACGCACTGGAAATTTCTCGAGCTTATTCGGTAAGACTTGCCCTTTGCCCTCGGCGACGTCCTCCGTCAGCCTCCGTCACTCTATATAGCAGTCCTCGTCCTCGTCCACGGCCTGAGCAAGCGCCCGAGATTTTACACGCGCACCTCCGTGGATGACCTGGAGACGATCTGGAGGATAGGAGAGGAGGGGGAAGATTCGAGCGGTGACGCACACGCGGCTTTAGCTTACCAATGTAAGCTGACGCAAATAAATAAACAACAAAACGTCCTCGCATCCTCGAAATATTTATTCTCCCGAGCGAGAATCGAAACGCGTCCTGACTCTCAAGACTTTTGCATTGAAGCTCCAATGAAAGGTCTAGCGATTTTAATGCCATACTTTTAATAATAAGAGAGAAAGCTTTAGTTACGAATTTCCTAAGCCACTCCTCCATCCCCCTACACTCGACGAAGTCTCATTAAGAAATACTTACACTTAAAATTTATTTCTTCTTAAAAAAAAAAAAAAAAAAAAAGGAACGAAAAGAAATCTCATTAGCATGAAGGGCAAGAGCACGTCCTACGCAACGTACAAATCAAGTATACCGATTGTACTGGAATTCACTTATGTTTACGAATGGTTCCGCCTCACGTGACACTTGAATATACGTAAAAATCCATTCATTCCTCCTTCAGGATTAAACAAAACATTAATTCGACGAAAAAATAATAATAAATAAATGAATAAATAAATAAATAAAGTAAATAAATAAAACGAGGAATTGGGTGGTGAGGACTCTGACTGGCAAGGCCTCGTTGATGATGGTTTAAAACGGCGAGGAAGACGGCAGCGGGAATTTCGAGTCCAGGAGGTCGAGTTTCTCCTGGAGGATAGGTAGGCTCGGAAATAGACAAGGTGCGTTCGTCCTGCAGAAGATATTCATTAAGTAAAGGCACGCGTGGCCATTAGAGGGATTTAAGATCTGGTGTGCGGCTCGATTGGTTTATTTATGTGAGCCGATCGCTTCTCATTCGCTGGCGGAAATGCATTAGCCGGAGGAATTTCGGAGCAGTAAAGAGCGCCCCGAGCGGATTCTCGGATTCCCCAATAAAGCCGGGGATCGTAAAAGGGACCGCTGAGTGGAGGATCGACCTCTCGCCGGATGGGCTCCCTCCGCCCCCGTCGAATCGCCAACTCCAGCTGGACAGGGAGAACCAGCTCCTGTTTCTGACTTCGACTCCGAGTGCTAATCGTCACAGCGCGGGGAGCGGATCGGACCGAGGGCGGCAGGCGGGGCCGTTGACCTCTATCGGAGTAGGGCTATATGCTCGGTAAACAGTTCCGGGGAACATCCGAGCGCTCCTCGGGAGTACGTGAGAACGACGGTTCCGCGTGAGAATCTGCCGCCGGCTATTATTACATTATATCGCGATATTATTTGCGCGTGAAAAAAAAAAGTCTAGGGACCCGCACCCATCTACCCTCCCCCCTACTACAGCCCCCTTCTCCGACTAGGTCGAGTAGCGAGCGGCCCCTACGAGGGAAGCGTGTCAGGGGTGGAGTAGGAAAGGGCGGGAGGGACGTAAGACGCTCGGGTATAATGCAAAATGCACAAAAGCCATTTGTCTCCTATCGGAATGCGGAGGCCCTTTTACTCTCTTATGCCAAGCAATTACTGTACATGCGTACGCACTCAATCTTGTTACGCGTGTTTCGCGATATTGCGCTCGGAGCCGATCGAGGTAATACGAGGGCGTGCACGCGTGTCATGTCGAGCGAGGCTTAATATTTGAATAACGCGCGTAGGCCTCGATCCGTCGCGGTCGCCGTAATCAGACGACAGTGCAACAGGCTATAGATTACACGCGCGCGCGCGCGCGCGTGTGTGTATGTATTGTGTGTGTATATATATATCCCCTTCTGCCCAACCGCTCCCGCCCCCACCTCCTCAATAAGCCCCGTAGCCCGAAGAACGGCCATCGCCAACAGCTCCCCGAGCCCGCTCCCCTAGTCAATTTTCCCTCGGCCACGACCTCGGGCCGCCCGGTTCCGGTGCTCTCGCGAGCTCGACCGAGTCGACGGGCGCTGCTCCTGGCTGCGGATGCGGTGGGTTCGAGGGCTCCGAGGGGTAGGCCGGGGTGTCCGCAAGGCCCTACCCCGCGAAATTTATACGAGCGTATAAGCGAGCGGGTAAGCTCCTGTCTCCGTCCCTCCTACGTCCTCGCGCGCTCTCGGTCTCCTTCGCGGTATCGTTCCCGGCCTCGTTCTCGCTTCCCTTCATCTCCTCCTCGGCCGCTCGTACATAGCTCGGTACATTAACCGCGCTCGGCCGTACTTATATTCGCCACTGCATCGAGGCCAATGCCAATATCGTTTCGCGCGCAACGCTTACCCAAGACATCGCGAGCGACTTCGGCCTCGGTCTGCCTCGATCTGCCTCGGTCTGCCTCGGTCTGTCTCGGTCTGCCCCGCCCCCTCTTCCCGCTGCGCCGTTCGCGAGCTCACGTTGCCGAGGCACGGCTTCGCGCCGCATACATTTTATTATGGGTTTTAATTCACCCATTCAACCACCCACATGCAGCAATGAGTTGCCGCGCCGGTCCATTGCACGTTTTCATCTCCCCCTGGGAAATTAATAAGAGGCGAGCGGCTCAGATGAGGCCGCAGAGGGAGGAACGTCAAACGACGGAGGAGGCCGACCCTCCGAACGGTAATGCCTCGAAGAATTATGAGACGGTGTTACGGCTGAATGCGGCTCTATGGCTAACCTGCGAATATCGCACGCGAGGACGTTTAATAACGTCGTAGGGATCCTTAGCGGGACTGTTGCCTCGGCTATCGAGAGCCGCCTATCGATCATCAGACCACGGGCAACGTCGGCGCGAAAAAGACAAAGTGCCTGGGGCAGGGGTAGGGGGGGGGGTAGAGATCGCGTGCCGCCGTCCCCGGCCTTGTCCTCGTCGCGACCTCCCCCGAACTCGGTCAACGTCAACGCTCGCCTGGCTCCGAGCGCACGAAGTGAGTAAACCGCCGGGGCCGATAATGGCCTTCGTTCCTACGGAGGACCTGCCCTCCTCGACTCCGGGGGCTCGTCACGTAACGCCCTTTTTTTTTCTTTCGATTCTTTTCTTTTTTTATTTATTATCGATCCTCCTTAAAGTACACGATAAGTCGCTGAGTGGAGTGACGCAATCCTCCGAGTATCCTCGAAGCGCGATTCGCTCGAGTTGCGGAGTAGTTACTGATTCCGCGAACGAGTGGCCACCACCAGTCGACGACGAGTCTTGCGAATAATCCGCGGTTGCCCCTCTCTCTCTCTCTCTCTCTCTCTCTCTCTCTCTCTGTCTCTCCGAGCGATATTGATAGTGAGGGAGAAGGGGAGTTGGTGTGTAGGAGGGTTATTGTCACTAGGCTATTGCGGTCGCCGCATTCAAGTCTCGGAGCTGATGAGAGGATCGGCCGATATCAACACTAGAGGAACCTGGTTGACAGACGTATTGTTGTTGCGCGATTTCGACTGCCATTGCGAGTGCCGTCTCTCGACTTTACCTCTCCCATGTCCCACCCTTCAACGACTACCCGTGGCAATTATACGGGCTGATCGACCAGTCTTGGGGAGGAAAAGGAACGTCTCCGATACGTTGAGACCCATGTGCCAACTCGGCCAAACAATGAATATCTGTTTCCCTTTCTCATATTCATTCTCCTTTATCCTTCTTCCTCCTCGTATTCTCCCGCTCTCTCCCACCCCCCCTCTCTCTCTCTCTCTCTCTCTCTCTCCTCCTTCCCCTCCGCCGTCATCTCCCCCGGCCCAATCCCTTTGAAATACGATTAAGCATAATGTGCGAGTTGCGAATATAATGGACTTAACGACTCATTGCGCGGGTTTTTTTTTCGCCTCCCCATTCATTGCCGAGGTGGGCAATTAGCTTTTTGTACGGCGACTCCTTCTTCCTTCTCCCTTTTCTTATTTTCTCCTTCTTTTTTCTTTCTTTTCTTTTCTTTTTTTTTTCTGTATTTTTTTTCTTGTTGGAAACTGGCAGCCGCTCCTCCTCTGTATGTACAAGATACGTGTTGCTGCGCCACCGAGTAGAATAATCGATCTCGAGGAATCCGCGTATGCCAACGATCCGCTCTTTTATTTATCTTGGCCCGCATACTTAATGAAATGATGAATTACTGTTATGATGCCGCAAAAGGACGCGTTATTATAATTATCTGGCCAGGACGATTTTCCCTCGGCATTGGCGACATTCTTCGTCATTTCAGTTTCCGATTGCACCACAGCCACTCATAAAGCCTATATCCTTCTTCTGCAAACAGGATTAGCCGCTTTATTTACGAGCCTCCGGATTCGCATACTTTTTTACCCTTCTTATTTCATTCCTCGCTCTATCTCTCCGTCCTCTCGTTCGCCTCCCCCGCCGCTCCGCTCCAATCGCCTCGACCTGGCCTACCCCCCCCCCTCCTCCTCCTCCTCCTCCTCCTCCTCCTCGCCGTAATATTAGGGACGAACAAACGACCCTGACCAATACTGACCACCCTTTGATTCGACCGTTCCCTTTATTTATTCCTTCATCCTTCTACTACGCGTGAGTTAAACAAGTTCTTACTGCATAATTGACTACGGAGCCGCTCAAAAATAACTTGTACATTTCTGAATTGCTAATTTTTTACAGAATCGTAAATATCTCTCGGCTCTTTCAACAACCATTTACTTTATTTCGTTTCAACAAATAATAATTTCCTCTTTTACATTCATTGTTGCGCCAATGTGAATTATGAACGATTTTAAAATCACACTTTTGTAACTTTATGTATTTCCTTAAAAAAATTTTTAGAAAACCTAAGAGTCTTTCAGTTTCTTCGACGCCTCGAACGTCTTAGTCTCGAGCCCGAAACTTCAACCAATTTCAATAGATAAAAATTGCAAAGATTTCTTCATTATTTCCTCTTATCCAAGATCATCTAAGTATGCGAATTTCTAATGGACCGAATAATTTATCGCTGCTTATGGAGAACAATTTCTTATATCGGCTATTCGACGGCAAGGCGATCCCGAAGAGAGAGAGAGAGAGAGAGAGAGAGAGAGAGAGAGAGTGAGAGAGAGAGAGAGAGAGAGTGAGAGTCGCACATTACAGAATTACATAAAGTGAATTATGGCATTGTGGCTAATTTGTCCCCTTTTAGAAATTTGTTCTCAATTACATAATCCTTTTAACAAACGCACGTTCGTTTCAGACCGCAAAACACCTTCGATTGCTGCAAGGCAAGTGGATATTTTAATGGGCGAATCCATCGTTATGTGGAAAGTACGTTTCATCTAATTTTTCATCTTGGGAAATACCAGCATAACGTTTTCATTAAAGGCAATATCCCAGTGAAGGTATTTTCATTTCGTCATAGAGCTCCGTTTTTTCTTTATCCTCATCGTACTTTAATGCAACAAAAGTATGATTACAAATGATATGGGAATTATGGGAAATGCGACTGACTGGCTGCTTTCAATATTGTCCAAGGTGATCAGTTTGCGGAAAAGCCATCAATTCCAAGCTGATTTATCTGGTTAATGTGATTTCGCGCATTAAATGTAAAGCTACCTTTGCGCTCTACCAATTCTCGTAATATTCCGAGTATTTAGCTTTCTTATATTAATTTATACTTATTTATAAAATAGGAATGCAGCTAATATTCCCATCCAAAGACGATATAGCGCCGGATGAAAATCTCGACTACGACTCTCATAAAAGTCTCGGGGTCCTCGGTATCGTTAGCTCGTCTGTGTTATATATGATTCGATTTTCGGGTGTAAGCGTGCCTCTACTGCTGTCAAGGGGGGGGGGAAGGATCTCCATTTCGGTGACTTTTAAAGTTCCGCTTGGGAGTACAGAAGAGGGATCAGAAAATGTATCTAAGCGCTTACATGTCCCAGTGCGTCGTAACGAATCCAAGGAAAAACCCTTGTATTTGAAAGGTTTCGCGACGATCGAGTGGACCGATAATTCAGCAAAGACGTTAGCGCATACCTCGAGGGTGTGCACGTGAACGTCACCGTCGCCGTCGCTTTAGCCGTTAAGATAACGCCTCTGTAGTATTTATGGGAGCCCATCGCCCTCGCGCTCCCTTTAAGGGCCGCTGAGAAAGGTGCCATGTTCGTAGTAGGAGAAGAGTATCGCGAGGAGCGGTCGGGGAGGGGGCGGATGAGGTAAAGGATAAGGTATCGGTCGTAAGGTGGTAAATGAAATGGCCCATTGGGTTCGCGCGGTCTGCCGGGGCACGAGAAATATGAATGACGGGAATGTATGCGCGCATGCGCCCTTGCTGAGCGTCGGGCCGTCCCCGCGTATCGCGTACCGGTACTCCGTAAAGGCCCGTGACGTCGTTAACTCGAGAAATAATTTACTTAGCATTTCATTTTGATTTGAAAATCCCCGCGGGCACTTCATTACCAGCCGCGAATGGGGAGGATACCTTCCGCTCTCGGCTCGCCGTTTCTCGGAGTCCGAGCGTTTCTCCCTCCATTCGCTGCTTTTCTATCTTGACTACGACTTCTCTCTCTCTCTCTCTCTCTCTCTCTCTCTCTCTCTCTCTCTCTGTCTCTCTCCATTTCCCTCGTCAACGTGGCGCTGGAGCCGCTACGGGGCAGGAATAATCATCAGGCAATTACCTGTCTGTTGTAGCGCGTAAAAGTCGCCGAATTCAAGGAAAAATCTCACCTACCGTTTAGATTACTGCTGTGCCTGCGAACTCCCTCACCCTCCCCACGCGCTAATAACCAAAAAAGAGAAGGATCCCGCGTTCTTCGACTCGAGTTGACTTTAATAACGGGATGGGATTCCGCGTTTATCCCTTTCCTTTTCCTCTCTTGCCCCGACCTCTCAGCCCACTCACTCTCTTGCACGCGGCAAGCTTTTCCCTGAGAAGCGGGAGCGCCAATACCAACGTACAATTTCCATAATCCAATAGTAAGCGCTTACACCTACACAGATAAAAATATGTGAGCATAAACTCACGAATGCGAGCGGGTCTCGGGCTCTTTGAGCCGCGCGGTCCAACGTGCAGCTAAAAGAGCAGAGAAAGCAAAAAGCGTACACAAGACGCGCGCGCGTGCATGCATGCATGCGTGCGTGCGTGCGTGAGGGGAAAAGTCAGAGAGAGAGAGAGAGAGAGAGAGAGCACCGGCGTCTAGATATATGACGCGACAATGAATCAGAACCGGAACCTTTGGCATTCCCGAGAGGCCGTGGCTTGAGTGGTCCGTATTATATGGCCAGGAGGCTGCGCAGGGCAAAGCAAACTACTCCACCCCCCCCTTCCCTCCGCGCCGCCCTCCACCCCTTCACGATACCTCCTGCAACTTCTCTAGGTGCTCGGGAGCGTTGCGGAAATGCCTGAAGCTTGCCTGCGTGCCTGCGTGACTGCCTGTTGCCGCCGCCAACGCCGCTCAAATTTTTGCCGAATTGCTGAGTAATTTCGATGGGCCGTTCGATGACCTCCGACTTTTCATTCTGGCCCGCTGAAATTTTATGCCCGTCACTTGCAATCGCGCGTAAATCACTTAGCCCCGCTTCCTTTTCGTCCGCGCTGCACACAACAACATTACATATTATTTATTATTTTTTCCTCCCGCTCCAGCTTCTCCTCTCTTGCCGCTAACCTTAATGGTTAAGCACCATTAAAGTCCCTTGGGAATTTCAATTTAAAACGAGAAGAAGCGCGAGCCAAAGAGTAAGAAGATTCGAGAGCCTACTAAGCTCATAACGCACGCATTCGAGCACTCACGCACTCACGGACTCACGCACTCGCGCACTCGCGCAGAGTCGCGAATAAACAAACAAGCATAGCCAAGGCACGCTCGCCAGTCCCGATGTAAATAGCTTTTATTCAACCTAATGAAATGCAATAATACGCTTTATGATTTCAAAATTATAGTGGCTAAAAATGCAATTAATCTCTTTGTAGGATCCAGTGAATCGGTTGGCATTTCGTAAGGTCCCGGGGCGATCTGTTTTAAAATGCAAGCTGCATTTATATGAGCTGCGCGGAGAGATGCGGAGGAGGAGGAGGAGGAGGAGGAGGAGGAGGAGGAGGGGGTGCCGTAAGTATGATTGAGATATTTTTGCCGAGGTATAAGCGGTACTTTGATAAATTTGATAAAGCAATGGGGAAGCGTTCCGGTAAGTTGGATCGCAGCAGGTTAACGACGGCAGTACCTGCAACGCAAGCAATTGGCACTCGTTCAATGCGCTTCGATGGGACAGGGACGGCTTCGAGCCTCGCGAGCCAGGCGCAAGGATGAGCGAAGGAGCCTTTCGCCGCTAGGTGACCCGATCCTCTATCGGCCCCCTCGACCCGTCGTAAACCCCGACTACCTCCTCCCCGCCAACCGACCAGTATCGCTCAGTAGCGCAGAGTCCTTGGGACGTTCCTCCCCAACCTCGGCTATCCCGTATTAGGGCTGCGGCCCCCAGCACCCCCGTGCAAGGGGCTTCCACTCTGTCTGACACCTGGCCCTATTATCACCGTTAACATAGCCAGGTGGGACACCTCAGCTAAGAGTTCTCGGCGGTCGTAGCGACCGCTAGGTGACATGGATTTTTCTTCTTCGACGGCTTGCGATTTAACGTAACTCGCGTGGCCGAGTCGGAATCTAGACCAGCCGCGGTCTCTAAGAAAGTGACTTCCGTCTACCCGGAGCTCGGGCCTGCCCGTTCGCATCCACATCCACATCCACGCGGTCGTACACTTACTTACTTTATCCTTATATATTCGTTTATCCTCCGATTATCTAGCCGCTGTCTTTTTGTCCATGTATACTTACGGGAGGCGCAGGTCTCGTTTCCTGGGGGTACGAACGGGACGGGCAAACGAAAAAGAAAACCAACTCACCTGAAACAGAAAAATGACGGCTCGGTTAATTACGGGTGCTGAGGATTACTCGGAAAGGAGCTCTGCGTACATAAAATGCTCGGGGCATCCGAGGAATCTCACCTAATTCGCTTGTCGGGCAAATAATCTGTTACAAATTTATTTATCCCTCTGATCAAACAAACGCTTGCCCGGCCAAATGTTTATGAAAGGCTTGGCTCGTTTTTCATCGAGTCATGCAATTAAAGTCTTGCGAACGACTGCAAGCAATACAGAGGCAGGACAGAGACATTCGCGGTCGTGCGAATGCGAAAGCTCCAATTCCACTAATTGTCTCACACGCGTAATAATTGACTTTACCATTACGGCCCTTCATGCCCTTTGGCTGCGGTCCCATTATTTATTTATTTATTTATTTATTTATTGTTTTGATTTCTTTTTTCTCCCCCCCCCACCTCCCTCCATTCTGTTTTGGCTGACATGACGCTTTCGATGGCACGTAGGAGCTTACGAGAGCGAGAAAGGCTCTCCTCCATTGTGTTGGGAGCATGCGCACCGCGCACTCCTTTCGGTTTACAATTTATTTTCAATTGAGTTTAGTAGACCCATTTCTACCCATAACTCATGCACTGTTTTTCGATACGTCAGGAGATAAATCAACGTATTTCAATACGCAAAAAGTAACGGTTAAACTGCTTTGGTATTAAGAGTTTTATTATTTGTGATAAAGAGTCGCTCGTAAAAACTGATTGACTCGATTCCGCAAATATTTCAAATAAAGCACGTAATTTGATAAGCCGTGTATAGAAGGGGCCGCTACTTATTTATACGTGCGAAAATATTTTGAAATACATGTCCCCCGGATAATTTCGCATTATTCGATTATAAAATCGGGCATTTATAACATCGAGCTGAAATGTCTGCATATGTATTGCGCAGTCTGTCCGTGCAAAAACAAAGCATTAGCGACACCCCGCGATTGACCTAATCTCCTCCGTGAGTAACGCATTCATACTAGCGCTAGCGCAGGCACGCACGCACATGCATACGCCACTCCCCCCTCCCCTTCCCTCCCCTTCTACGAGTATATTAATGCAGTCGCTCCTTTGCTTTTTTCTTTTCGCTCTTCACAACAACGCCAAGTTTCAGTTGGAAATTAAATTAGAGGCATTATTACGAGAATAGAGAAAAAACAAGAGAGAGAGAGAGAGAGAGAAAGGCTCTATGAATTGGCGGTCTCGCCCGTTCTTCCGCATTTTACAGAGAAGCAGCTCGCCTGAGGTTTAAATGGATAAATAAAATGAAAACGAATTGTTAGGCGCAGAGAGAGAGAGAGAGAGAGAGAGAGAGAGAGAGAGAAGTTATGCTTCGGGACGCACGTAATTATTGCCATTATTCGATATTGGAGAATAGAGAAGCTGGCGGAAGGCGGAATTGTTTTTATTGGTTATCAGTTGTTCGGTCGGACAGCCCGAGGGGCGGGAGTTAAGCGATGTCTCCTGCAGCCACAAACAATACGCGAGCGATTAGCCCAAGAGCCGTCGAGGAGGGCAATGAAAGAACTGCAGCAACTCAGCGTACTTAGCACATAATATTCGATATGAATAAAGATCAGTCAAACTGCCTCGAGAACTGCTCCGAGTGTTAGAATCTAGGTTCTACGTCCTGAGCGTCAAGCTAACCTCCATTCCGGAACATCTCTCTCTCTCTCTCTCTCTCTCTCTCTCTCTCTCTCTCTCTTTCTCTCGACCCCTCTTCTCGTTTCATCCTGGCCTTAACGGTAAGTTAAGTATCTCCTGCTTCCGCGTGAATTCGCATCCGAGGCTTTCTGAATTTTTGACCAGTGACTAGTATTCGAAATTAGTCGTTTATAAGAACATGAATTAAAATTCGTATTTTATATTCGGAGAAGTAGACACTATCGAGGTGTCAAAAACCCAATCTTTTTGCGTCTACGAAAATTTTTCACTTTGCCCATCGGTTAATTATACGTTAATAACTCCTCATTGTTATTCTTAGGAATTCTCTTATTTTTTTCGATTTTGTAATATTTGGTAAGAGATGCTTACTCCCACTCGATTCGAGCTGATTAAATCTCTCGTAAAGCAACTAATTTATATAGAAGCGTACATAAAATAGTCTTTTTCTTTAAATTATCGCTGTAATATTATGCGGACAAAATAAAATTGACACACCCGCCTATTAAATGAAGTCAACAATCCTTAGTACTTTCAATGTCATTATACCTTATATATAACCATATTTACAGTATTATGAAGAAGAGGGAGGGAATGAGTGGGACATAGCGAGAGAGAGAGAGAGAGAGAGAGAGAGAGAGAGAGAGAGGAAACAAGGAAAAAGTATTTTTAAGCTAGAATGAGGCGCCTTGAGCTTGTGTACCTGCGTGAATGTATATGTCAGTTTAAACGTATATGTAATGTGACTTGCACATAAATTAGAGGCCATCTATTATATTTGAAAACATTACACAACAGTCTTCACAATAAAGTCTTAATAAGTCAAATGAGATGGGATGATAGAGAGATAGAGAGAGATAGAGAGAGAGAGAGAGAGAGAGAGAGAGAGAGAGAGATAAAATTGAAAATTCTTTGTAACGTACGAAAAATGTTGAAATGTTGTAACTATTTCCCTAGAGAGCAAATATTGGGAAAGAATAAGTCGTAAAGTGAAAAGTATGTGAATAGTAGTTTGTTTTTCGGCAGTGTCGCAATATTGAGAATAAGGATGTTACGAGATCAGAGGGGAGAAAGTAGTACGATAGGCATTTAGCATCCGCATGGGAAATTGAAATAACACGCGCTGCTTTTCAATTCTTATCGAATACTGTGTGTCGTTCAAGCAGCGTATACGCGCCAAGCGTATAAAGTGAAAGCATGCCAAATTCCTAGGAGTCTATGACAAAGACAATAAGCATGCCAATAGAATCGCTATAAAGTGCAAATAAATTCCTCTATGACAAAGAGTAAGCATGAATCGCTAGGAGCAGCCTGATTTATCGACACCAGACAATATTGTCATCTCCTCCGCGGCGCTATTGCCGGTAGAATCGTAATTCGTATAAAGTGCAAATAAATTCCTCTATGACAAAGAGTAAGCATGCCAATCGCTAGGAGTGTGACCGCAGCCTGATTTATCGACACCAGACAATATTGTCATCTCCTCCGCGGCGCTATTGCCGGTAGAATCGTAATTCTTCCGGGCTGACGCTCCAATGCCCCTGCCGCCACGCAGCCGGAAAATCCAATCCTTATATTCCCGCTCTATTATCGGCCAAAGCTGCCCGCCAGCTCAAATAGATTCAATATTTAAGGCTAGTCGACTCCCCCTCCTATTTCTCCTGCTCATCGACATCATCGACATCATCGTCATCGACATTATCATCACAGCCGTTCCTACATTCCCGCATTTTGAATTTGTATTCAAGAAGCTCTCGGAGACGGGCATAAATCAAGCCTTCGACGCGCGAGGCATCTTACCCCTCCTCCACCACTCCCTATCCGAGGAAGAAGTCCTCCTCGAGGAAGATATCTTGCCACTCGGGAATTAGCATAATTCTGACACTCGTTCGATGCTTACCGTAAAACATTCAAAGTGTGAGAGTCCCACAAGCGATCGCGGGCCTACGGGCCCCAATTATATGCGCAAGAACTCGATTCGCTTAGTAAAATTATGGGAGCCGGTTAGGGGAGCATACATCGAATTTACGTTGAACAATGAAAAACAGTTAGTTGAGCCTAGGGAGATTCTTTAATCAACGAGTCATATGGACTCGGACAATCTCGCCGCTTTCTTTCACTCCCAATGATCACCCGATCCTCGAAGTGTGAATGATAAGGGGCGATAGGATCAAGATGATATTAACTGTAGCATGTAGAATGCGTTTTGAGTCGTCTAGGCTTATACGGGACGCACTGCAGGAAAAGAAAAAGATAGCTAGACCGACAGAGATAGAAATATATATATATGTATATGTATAGATATATAGATAGATAGATATATAGATAGATAGATATATAGATATGTAGAGAGAGAGAGAGAGAGAGAGAGAGAGAGAGAGAGAGAGAGAGAGATAGGAGCTGTACACGGCTTAATTTAGAGCCCCGTAACATTTTAGCCCCGTCGAATAAGTACCTCGTCGATCGCTACGGAGACTTCCTAGTCGGGTCTCTCTCTCTCTCTCTCTCTCTCTCTCTGTTCCTCCCCGCCGAGCCGCACTTACTCTATCCACAGCTCGTCTTTACCGGCTGCGCCAACCGAGAGAGTGAATTACCATAAATTATTTAGTGTCGCTGAACCCGACTAGTCGCGCCTCGCCTTCCAGCTTCGCCAGCTCCTATCGCCGCTCCTACAGCTCCGACTTTTTCACCGAACACCGACTTTTTGCAGCTCCCGATCTTCCTAACTTCATCGTGCCCCTCCCCGCCGCCATGATCTACGCCACCGTCGCTGACACTCATGAAACTCACGATCCCTTTTCCCGCGCGTAGTCCACGCCCGCACTACCCATTCCCTCGATGGTTGCGGCTAGTGCCAAAAATTCGGGATCCCTCTAGATTTCCGTCCGCTACCCCTGCCCACCTCCCGTCATTCCCGAGTGCGTCTTAATCGGTTCGGGCGAATCGGCACCGCGATCTCGCCGAGCCAACGATTAAACGGTTTTCGACCCTGCGAGCCCCGCGGAGGGACCTCCTCTCATCGTTAATGCGCGGTTATGCCAACGGTTTTACTGCAGTTCGGAAGGAATCGTTAAATAGTTTTACTTTTCAATGTTTGACGAGCTTTCCACTTGTTTGCTTTACCCATTCCCCTTTTCTTTTTGTCCCGAAGCTCATTCCTCATTCCTCATTCCTCATTCCTCATTCCTCATTCCTTAATTTTTTCATTATCCTTTTAATATTCCTACTTAGTTTTTTTTATTTTTACTTACGGTAACGGGGAAAGAGAGTGGGAGGGAGCCTTGGCCTAATGATATCGATCGAGCAGGATAATTAAAAATTATAGGCACGTAAGAGCACGGGTAAGAATGGCCGAGACGACGTTCATAAGCGCAAGCAAGACCGTCCGGACGATTCTCGTAAAGCGTCTCCTTAATTAATGGCATACCGATCTTCCACCGTCGAGCGATTTTATTCCCGCTCGCGACGTCTCGTTGAACCAGCAGTCGAACGTTGAACCGCCTGTGATTTTTTCTCTCTTTCTTTTACTCCTTCCCTTCATCCTCCCTGGCCGGCGGCTGTGCTCGCGCTCTAGCTTCGCGACTGCTACCGCCATTCCACTCACTTCTTTTTTCTTCTCTATTTTATTATTTTTCTTTCTCAGGGATTTGCATGATTTAGGTCCTGCGGAGGAGAAAGAAAGGGCGAGAATCTACAAGTCCCCAGCTCTTCTATTGTACAATTTACGAGCTAAAAAGTTGAGGACGGCTTGTCCCCCTCCCCTTCCCCCCCTGTCTCGCAAATCGGATCTTTACAAGCTAATAAAAGTGTCAATAAAAAAGCTTAATCCGACCTGAATAGCTTCACGATAAGAATATAATATCGATCTCGTTAAGCCGGAGCGCTCGACGGTTCAGCCCTTTTTATGCACATTTTTGCTTTTGTTTAGACAAAGCTATGGTAAAGGGAGGCGAGCGTGCGTGTAAGTGAGAGAACTCGTGGGCCGCGACCGTAAATGCGTTTGTCTAAATATGATGTAAAATACGTCCTTCCTCGGATCGGCGGGTCGCACTTGCCTTCATACGAGGTACACGCGCATACTTTCTTTCCCGGAGTGGCCGGCATTCCATCTCAGGCTGACTCTCTCTCTCTCTCTCTCTATCTCTCTATCTATCCATCTATCTATATAACTCTCTAACTCCAGCTCTAACACTAACTCACATACACAGACACTTATTCTGGACCATCGATCGGTGAAATGGAGGAGGGAGGCGAATAGGCTCGAGGACTGACTCCGGAAGAGACTGCTGGGCGGGGGAGGAGGCGGGGACACGTGGATGCCGAGCTCGACGCGCTTCCCCACCGGGCGAAAAGATGTTTCGACGCGGCCTCTCCCAACTCGACCCTTCTCTACTCGTGTAATCTCGCTGTTACCTGATTCTAAACACTGTGGTAAACAACGAAGATCAAGGACTCGGTGTATCGTGCACCAACGGCACGCAGCAGACCAGTTTTCGAGACTCGGCTCGACTCTAACCCTTACTCTCTCGGACCCCAAGCCCAAATCCTTCCTGCGACTCTACTTGTAGCATACACGTATGCGTATACAATACACACGTCAAGAGCTCGCGCATGGACACAAGCGCGACCTGTGCGTCCTTGCCACGACCCATGAGAGTCCGACTCCACCTCCGCCAGTCCCCCGCTCTCTCGACGCCCTCTTGGAATTTCAATTTGTCAGCCCTGAAGATAGATTTAGGTCCGCTCTATGGGCTCCTTCGTTATCCGCTCTGATTGATTATTGTAATCTGGCTGGATGGGGGAGCTTCGAGCCGAGACGCATTTCGTCCGTAAATTCAGGGGGAGTCCACTCCTCCTCACTCCTGCATCTCCAATAGCCCGGAAACTGAATTATTGTTTAAATCATTCTGGCCTCCTGAAGGAAATTTATCGAATACCGTCAGGAGGGGCATTCAAATACGTTAGAAGGCCTCTTTTTTCATTTTCATAAAGGCCTACCTCGAATTCTAAAATAAAATAGCTGTTGTCCTGCAAGCCAAACTCCATCCTTTAGTCAGCTTTTGTTTGTTTTTTTTTTTTTTTTTTTTTTTTTTAGTCACCATTTGGCTCAATAATTTTCACGAGTACCGATGAAAAATAAATAATATTTCCCATTGCCAAGAGCTGTTTTTAATTTTCTAAAAGGAAAATTTCTTTCCCATTACCCAAAGATTATATGCAGGTGAATACTGATGGGATATAAAATTATTTATATTTTAAAAGTAAATACAATAATTAACAATTAATGCCACCTTCGAGTGAATGACTGTCTAGTTTCGAAAATCTAATATTACGAGTACTGACTCTTCAATTAGTCGAGTATGAGAATAATTGCGCAATCTCTGTCATAAAGTAAATTGGAAGAGTGTGTAAAGCCGAGTTCTTACCTAATGTTTATACTTATTATTATAAAAAAGATAATAATAATAAAAGTTGTATAATAAACACAATATAATTATAAGGGAAGAGAGATTAACGTGTGAGTATAGGAAGGATGATGGAATGGAACGATGGAATGAAAAGAAATTCCAATGCTGAATGAGCTGAAAAATACCGGCTTGGACGAGAGTAAGATATTAATTTCCTAGATAATAAAATAATACGACAAGAGACTAGGACTTAATTCTTAGGCAATTAGATATTCAAATTTGTAAAAGAGCGCCTTCAGAACCTCTAAGCAGTTGTGAGGAGGGCCCAGGGAAAAAGAAACTTTAACTTTCACTGGAGACATTAGAATGAAAGAAGATGAATCGCTTGAAAGATGTGAGAGAAGCCTCGCCGATAGAGTTTGAGATTGATGATGATGATGATGATGATGATGATGATGATGATGATGAGAAGGAGGAGGGGAAGAAAGTGGAAGATGAGGAGGTGAAGGAGGAGGAGAAAGAGGAGGATGAGGAGGAGGCTGAACACTCGACGAGATGGATACTGAGAAAGATATTTTTATACGTCGATTAAGTATCGATTGATGATAGTGAGAGAGGGAAGACAGAGGTTGTAGGAAAAGCGTGGTCCCCACGGCTCGGCTTTATCGGACCATCGAAAGTAAATGAGTCGAGGCCGGCAATGGTCAGCAGCGCAGGAGCAGGTAAGGTAAAGGGGGGGGGGGGGGGGGGGGGGGGGGGGGGGGGGGTACGTGTAGGGCAGCCCTCCCCCGTTGCTACCGTGCACACACGCTTTAAAAAGGAAAGTGTCTCACTGAAAGTGCGCGCTTTATAGGAAAGAGTCAAAGGGTCGTGGCCTCGACCTTCCGGGCGGCTTTGACCGACTTTAATCGCTCGGCTCCTTCCTATCGGATGCGCCCTTCCCTTCTCTCGACTGTCCTTTCGATTGCCGCGAGGAGCCACTCGGTTAATTCCACGCGACCCGAGCATAGCTGTAAAAGTATTTAGCCCCGAACGGGGTTGGCCGTTTTCACGAGGCTTAAGAACCGGTACTAAATTCCGATCCCGGCTTTAATGTGACGCTTCAATTTAGTACCAAAAATGTTAATACCCCGATATATCGCGGCTTCGAATTTCACTTAGCGTCCAGTACTTGTTTACGGCCCGAGTGAGCGAATCGGCCTCGAGGACGGGGACTCGTTCCTCCTCCTCCCACTCCCCCTCATACCCCTCATACCCCTCCTACCCCACCTACCCTCCGCCGTTCCTTTCTGCACGTACGTGTATCAATTAATGCCCATCATTCTAATAAACGCGCGTACGAATTTGCTGCCAAGTCTTTATGAAAACGGGGCCTACATTGGGCCTGCTCGTTCCTTTAAACAAATTGGGACCTTCCATTCCACTCGGATCTCTTGAGATAAACGTGGCACGGACTTCGGGACAGAAATTAAACGAATCGCCTTTTTTTTTACGATAGCCTACTCGGAAGAAACGCGGAGCATAATTCGACGAGGAAGCTAAAGAGAAGAAAAAACAAAGACGGGATGGAGAACACGAAGAAGGCCAAGAAAAGGCGGAGGAGAAAGAATAAAATGAACAAAAACACGCAGATAAAGAGGACGGCGAGAGGCGGAGGAGAAAGAGGAGAGGGAGACGACCAACAAGAGCAACAAGAGGAGGAAAAAGAAGTGGAAAAAGAGGTAGATGAATAAGAGCGAGATAGAGAGGTGGGGGGGGCGGTGAGGGGTAAACTAAGGGAGATTGGGCTAGGTACTCGGAGAAGGTACTTTACGAGTTGGGATGATTGTTCAGAAGCGGGGGAATAATATCTCGAGGAAGGCAAACAAAATAAGAGGCCGGCCAACCGACTTGCGTCAGGGCGGTGCGTAGGGAGGGAGGGAGGGGATGTGGCAAGAGTAGCAAGGACAAGGAGACGGACGAAAGGTCGACCGTATCCCCGATCGAGTCACTGACCCCTCAACACCCGTCCGCTTGAGTCCGCGAGAATATCCCTCCCCCGCTAGCCCTCTGCTGAGGGCCAATATTCGAAGGAGCGCTCCAAGTCCATACGACGGAGCGAAGATGCGCGGTAGCGTCTCAACTTCTCGGCCTCTCCGCTCGCTTCTTCATCGATCGATCGGTCCCAAAAGAAACGAGATCGCGCCATCCCTTTTCTCCCCAACCCCGCTGCTCGCTCTGCCTTCAAAGCCGTCGAGTCGTTTTGCGTGCCGACGTGGAGTATAATTTCGCGAGAGCGAGGGCAGCCTCGGAATTCACCCCTCCCCCCCTTCCCTCCTCCCGCCACCTTCCTCGCTGCATCGTTAGTGCCGACGCGTTCGCTCCTTCCTCCTTTGCATATCTTTTTTCTACCCCCGAGTGGCATTCTTTCTTCGCGGAAACCGATTCTATTTATACCTTCTCCTCTGAACGGCGGCACAAGTCAAAGTCGCGCACCCGCGCTACGCACACACGGACCTTGCCCAAGCAGTTTTCGGCGCCCGCGGGACGGATAATTACCATTTCCGTGGGTAACCAACGCGAGGAGGTGCTTCAACGGCTCGTCTTTCCCTCCCTCTCTCTCTCTCTCTCTCTCTCTCTCTCTCTCTCTCTCTGTCTGTCTCTACATTACATTCTTTCATTCTCCCGTCGCATACGGGCACAAGCGGCTTAATCGGCTCAATACGATACGAGCGTAAGCTGATACCCGGACGGGCTCGATCTTGCGAATCGAGGCCGCGGCGCGTTTATCTGCCACGCAAAAGATGGGCCCACGTAAGGCTCTTATCAAGGTGACTGAGAGCGCGCGAAGGGGAGCCGGGAGAGCATTAAGATAAGTAGAAGCGACGGCGGGGAGGGGGCGGGATCGAGGTCAGGCTGAGCGAGGGGACGATCTCCTCGGCAGGTACGTCAGGAGCCGGGAAGCCCTGTCGCCCGGGGCCGGAGGCCTCCGATCCCGCTTCGATCGAGCCGCTTAACGAGCTTATTTATGGGCTCTGGTCGGCGATACCTGGGTATCCGGTGATCCGGGAGTCCGGCCCGGGGCCCACGGCTACGGCGTCGACCGAACGGACGTTTAGTGCCGCGGGGAGTGCGAGTCTTCTTTCTCCGCTTTCTTCGCGGGCCTCAGCCCTTCCTCCATCCCCCCGCCCCATTTTACCTTATTATTCAATTTCGCTTTCGTGCGCGTGCGTCAGCCTTGCTCTGGCCCACCCTCGCGACTTACCACAACCTACACGAGCCTCCTCCTCGCCGCCGCGCCTTCTTACTTAATTACTCGCCCGGGAATCTATTTAACCGGACGACTCCTTGTACCCTCCTTGTACCCTCCTTGTACCCTCCTTGTACCTGCCATCTTTCACGTCAGGCTTGTGAGAAAAGGAGTCGGCTACGCTTAAGACGTTACCGCGATGCCGAGCTGCCTATATTTTCATTTTCTGTCTATGTAAAAGATTTTCTCTCTGATTACGGACGCCTCGCATTCCGTGAGAAAGGCGATTAAACGTTCGACAAACACGAGCGAGACCGAGTTTACTCATTCGATAAGTCTGCGCGGCACCGAGACTCTGGGGTGCCCAAGGGCACGCGGGACGGAGGCGAGCTTGAAGACGGAGAGGGCGCTTGTAAAAAGATTAAGTTGGAAAGGAGAAAAAGAGCTTTTAGCCAGTCAGAGACACGCGGAGCGGCGACTGGGAGATGACTAATGAATTGCCCTTGGGCGTCCCCCCGAGCCGGTAGAGCCGGTAACTTCAGACTTCCGGGAACGCATGCATTTGGCACATCCAACCTGGATCGAGCGTCTCATCTATTGCGCGTAGCTCGCTTTAATCGATCTTTTGCACCCGCTGGGTGGAACTCTTGCCGCTCGGGGCTCCCGATACGAGATTAAGCGACAAGACTGGCCGAGAGTGAGAGAGAGAGAGAGAGAGAGAGAGAGAGAGAGAGATGGCGATGTGGGGCGGATGGAGGAGGAGATAGATTCGCGACACTCGTGCGCCGTTCGCAATTAAAAGCTACTTCGCGCACAAATCACGGCTCGGGGATAAAAACGCTAGCGGTACGCGCCAAGCCAGTGAGAGCCAGCCCTTCCTAGCCCTCGGAGGGCCTCAGTCGCGGAGCGTGTCGCGATTTATCGGCCTCGCTCCGTCGGTCCCATCTAAAAATAATGCCCGACGATTGATATTTCACGAAAAATTCCCTCCCGATTGATTGTTTATTTTATATACTGCTCCACACCCCCCACCCCATTGCGTCATTATTATAGGATCGGTTAATCTCCATGATTTATATCGACATAGGCTGTCGGGAGAAGTGTTATTGTCTGTCCGGTCTGCAGCGCGGACGTTAAATCTTGGCGACTTCTGCGCTCACGGCCGAGTCAGCGTCCTGCTGATAATAAAAATGGAGCATCCGCGATAATGGCTTCGATTAAACGCTCTTCCCGATTGTTTCACTCCGCGCCAACTCAACTACGGCATTAGATTACACACCGATTATACGCCGATTATACGCCTTATCTCCTCGGCTCCTTGCGACACCTCTTTAATTACCATTACATTGGCCGAACCCTTTTAATCGAACCGTCTGATCATTCGCTCGCAGGACTGACGAATACAAAGAGCAATAGACCCGAGCTTCTTTACACAATACTAGTTAGTAGTTCTTGGCTGTTATCTGAATACTGAACCAAGGCAATTGCAAAAAAGAAAAAAAACCACTAAAAATAGGAGATTATTATGAGAGCGGAGAGACGCTTCGAGCTCAATTTCGCTTTCTTTCAAGGATAAGCGAATAGCCTCCAAAGAATGCTTCTCCGAGGCTCTGATCGGGCCCCGCGCATCCGCTCGAACTGCCGAGAAAGATTTCGGTCGAACCGCGCATTCAGTCTCTCGATCTTCCGTCCGAGCGAAATGAAGGGATTCGACGTAGCGGCCCGATTAGCAGCCAGCATAGTGTCGCCAACTTAAGTGGCACGAGGTAACAGAAAGAAGATAAGGATGGGATGGCGATGGCGATAGACGATGAGTGTTTGGTGACCCTTGGCGCTAGTTTACGGGTCTGCCAGTGCGAAGCGGCCGTCGAGGTGTTGGCCCTCTCGACGATTATCTCGATGCGGGTCGTCCTCCTCGTAGCCTTGCCCCGGCTACAAAGATCTTGGGACCTCGGTAAGTAACCACCTCCTCCGGCAATAAAGAGGGGGACGCGAAGCGTGAAGCGATTACCGCCAGGTTTCTAAAAAGATGCCGCGGTCAGACATTTCTGCCAGCTGATGCTTAGGATCACGGCTGCTGAGGGAAAGGGTAGCCCCGTCCAGGATTCCTTCTCCATACCGACAGAATTTATTGATTGTCCCGACTGGTTCGCGGCGTCCCCTCACTGCTTTTCCTTATCACGGATCAAAGCACCAAGACTGTCCGTCTTTTCGTAAATCAATGGGACGGGAACTAGGATGGGCCGAGTCGCATCATCCGATCGATCCCCATGGAAGTAAATGTTTTTTTACACCTAATGTTATTTAGTCAATTGTTCGCGTTTTTTTTTTTTTTTTTTCTCGGCTCGTCCTAGGCTGGGAGGGGTCCCTAACTATTACAGGGAGGCCGTAGGGCTCGGAGGGCGAACGTTTTCTCGACTGGACGCCAGGTCAATGATTGAAAAAGGCCCGGCTCGTACGCATGTGCTGGACCCCGGGCTCGGGAGGCAATTAAATTAAAAATTTGATAAAGAACGAGATTTATGTGCCGAGAGGTGACCGGCGAGCTTCGCCGAATTGGGGAGTAGACAACGCGGGACCTTCTCATCCCCACCCCACCCTCCCCGTAGCGTTTTCTCAGAAGCAATTTTTTCTTTATCAATCTTGTTACGCCCTTTCCGAGAAGGCCTGATCCCGGGGTCCGGAGCTGCCGGAGACCCTTACCCTTTCGCACCCAGAGGCTCCGATTAAAAATCTAGTCATCCTCTCTGTCGCGGGAGGGATGAAAAGCGAGTAAAAATGCTCCCAACGTCTCCGGTCGGTATAGACCCGATATCGGCCCGACGTTGAGTAGACCCCCTCCACCTTTTCCCGTTTTTTTCTTTGTCTCGACCGAATGACAAAACCGATTATAAGAGATGACGATGACGATGACGATGACGATGACGATGACGATGACGATGACGGCGTCGGCGTTGGAGGCGGTGGTGTCGGAGGCGGTGGTGTCGGAGGCGGTGGCGTCGGCGGTGACAGCGATAGCGGTTGCGAGGATGGAGAGCGCGGAGAGGTGGATGAGGCATCGCCTGAGATAAATGTTCCTAATAAGTTATAAGGGAGTAAAGGTCGAATCGAAAATTTGCAACGGTCGAGGCTCAGATTCTTCGGACCCGAGCGTGTATTTATTTATGTAGGGTGCGCGCATCTGTATGGATGTCGTGGTCCAGCATCCAAGGCTCCAGGCACTCCTTCCTACTCGCTGTATATTTCTGATGCCCACGGGGGCCTTTTTGCTTATTTTCTCTGCCGATTATCCGTTAACATTTTTCGCATAAAGCCCCGGGTCGGCCGCGTTCCCGCATTTTTATCTCCCTCACGCAGCTCGACGTCTTTATTCCCCCTCCCAGGGACTTTCAGGTAGTCATCGTTAATTTCGGCTTTAAAAACTTTTTAAGGTGAAGGTAGGCTACAGCGCGCGCGCGAGAGAGAGAGAGAGAGAGAGAGAGAGAGTGTGTGCGGCGCGGGTGGAGGACGGGGCTACCGCATCGGGCGTCGGAATGTCCAAAGACCTTCTTAATAAGCACGGGCTTATTATAGGAAGTTCCGCAACGACTTCCTGCTGCATGGCCGGTCCATAAATCTCTGCGAAATTATCACGGACGCCGGGCAAAAAAACGTTCACTAACAAAAGCGTAGCGGGCCGAAAAAATTATTACGGGGCACAATGGAGAAAGAGAAGAGGATCGACGAGGACGAGGACGAGGACGAGTATGAGGATGAGGATGAGGATGAGGATGAGGATGAGGATGAGGATGAGGATGGGGATGAGGTTATTGGGGAGGGGAGGGGAGGGTCAAGAGAAGAACAAAGGAGCGAAAAGGACGGACAATGGCACTAGCGGGGGATAAATCCGCTGAATTACGAGTGGCAAAAACGTTAATAGCTCTTCAATTACGCTGGAGGGGAGTGAGGCACACGGGGCCCGGAGTCGCGAGTATTGTCGCGATTGTCGTTTTTCAGCCGAACCGATGGCAGAGGAGGCGCAAGCGGAGGCGCTGTCGAGCGCCGCGAGGCTGTTATTCGTTTGGCAGTCGCGGCTTATGTATATAAGTCAGGCATTAACAGGCTAAAGGAGGAGGTGGCAGGGGGTCAGAGTCAGGGGCCCGGAATGCCCAATCGCAGGGAGCTCAGGGTCACCGCTCGACACCTTATAAGGAACCATTTCAATGCGCGCGTTTTAAGATTTCCTCTTTTTGTCCTTTTAAAAGTGAATCGGGAGGCCGAGAGCGATACACGGGGGGCTTCGGCTCGAGCTCCCTCCCCGTCCAACGCCTCCGTCGCCAACGTCGGGCGTTTATTGGCGTTTTACGCGTCGATCTACTTCTCCGAACGGCATTACCACCGTCCTCGGCATTTAATTTCATTCTCTATAAACGCGACTCTACTTTGTTTCTCCGCTCGGACTTAATAGCTACGGTCGCCTTCTCATATTCCCGTTAAAAAGTCCCTCGTAAGCCAATAATAAAGCAATTTAAAAGCTAAGAAAATAAGGGTCATTAACGAGCGGAGGAGTGGAGGAGCGGAGGAGTGGAGGAGTGGAGGCTGCCGTCGTCCTCGCCCTTGTCGTCGCAGTCACCGTAGTCGCCGTAGTCGCGCACAGCCGCGCGTAATTAAAATAAAGAAGCCTTCGTGTCTAATCAGTTGCGGAGCTCTCGTGAATCAATGGTCTTCGGGGTTGGTGGGGGGGGGGGATAATGCGAGCTTCTTTGAAAATACGTATCTCGAAATTCAATTAACCTGCATGAACAATGACACGCGCGTCTCGACTGAAATTGAAGACTTAGCTCGGACGTGCCCAGCAGAAGAGATCCCACCCGTCCCCGAGCACTATGATGATCGGCAGCGGCTCGAGTCGATCAAGCGGACAAATTAAAGCGCGGTTATCGCAGACGATTATCGCGTGATCAGAAGAGGGCAGACACGTTCAGGGCGAGCGAATTCGTCGTTCGGTTCACGATATATTCGTGCAGGGGAGAACCCCTCGCTCTCGGCGGCAGCGATTTTTCCTCCGGGCTCGCGAGCTCGATTCATCCCGATCGCCGCCGCCCCTCCGCCTCCCTCCGCCACCCTAAATCGTGCTCGTCCTCGCATCCGACTCGAGCCCATTCCCCGGGCCTGGGTACACATCGAACCGTGGAACGTGCTTCGCTTTCCAGCTTTTATCCGATTTTTCCGTGTGACGTGTCCTCTAAAAATGTGTGCGCGTACGGGCGCACACTACTCCCCGGTGAGCGGTTGGAATCCGCACGTAGGATATTATTATTTTATTTATCTTGTGTAGGAATGCATGCGAGCCGAGGAGTAGAAGAGAGAGAGAGAGAGAGAGAGAGAGACTCGCGTCGTTGCATCCCAGGGAGTTAAAAATTCCTGGCCAGCTGAATGAAGGGGGAGCTCGAGTCGAGTTGAGTCGAACCGAGACGAACCGAGCCGAGACGAGCCGAGCCGAGCCGAGCCGAGCCTAGCCTAGCCGAGCTGAACCGAGACGAGCCGAGACGAGCCGAGCCGTATGTTTTTGATGACGATTCGTATGTGTCTGATGAATAGATCGGAAGGAGACAACGGCTACTGCTCGAGCCTATTATACAGATTGACGGACGTACTTTGACGGATTTCCTCGCCGGTACTTCGCCGATGGGCTGAATCGGTCGGGGAGGGGGGGGGAGAATGGCCATCGAGCTGAATGAAGCTGAGCGCCGAAGGCGCGGAAATTAAAGTTGCTAATTAGCCGTTGAAAAATCATCCGGTTAGAGGTATCCCGTTGCACTGTAAGTGGTCGTCGTAAGCTGGCCGAGCGTGCAACTAGCTCGTTGCCTGGCTGACCAGGTCGGGCGGGGTGGGGAGGGAGCGCGAGGCACGAGCGGGGAATAGGATAAAATCGGTCGCATGTAACGTCAAGGGGAGGCGTAACATTATCGCTACCTGCCGCTGCCGCTGCCGCTGCCGCTGCCGCTGCCGCTTTGCCGATGCGTAAGCAGGAAGAGAGCGCGAGTCTTTGGATTCCCTCGGCCGTCGGGGAGCCGCACGCGGACATCGGGAAGATGTTTATCGGCCAGTCCGCGGGGAAGGCGTTGCTTCAAACGCGGTAGCGACGGAGGCCGCTCGCGCCGATCCCCGCTCCTGCCCCGTTCGCTTTGAGGGGAGCCTAGCCGCCCCTTCGCACCGCCGACCGGCCGACCGACCAACCGACCAACCGACCAACCGACCAACAAATAACCTCCAGCTACGGATATTAAGATGTTCCGAGAATGGGAATTCCGACGATCATCTCGATACGTTTCTCGATACCCCGGGCGCACATTCGTCATTATAGGCCGAGCGCGAGCGAGGATGCTGCTCGGGGAATCGGTATGGCAGACTGCATGCGCGCGGGCGGGAGGCCGACATTGTTACGTATCGGCGGCAAGGCTCATTTTATTCCAACAATGTTTAGTCGGGGAATCATTATGTGGTTTGGGCTCGAGGCCAGCAGCCGCCTGATTAAAGATTAATTTCGCACGTGGCCGAATGGACTATTCCGTATTGGATCTGTGGAGAATTATCGACGGCGGTGACTGCGACGGGGCGAGGGGGCGGCTGGCACCGAAGCACAATAGTCGTATGACATCAGCCAAGTTGAAAGCCTCGAGAGCTCGTTAATTTTTTTTTTTTTTTTTTTTTTACGGCTTTTTTGATCGATTTTTTATAAATGAGATGAACAGGGTGGAGGGGATGACAATGCCGACGGGGACTTAGGAACGAAGGTGGGCTCAGATAGGAGAGAAACAAACAAACTTGAGGAATTTCCCCGGTGGAATATCGGCCCAAACTATCATCATCACAGGTAAAATGAGAGTAAATTAAGCACGATGCCGGATAAAGGAGCGTCGGCTTCTCGGAGTCACGTAATCTCGAGAATCCCTAAATATTTCGGGCACCCAGGCTCGCTCGCGGGCCTAAGGTAACAAAAATGCGCGAGAGGTATAGGGAGCGAGAACGAGGGGCCAGGGAATTCGGGATCGAAGAGAAGACAAGAGAATACAAGAGGAGAAGGCAGAAGGAGAGAGGGGAAGAGAGCGAGTAGGATGGGTAGGAATAGGAGCAGGAGGAGGAAAAGAACAGGTAACGGCTATGCCGCATCTGCCAAAGTCAGGGCTGAAGAAGAAGGAATAAGGAGGAGCAGGAGGAGGATAAGGAGGAGGAGGAGCAGGAGGAGGAGAAGGAGGAGGAGGAGAGGAGGAGGAGGAGGAGGAGTGAGAGGAGGAGGAGGAGGAGGAGGAGTAGGCCATAGATTCGGTAGGGCGCAGAGGCACTCTAATCGGCAAGAGGGACTTTCTGTGTGGCACGCGCTCCCGAGCGTGTCCGGGCGTGGAACAGCGCGAAAATTGACGCAGGCGCAATCTCGGGACTAATCGAGCCGAGCACGTCATCCACGAGGTGTCTTCTCATCCTCCGATCTCCGAACAAAACTCTAGCGACGGGCCGTACAATGGCAAAGTTGGGGTGATGGGGGGAGGGGGGTAGTCGAGGAATATAGCGACCGTCCACGTGGGGGATGTCCAACGTTAATTTCATTTTTCAATGCGAATATAGGCTCGATAGTCCCGAGGCAGCCAACGCGAATCTCCTTCCTCTTGGCGATCAGTCAAGCTGCGTACGTGCCTGCGGCTCCCTCCCCCTCCGCCCTCCTCCGCCGTCACCCTCGCCCCTCAGCCGACATTGCCGTTTATCCAGCCAACGTACGTACACGTAGAGGCCGAGGAGCCGAAGCGGTCGACCGAACTTCGGTTTGTTGTTGTTGCTTCTGCTAAATACGCGCTCCTGAATTATTATGAAAACTTTTATTGCGACGTTCCTTCAAGTGTGTGCGTACGCCTTTCCCTCTACCTCTCGCGCTCTGATGTGTTGGGTCTCGAGTTGGGCGCGTGCGTGTTAGTCTGGCTTTGAATAATCAGATGAGGCCAAAGTAATATTTGGAGTCTCGAGTCGTAATTGTACTTCGATCCTCCAAAATCCTTTAAATCGCTAGCTCCCCACCCATCGTTGCCCAGTCAATTTTCGTAAATTTTATTCAGCCAATTAGACTTCAACGTGACGCCCACCCCCCCCACCCCACCCCCGCCCCCTTCCCGCCGCTACTTCTCGCCCGCGTCCAAATCTCGCAATTACTTACGCCGAACGAGCCATTAAATCTACTTATCAACTCACTACTCGACGTAGACGCGCTTATTCAAATTGCACCGATATTTTCTTTTTCATCGTATAAATAAAGATACGAGGCCGAGGACATTATTTGACCGGAGGAAAAGCCGAGTTTCCAATAAAAAAAACTCAAGCCGATTACCTGGAATAATCGGTCGGTCGACCTCTGCCTGCCTATTTTGACTCTCGTGTTTTTCACTGCCATATACTTTTATTGCTCCTTTAACATATTCAATAACAATATGTGTCAACGAACGAGCATTGTTGAGTGTCACTTGATAAGGCCAAATGGCCAATTGCAACGAGCGGCTCGGTTCGCGTGTACTTTCAGTCTCGCATTATTATATCGTGAAGGTTTAGCGGCTCGGGTCAGGATGGGCTGGGACCGGTTGGGACTCGCGCAGAAGCTCGGCGGAAGGGGCGGGGGGGTATAAGGGGGGGGGGATCCTAGTGGAGGAGAGCAGGTGTCGAGTGGCGAGTGGAAAAGGTACGGAGATATCTCACCTCTTTCATGCCATCGAGTCGGCCGAGACTCTTGGTGCCCCGCAGGGGCGGAAAGGCTACATCCTGCCAGGGCGCGCACGCCTGAGGTTCACCAACGGAGGAGAGGTTCAGACCGCGGGCCCGGCTCTTGCTCTTGCGCTTGTCAAGCAGGTGCTTGGCCCTGGACTTGCGCGCGGGGCTCGTCGCCGTGGCCTGACCCTCGTCCTCCGGCTCGCTCTGCACCTCCCAGCGGGAGGGCGACTTGAAGCGACGTCGGGGACTCGTAGGCGACGTCACCGGCGAGGTAAGTCGCTGCACCAGGCTCCCGAACATAGTCATCCTACGGAGGCCGAGTGGGCCCGCCTGTATCCCTACTCGCTCCGAGCCGAAGGGCCTTCCCCGGCTGCCGCGACTCTTCGCTCCCGGTCCTTGGCCCTCGACCCCCGGCTACTCAGGCGCGAGCCATTCCCCTGCTGTTCCCGGGTACCACGAGCTCACCGCTCGCGATCTCGAGCGCGATTCTCTCCCACGGCACTGGCCAACACTCGCGCACGGTCGCGCGCCTCCACTACCCGGAGCGGCTGCAACGAGATTCTTGTGTTACAACGGGAGGAGGGGGGGCTACGGCGACTACGGGTTCTGAATCCGTGGCTCTAGATGTGCACAGGTGTTATTGGACTGCGGACGCGCTCTCGCCAATCGCCTGTCGCCCAGGCTGCGCGCGAGATGGAACTGGCGCTTCGGCCGCCGGGACGGGATCGGCGGCGACGGTGACTGCGACGGCGGCGATGGCGGTGTCGGCGGCAGCGGCGGCAGCGTCAGCGAAGGTGGAGGCGACGACGGAGACGGCGAGCGGCGCCGCGAGTAGAGGGGCCGAGCCCGGCCGAGGTGGGCCGATGTCGGCCGAGCCCGAGCCGCCGGAAACCGCCGTAGCCGCGGTCGAGAGACAGTCGAGGATCGCCGTTCCAGGGAGGATCGGCGGGCAAGAGAGCGGACAAGGGTTGCCATAGTAACCGGGACTCGCGGAATCCCTCCCGCGGCCCTACTCGCTCATCGGTGAGCCGCGAGCCGGGTACACCTGGAGCTGGGGCCTCGAGGACGGCTGCTCTAGCCTACCGGGTCCTCGAGTCACGTTCGACCTTGCGAATACTTTTCAACGAAGAGTCCTGGCCCTCGTACAGCAATTTACACTCAGCCAACTTCTCTGGCCTTCCGCATTATTAGTATTCGCACCGTAGTCCAATCTAAGGTTCTATGTCCCTATGTCTCTACTAACGTCCTATACCATCAAACACCTGCGAAATCCGGGTAAATAAGCATCGAGTTTGGCGTGTGCAACCATCTTCAGCACATCTACGATTCTCCTCCTTGTAATGACCTTGTGCTGAGTCACTTTGTCTGCTCTCCCCCTCTTCTACGTCATAATAAACAGACCAGAAGTCATTTACTGTGACACCCCCTTCCTACAGCCCTCATCAACGGCTTGTCAATACTTGTGTACACGTGGGAATTACAGAATAATTCGCAATAATTGCGCTGAGGTACAAAAGCGTTGGAAAACTTCGCGCTCTGGTGATGCAAACAAGCTTTAACACTCCTTTGAACCTTCGACCAAGCAAAATAGAAATATTGATAATAACGACAATAGTAACAGCAATAAATAGTAGTAGTTGTAGTGGTAGTAGTGGTAGTAGTAGTGGCAGTAGTAGTAGTAGAGTAGTTTTAATAATAATAACGTCAATAATAAAGAAATAATAAAAGAAAAAAATTATAATGATGATGATAATAATGATAATGATAATGATAATAATAATAACAGCAACAAGAATAAGAAGAATAAGAATAATAAATAAACAACTGAAACGTTATTATAATCGTAACTAGATACACTGGACAAGGCCTCTGCATTGGATCAGATGCTCATAATATACTCTACTTCGTAGTTACCTTGTATTACAAATGTATTTATAATAGGGACGATCCTATTCTTCTTAACACACATGCACACGCGCGCTCAGATCTCATCTTCCTTTTCATTGGGACTTAAAATCATAGGGATAATGTCACTGTCGGATTCGTTAGAGTTTATAATATTATAAATATTCCCTTCAATAGCTATATTGTTTACTTCTTTTTACATGCATATATACGTGCGCGCGTTTGTGTGCTAAGCTTTAATAAACAGAAAAATTTATAAGTAGTATATCATTGTCACAAATAATTTTTCTACAAAATATTTAAGATTCAAGATTTTATTTTATTCCACTTACTCTTCTTTTAGGGCAGTAAATTCAAAAATACATACGCTTTTTCAGTGTAAATTATAATGAAATATTGTATACATATATGACATACGTGAGGTCAGCATGTGCGCTCCAATTTAATAAATCATTTCTTATCTCTCTATAATTTATTTATTTTTTTATTTAGAAAAAAAAACACCGGAATTTCATTTTCTATGATGATCATATTTATTGTTTGTTATCTCCTCGTAAAAGGGTAATATAATTATTATTTAGTTGTCGAAATATACCTTATATACCTTAGTTTAGTAATAATAAGAAGAATTAATACATGAGTATTCTGTGTTTGATAATTCTCAAAAGGTATTGCCATGCCGAGAATTTATTATGTTGATTAAATGTTGAATGTCGAGGCCATTTTTAAGAATTATTTTGAATATAAAGGAATAAAACTTAATGATTGAACTTGCAAACGTAATTGTTTAAATAAATATTTACTTATAAGCTTCGCCTATACATGCATTTTGATATTTTTTTCATCCATGATTCGTTTGTGCACGTAAGAGAAAGGCTGTCATTTGATTGTGACGACTAAAAGAAGGTATGAGAAAGGTGGTAATTGAGAAAAATCTTATCTAAATCCTAAGCATGTATAAGAGGGAAAAACAATAGTTTTCTCAATAATTCTTATTGGCGGGCAGGATTATTGTACATTATTTAGGATTAGTATAATATTCAGCCAATTATCTTGATCGGAGAGATGAAAATGAAGAAAGTTTTGTAGGACAGTGAAGAATATGATTTAATGAAACGAGCATAATCTTAGCCTGTAAATTATAAAGTCAGGGTTTGAATAACTGTTCGCATGCGGTAACACAATTAAAGGGTTACAGAGTCGCATATCTCAGACTGTCGTTCCGTCCTCTCCATTTCTTTCTTTTCTTACAGCTCATCTTTTACCCACGAAGCTCATTCGGGCCTCGGTGTAAAAGAAAATGAGAGATCGGGAGAGTATTGAGGATAACAACAACCGCTCACCGCGGCTAATTACGTGTCCACTTAATAATTACAAAGTGAGTAGCACTACTACTACAGCTCCGTAATGATTAATCACGAGATTTCCTTTTGTCGCGTGTCTTTCTAATGAAATTACCGAGGGCAGGTAATTGAACCTTTGACGAGTTAACTCCTAACCGTTTTCGCCCCCCCCCCCCTACCCCCTCCTCCGCCCCTCCCCACACACTCACCAACCCCCACCCCGGACCGTACCGTTAAAAGCAGAAATTCCTACAAGAGCCCGGTCCCCGCGGCCGCCTTATTTAAATAATTCCGCTAATTCTGCCAATGTTCCTGGCCCGAGGACCTCAAAAGAATTATATTAATAAAAAAACAATAAAAACTAAAATTAAAATTAGCTTCTAATTATCTTTTATTTCTTCTTCTTTTTTTTTTTATTTAATAGAAATGTCGGCCATGTAACCCATCTATTTTATCAAATTTGTTATTATATTTTTCATTTTTTTCAGCCTACCGGCCCGACCAGTTGAAGAATTTCGTTTTTTCCTGCCAAGGCATCGCTACGACCTCTCTAATGGACTTTTTAGGCTTTCTCGTTCGAGAAAAAAGCTAACAAGCCTGGAAAACACGCTCGTATTACAATGCTAGCTGTGGTGGCTCAGCTGACCACAGCAACTAAACCTTCATTCTATTTATCGCTAAGAGCATCGAAGGCTTTGAGACGTTACGCCATCTCTGTTTTTGTTTGGTTTTATAATTATTTTTCTTCTTCTTCTTCTTCTTCTTCTTCTTCTTCTTCTTCTTCTTTTTTCCCTCTCGCCCGAAAAATGATCCGATTACCGATTGGATCGACCGACAAGCCCGCTCCTCGAGAATGCAGGTGTAAAGTATGATGATTCGCGTCAACTAGACATTATCGGCACCCGATCTAAAAGAAAGGACATGCCCACGTGGAAATCGTATAAATTATCTTTATTATCCACCTTATTTATTAATGACGTAATTTTCTTTATGCTATTGGCCAAACGCACGTGCCTGTCCTAATAGCATTGAAAATTCAGAGCCCTCGCTTTATTAATATTAATGGGACCAAGATGCGCGGGCTTCAAGAATACGGCAGGACGGATTGGTAATTAGGGTGAACAAGCCGAATATGTTTTTACGAGCCGAAAATACGTAGCAATTACTCGGTAATGCTAATCCAATTGAAGAATGTTAATGGTGTGCCTGGAAAGAGTCGACAGGCTCTTCCCATCGAGTGCAGCACAATGCCCGACGAGGACTTTTCAATTTGGAAGATATGGTTTCCGGAACTCAAACATCACCTCCTCACACCAAGTGAAAAAGCCAAACGAAATCACAACAAGAATAACAATAGTACCGATAATAATGCAATGAATAATCAGAAGCATCAGATGTAGAAGGAGCGGCTTTTCAGTTCAAATGCATAGTAGGTTAGGTCATGGGCGGTATTTCTCCACGTAAATCTTTGCGCCACCTCCCCGTCTTACCTCCTCTTCGAGGTCCTCTCGACTCCCACTCCCTTTCTCTGTGTCTCGATATCCACGGGGCTACGCATTGGGTACGCAAGTCATTCCTCGGGTGATCTATTCATGTATTAACCAAGGCCCCCAAGAGGCTTATATAGGATGATCGAGGAGAGCCGGTGCAGCCTTCCTTCATTAGGGGACCCCGCAGTTCGCCATTATCAACTCGCTCTTATCTCTCCTTGAGGGGGGGAGACAGAGAGAGAGAGAGAGAGAGGGAGAGCACGAGAGAGAGAGAGAGAGAGAGAGAGACAGAGAACGAGAGGAGAGGGCAATGATACAGAAGGGATCGCGCTCACGAGGCCTACACCGTTATAGCTTCGATATAAACATAGGCTAGAGATTTCTTCGATTGGAAAAAATTTGACGTGCCGTTAAAATCTGTGCAAGTAGCAGCCGTCCTCGGTTATCGTTTAGCGCGGCTTAATTACCTGGCAATGTATATCGGCGGTCTTCTAATGGACAGCGGTCCAACTTATTAATCTCGCGGCTCTAGTGGCTGTGCTCTTATCTCCCCCCCCCCCCCACCCCAAACCCATCGGTGTCGTTAGCTCCGACTAAGAAATCTCCTGAGATTTTATTCGAAATTAACATCTCCCCACCTTAACGATTTTTCGATACGTAACCCTTGCCCCCTACCCGTCTCTACCAGCCACGGCATTTTTTACGGCGCTTTTTACCGTAAACAGGAATTCCAAAAAGACGTGTCGCAAGCTTATTTTTGTCAGACATTAATTACAGCTGTAAAGTCAAAAGTGAGTGAGAGAGGGGGAGAGAGAGAGAGAGAGAGAGAGAGAGAGAGAGAGAGGGAGAGAGGGAGAGAGAGAAGATAAAGGGAGGAAAAACGCGGCCAGGCGAGCAGACCCTCCTTATCTGGTGTCTCTTCAAATCGACGGATCCGTGGCTAACGATCCTGCATCTTGTCACAAACACGCGCGCCTGAATCCACGACGATCAAGAGCGAGAGCGAGAGCGAGAGCGAGAGCGAGAGCGAGAGAGAGAGAGAGAGAGAGGGGGGGGGACGAACGCATACGAGTAATTATGCTTCTTTCTGAGCACCTCTCTTTTCCCTTCGATTTTTCTTGTCTGCGATTTTTGAAAGTCTGGCAGGACTGAACCGCCGGCACCGCGGTCATCCAGAATAAAACGAAAGCCGGAAGATTTAGTGAAGCGTTAAGACTCATTCGCCCGCAAGTTTAGAGGTATGGGCCTGGCACCTTTCTCACCTCGTCTAAGTCCACGGGCTCGTGTTTTCTAAAAACTTATCTGTTTTTAAACTAAAAGTAGCCCAGTCTCGATCCCTCCTCCTTGCCCATGCTTACATGCAACAGAATATACTCTTAAGCTCCCCGCTTAATTTTAGATGGCTAAATGTCTAATACTCCGGGAAGATAAGAGGCGGCCCAGAGGGGCTCGTCCCTCTTTGCTTTAGCATTCCCTACTCTCGCTATTCCACTCGTGGACTTAATAGAGGGGAAAGGCTTAATCAATGCATTTTTGCATTCCCGGGTAGCGCATCGCCGGAATTATTTATGCGGCTGATTTAAGTCCCGGTCGGAGTGAGCCACCGACTCAGACAAGAGCCCAGCTTTCACGTTTGCTTACTTGAAGTACGCGTCGTTAGTCGTCTAGAAACCCGGTCGCGCCCGAGCTGTAGTAGCCTGCTCCAGGAGGTATTCGGGCATGCATCCGAAACCGTGTCCCGCTGATTTCAACGCGACGACGTTCGATCATCTCGTCCATCTCAGCGGACCTACAGCCCCAATAACCATCGCCCTTTCGCTCCCGCACACTCATTCGCTGGATCCAGGTCCGATCCAGCGTCTGTGCGCGGCCCGATCGCGTCGCGGTCCGGGGGCCAGGAGACGGACCGCCTTGAGCATCGGCCCGTTACCTCTTATGTCTAAGCGATCTCGCGTGTCGGGAATTAACAGAGTTGGCAGCGACTCGCCGTGAAACTTATGTAGCGTGTTAACTCGCCAGATGAAAAGATTTTGTGAGAATCTTCTCTCCTTCGGCACCCCGCCCTGGCCGCCCATACGAAACTCCCCAGCCGGACCGAGACACGCAGACACGCAGACACATTTCTCGACACATTTCTCGCAAGCAACAATCTCTGTGCATCCTGACCTTCATAAGTGCATATCTCTTACCGTGCACTCCTGACGCGTTCTTGAACACGTTTATTTATTTATTTATTTATTTATTTATTATTTGTTTGTTTTTTTTTATTTTTTTTTGTTTTCACAACCTCGCGATTTGTAGTCCCTACCTCCCGCCCTCCACGTATTTCCCACGTACTCGGGAGGGGCACGGGGTCCTTCCCTGCCTTTCTCTGCCGCCGTCATATTTATATACATCGGACCGGCCTTTCGCGCGAAATTCACGTTCTTCGCACGTCCCTTTCGGAACCCTTACGGAACCCTTACGGCTCGGAAATTGAATATGACGTGACGGGGTCCCGCGCTCGCCGAGGGCAACGCGCAACATATCATCCGCGTCCGCATTGAGATAGCGCTCACCGCGGGGGACTTAACCTTACAAACGGGCGACAGGTGGAAACGAAATAAATTCTGACTATCTGCGGAATCGCGTCCCGGAGGCGGCCTCTCTCCTTTCAGCCAGAGCTCCACGAATCTCCGTTACCCCCACCATCTACCGGACATCATCCAACTTCCTCCCTTACCTTTTCATACGACGCCTTTTCGAGTATTTCATCGACACTTCCCCGCGTCTCTCCGCACTGTCGCTATATCCTCATAATAAAATCCTACCCCATACGGCACTTCACCCAGACGATTCGCCGCTCAAGATCACCCTTCACGTGACCAGGTCGACTGGGTTGGCCAGGTCAGCAAAATCAGCCAAATTGACCTGGCCTAGTCAACCTGAAAATTTTCGGCGATATTTTTACCAATTCATCCCCGTACTTCATCCACGACTTGTCTCAATGTCACCCATCTACGTATCCCCGACATCCCCCATAGCCTTTCCCTTCAGAAAAACCCAATTTTCGGAACTTTTGTGGCTCACTCTCATATGCAAAATAATGCGTTTTCTTGTCCCTTTCTAAGCCTTATTAGAATATTGAACAGCAAAAGCAATCGATTTTTCGAAAGATTCGAGCGATCTTAGCGATATTTTGGAAACTGGTCGGGGGCCGGGAGGACAAAATTTTTAAATGATATTTTTACGTCGTAAATATTAATTATTCGAGATTTCAGCAGTGAATTGCAAAGGCGCAAACGACGCGCAATCGATTGATTATAAAATCTAATACGTGAAAGAAATATTTTCTGTTCCAAGTTTTCAGTGTCATCTTCACTGAATTTGACTCTTATACCAATCCCACCCCATACCTATCCTTTGTATTCAACACTAAATAAGCGCTTGCATGAAAGTAAACAAAATTTAACAATTTTCAACACTTTTTGTCTTGTACTTTCATGGAATCGCAAAGTAAACAAAATATGATATGATATTTAATGATTAAAGAGAGCCATTACATGACAACGGCTTAAACGGGTATTATCACAAGCTCTATTCTAAGTAAAATATTTCACTTTTCTCAGGTATTATTAGAAAACATGCATTTCAGCTAATAATAAAAATCAGTTGCTTTCACGTAATTTTTCATCCTAATTCATTATAAGCAAAAAAATAAAAAAAAGAAATAAAAAAAAAAATAAAAAAAATAACGAAATATTATAACGATTGTGCGGATAAATTAATTTTATTTATCTTCTTATATTTAATCTTATATTTATTCTTATATTTATCTTTTTGACGCTAATGGAGTTGCAAGAATCTGGTCGATTAGCGATTCCGTTTCTTAAATCGGTAAGTCGGGAAGGGAATGGGGGTGGAAGCCGGACACTGATTTGGCGTTTCCGAGGCCACTCACCGACGCGACCAGGTCGACTCGCTTCACCAAGTCATCCCAATACCCTGACTACTAGTTGTCCTAGAAATGTACGACGGACTCCTCTATGACTCTTAGCCGCACCTCCCCAACGTATTACGATGCCTTCTATATGTATCCTCCCATACGTATCCCGCTCAGGTCACGGAAAAAAATGTTTAGCCGTGCCCTCTAGCGGATCCTGCACCCAGCGCTTCATCCACGTACTATTGATTACAATTGTCTTTCCTTGTGCCCCGAAAGATTAATCTGCACTTGTAGAGACACTCAATTCAAAGAAAACAAGGCAGCGTAACGGTACCGTTTCCATTACCCTTATTAATATTACGAGCTAATTGCTGAATTACGGTTCCATAACATTACATTTCTAATGACAGCCATTTGTAATAATACTTTAAAAAGCCCTTGTCCGTAATATTGAGTCTGCTTTTTCGCTCGGCCTCGATCATTATTTACTCCTCGATTCGGCACGATTATCCAGATTTTTAGTGAATCGTTTTAAATAATTATAACGACTTCAAAATTTTAATGAACTCCTTATATCTTCAGAATTTATTTCGCCTTCCCGAGTTTGCACTTAGCCCCTGCCCGGCCTTCCAAAGTTACCCACCGCCGGAATAACCTTGATTTAACTCTGGCAACAACATTTCACTTATGCCCAAGAGGCGCGTAATTATTGCAATTTTTCAGTCACCGCTAAGACATGGAAAAGTTCTCGTGGAAGGCGTTGTAGCCGGAGTCGGGTGAATTATATTTTACCAGGTACTACTTGAAAATATGCGAGGTCCGAAACAAAAGGTGGTGGGGGTCTTAAAAAAATGTCCTGAAAAGCGGGGGAGGGCGTGTTGGAAGGAAACGGTTAGGAATGGCTAAGAGGACTTAAATAAGGAGCTGTCGCCAAGGACCCGAAAGATGTCCGGCCTTTGCTGGAAGCCAGCCGAAAGAGAAAAAGAGTAAAGAAGATGAATTTTTGTCCAGGGACGGTTAAAGGGACAGCGGCGAGCGCGTGTCCCGCAGTTTTCTCGTGGCGCCGAGCTAATGAAACCGAGGAGGCCAGATTTATCTCGGTCCATGACTGTAATTAGAGGGACCTCGTGGCAGCGCTCGGCCCTAACGACCGGCGCTTTTCCCTACGCTGCTGCTCGAGGAGTCCTCGGACTCGGCTCCGGCCCCCGCTGACTTCCCGCTTCGGGTTTCACTTCCGAGTCTCGCGTTGAGACTCGTGGCCAGCGTCCCCCGAGCCATTGTCCTTCTCCCGGCTCCCGAGAGACGCCAGACTACTTTTTGCGCAAGACGCCCTCCCCGTGGGAGGGCATCGCTTTCGCCCGAGGATCGTATAGGTCCTCTCCTCCTCACCACCGACCCCTCTCCCCTTCCCACACCTAGAATTCCCCACGGAATCCTATGTCTCGCCCGGCCGACGCTTGCCGACGAAGAAAAGCCGCGTCTAGGGCTCCTCAGTGTAGGGCTAGCCGGGTAACGAGCCTCCGCGGCAGATCACTGAGCTGCGCGGACGCCGCCCCGCCTCGGGGGCCCCAGGATAGAGCCGAGCGTGAAACGCGCGCGGAACCAGTTTCAAATATCGCTAAGTAAGTATGCGGTCCCGAGTCGGGTGGTTGTGGAGGCGGCGTCTCGCCCCTCGCTACCGTCTTATCTCTACCTAGCTAGAGTTCCTAGCTCTCGTTAGGTTTTTTTTCCCGGGGATCGGCCGGTACGGAAGAACGATTGATCGATCGTCCGAGTCGCCGGGGAGCTTTTTGCCGCGGCCGAGCCTAAGAAGAAGTGCCGAGCATAAGCCGCTCGGCTTTCATATTTTCATTTTCCATTCTCATGAGCTTCCGCGCGACTTTCTTTCTCTTTGACGGTACCGAGTGGACGGACTCTATCAATTCCGTGAAATTGGCATGCGAAATTAAGAACTCGCCAGCCCGATGTCGATCACCCCTCTCCTTCGCGTCGCCGCTTTCGCTGCGCTACCTATCCCCGCTCCTCGCCTTACAGCCTAAAGCTTACAGAGGCCTGATGGATTTGAACGACTAGTCAAAGGCCATTATGTATTTTCGACTCGCGAGTCTTCGAGGCTTTATCCGCTTCTCGTCGTCCACTCTCGTATCGATCGGCCTCCTTAGCGGTGACGCCCATTTTCCGCGGTCCGGGGCATTAACAAGCGGAGAGATGCCCGACGAAATTGAACGAAGCGGCTGGTTATTGGGGTTATTGGGAAAGTGCTAGGGCTCGGTTTACCCGAGCCAGACCTCCTTAACTGTGTTAGGAGGATCGGAGTCCTCGCTCTGGCTGCGTCTGCGCTCGCTCTATTAAACCGCACGCGCGCCCAGACCTCAGCCACCACAGACCAAGGATCGGGTGGACAAGTATCCCGGCCCCCAATGTGTATTCACAATCGATGATAGATCTTCTTTGGTGACATTGGCAATGAAAAACGAGAGAAGGACGAAGATGAATGTCGTGCTTGTAACCTGAGCCCCCGCTCAGCCACCCACACTCAGCCGCCCGGCCTTCTCGCCGAACAGGATCGAAAACCGATCCTTTACCGCGTTTGGCAATTATTAGATACGTCGGTGGGGCACTCAATGCCTCTTAAATGCTTTTAACTAAAATGAACTTGATTTCTTGGTGAAATTCCATCTTTTTTGTTTTTGTCATTCCCCGCTCCCCTATCGCAGCTCTACGACACGCGATCGCAATCCCTTCAAACCTGATCCATTTCAAAACGTATGAATGCCAGCTTAAGTGCCGTTTCTTCGCTTTCGTAACTTCTCAGCCGTGAAATCTTCATATTTGAGTAGATTTCTTATCGCCGACAGAGTTTTAGAACGAAGAATGCACGTCTTAAACTTCATCTTGCATAGTTTCTCTCTGAAGATATCTTCTTGAAACAATCGAAACACAAACCTTACTTACCAACTAAGTATAACATACAGTTACTTACTCACATATCCGTACGTAATATCGGTATTTTAACTACTCTCTGTAAATCTTGACTGAGCGTGGGCTTATATTTAACGTCTGTTTGCTTTATTCTGCATATTAAACTGGCGGTAAAAAATTTTGCAGCCCGTATCGTTCAGCCGTTAACCGATATATATATATATATATTATATAATTTTCTGGATATTTTGAAAATAGCGCTTTTTTTTTTTTTTTTTTTTTTTTTTTTAATCCTGCCCTTTCATTATCGAAAGTCAGGATAATTATTCTTACGGGACAGTATTCGATAGAGACGCATGCTTTTATATAACATTATTAATAATAAGATAGAAATCGCAAAAGTTATTCGTGTTAGTAAAAGATTTCAGCACTTTTATCCAAACATTGATTAATTATTCGTAAAAAAATGTACTAAAAACACGTAAAAGTATAAATTACAGGAAAAATAAAAGGCACTTATCTGATTTATTTAATATTACGTGTATTTCGCAATGCCCTTTTCACAGTACGTGTATGCTAAAATCTTTAAAGCCAGGCCAGAGCACTGACATACACGAGCAATTGCGGCCGTTACGCGTTTTTAGCATATCAGCCTTACGGATCATGTTTAATCATATTCGTCGATTTTATGCCAGAACAATTCTATTTTAGAAAAACGAAAGTGAAATGTCTCGAGCGCACACTAGTACGGAACACTAGCTAAGGAATAGGAAATTTAATCACTTGCAATAAATGCGCGCGATTCCTGTTTATTTCGCGCCTAGATTTCAAATCATAAGAAAGTAATGGAAAAATCATTTTAGATAAATCTATTGCTTATCTCCGATCTATCAAACGTACATTTTTATTCGTTATTCTACTCGCCCGAGGAATTATAATAACATAAAAATTATGATTCAATAGAAATGAAAGTCAATCATTATTATATTTTAGGAATTAAAAAGCAAATTATAATTGGCATTATATTCGGCATCAAGGCTTATTTTCTTTCAAACTAAATATTTTCTTATTTTAATGTAATTACTGGTATTACGGGAAGTTAAAAACCGGGCAGGAAGTGCATTACTTTACAAAAACTACGCTTACTCCGACTATTACCAATAGGTGTGCAGACGAAAAACCATTAATCTTTTTATAATAATTTCTTGCATATATAATATCTACGGTAATTTGAATTTTAAAAATGTTGAGGCTAAATCATTCTTCGAATGAAACTGACACTATAAAAACAACCCGAGAGCGAGAGCAACAACAAATAAGCACAAAAGTTATTAAATATAATGAAAATCAAATGTATGCATTTCCACGAATGAAGACTTTCGACTTCGACAAAATAAATTAGGATACTTTTGACTCGCAAATTAGATTTGTAAAATTCAGAATTTTATAATAAAATCATTCAATATTATTTTTCCTTGAGTTCTCGAAATTACAAGCGCACGTGGCTATAATTTTTTCAAACATTAAATTAAACTCGTTCCGCTAAGTTAAAAACTCTTTTCCTTCCGTTTTTTTCTTTTTAATCGACATTTTGTTCCTCTCAGTACTCGAAATTGTCTTTTCAATAACTTTTGTTTAATAATTATTGGTCCTCGTGACTTTTTCAAGCATTTGCAAATACAGCAATAATAATAATAACAATAACAATAACAACAACAACAACAACAACAACGACAACGACAACAATAATAATAACAACAATATACTGTATAATGTTTCCATTTTTCTTTAAAATTTCATACTAATTGCTGAAATATGGAAAAAGTTGGTCTGATCGGCCAAGAGGATTAATACATACATAAATAATCGCGACCTTATACTTCGCATTTTCCCTTGGTTTTTCTTACGCAACCCAAAATGAACCTTGAATTTTTATGTAATATAATTATTATTGGGAGGAAAACATAAGATTCGAGGATACTGAAATCCTTATTTTTATTATATACGTACGTATATATATATATGAATATTACGTACCTTGGACATAAAAAGGATAAAAACAAGAAACTTCTCGTGTGAAGCTGCAGGATAAAAGAAGCAAAGGGGTATGTAAACATTGTTAGGAAATATTTTGGAGCGCTTATCCTGGATTATGTAACAACGACGATACAAATTCGTTATTACCCCGTTAATTAAGGAAGCACGTTTTTTCTTCTGCTTCATAACGATCGGTAGAAGCAATGAAGTGTAGGTCCAGGTTGTCAAAACAATACAGAAATATTCCGATTACACCAGAATTTTGTATTCATGCCTCTAAACTGTGCAACTATTTCATAATAGTCAATTGAATACGTAGAATTTATATTTGTGAACATTTAGTGTTTAATATTACCTTTTAAGATATTTTAAGAGCCGAGCACGCGATGATTGATATTGTCACAAGAAAAAAATTAAATACTTAGGTCATAGGGAGCCGAGGGGCGAAGGGGGATTCAATGCATCCGCTTTCGGAAGGTAAATTCGTAATTTTACTGCAGCTTAGAAAGTATTTTGAAAGTGAGGTGAGATAGGTAGGTAGGTAGGTAGGTAGGTAGGTAGGTAGGTAGGTAGGCGGGCAGCAGGTATGTAAGTATAGTTTATACGAGGCATCGGGATAAACGGAAGAATGTGCGAAATCGAATACGAATGGAGGAAGGAGGATGATGTATTCGCATTGGCAGGACATCGGCGTGAGATGAATTTTGGGCCCGAACGACTCGATTATTCGGCGAGTCTCCGCGTGGCGCAGCTCGCGGGACGCGGATCGATTCGTCCCGAGTTCTCGGGGAGGACGTCCCGCGAACGAAAGACCAATTTAAGATTTATTCCTCTGCTTTACACTCCCCCTGCAATTTATCAGCGTCAGTCTTACGACTCATCGGCACCTGTCACTTTAAACATTTTTATCTCTTCTCTCCCTGTTTTTCGACCTGTCAGCGTCCGGCAGCCGTGAGCCTCGTCGCTGCAGTCTCCGCCCTCGAGTTTCTCTTTCGTCACGGCCGGCGTGAAACGCTCCGAACGCCCGGTACTTGTCCTTATTCGGGAAATCCGTGTGATGTTCGGCCGCTCGGCGGGAAACTGACCGAAGGGATCGATCCTCGATCTCGATATTGGCCCTTTCGGCTCGGGTGTGGCCAGGCAGGCGAGACTGGCCGGGAAACCGAAGCCATCGCGCTGATAATTATTATTCGCTTGTACGCGGCGGCCTTTTTCAACGTCTACCCCCCCCACCCCCACCCCGCGAGTTTACAGGTCCCCGCGAGCGCGAGAGCCTCCCGTTGCTTTCTCTTTTCCCGCTCCGCGCCGTCGCCCAGTACACCAAGGGCCAGCAATTGTTCCTTTAACCTCTTAATCCGGCCGAAATTGGCGAAAAGTCCGCTCCCGTGGGAGACGAAGGAAAAACTTTCTCCTCCTCGGCTGGTTCGCGGGCTTCCGTAATTAATGAGGCGAGGCTCCGAGTGGCCCTTACGTCGAAATTAAAACGCAGCCCCTAGAGTGTACGGAGCGAGCGTCTCGTGCTCACCTTCGAATGAGATTGACGAGCCTTTTGAACGGCAGCGGGGAGCGGGGGCGTTTGAATTTGAAGCGGCTCCGAGCGGATCCGAGCGGCCCCGAGCGGCCCTTCTTCTCCGCACGAATTATGTAAATAACGAAACACGCCTAGGAGATGGGAAACCCGCCGCTTTCTTTTTCCTCTGGTGAATCGGCACCGCGGCCTGCGCCCTATTCACCGAGCGCATCGTAAATATCGTGCGTGATATTTTACATGCCGCGGGCGGAGGGGCGCGGCTTCGAGGCGTTTGAATTAGCCGCTCGGGGGCCTAGATTAGGCGTCCGACTCGACGAAATATAGTCGAGGCGAAGAATGTACCTTGGCCGAGGCACACCCAGCGCGAGATGGAGCCGCGTACGGAGGCTGCGGCGGCTGCGTCGGCGGGAGGAAGGGGACGGGCAGAGTAAGCAGCTCGCATTCCATAATCCTAGTAATCGTTGTTGGGCACTTGTATGTGAAGCGCCGGAATCGATTAAAGCTAAGAACAAGTTCATTAGCCGCGGAGACGTTGTGGTTTTATTATTCCGCGGTGAAGCGATCCTCTTCCTTCGCGGCAGAGGACTTGCCAGACCTCGGGAGTAGTAATGATAATAATGGGTTGCGGGATGGATATTTGTACGGCTCTGGGTCGAGTCTCATGCACGGATGGCCAATTGCATGCTGGATCGGGATAGAGAGAGGGAGGGAGAGTGAGAGACATAGATGGAGAGCAAGATAGATAGAGAGAGAGAGAGAGAGAGAGAGAGAGTGGGTGGGGGCATAATGCGGTACGAGGGGGGTGGAGGGGGAGGGGGAAGAAGAGAGTCGTAGTGGAGAGACCACCGAGGTTAGCGATGACCTTCGACCCGCCGCGGATCGGTGCCAGGAGGCCTCTAGGAGTCCAGAGGACGTCCAACAACAACGGAATTTAGAATGGTCCGAGGAACGAGTTGTCCCTTGTCTCTTAACGGTTTCGCATAGAGCTTTCTCGTGAAGAAGTTGCTTGCCTTATTCGCATTCGGCACTTTCCACGGCCATTTCCCCCGAGCGACCACGTCCTTACGAGCGTTCGTTTTCGTTACCCGCAATCGCTTTTCGGTTACGATCCCCGCAGTGGCGTCCGACACTGCAAACACAATGTATACCATCGTTCCATTGGCGGTCTTCCGCGCATTCTATTACTCTTCCATCTACCTCCCCGCCATCGCCTATCCGCCTCGTCGTCCTGCGGCCAGCTCTCCTCCTCGCGCTCCCACCTTGGCTCGTCGGCCCCGCCCCCGGCCCCGTCGCCCCTCGCCCGTAGCGCATTCAACGTCTTGTCACAACTCGGGCAATAAATTCCCCTTGTCCGAGGCTACCTCAAATTTTTGCCGCGTAATTGTATTCACGTTTAGAGCCGAAGAGGCGCTCGCGGTTAAAGTACCGGGAAAAATACGACAGCGATAAAAGTCCGCGGGGTGCGTTGAGTGGGAACGGCGCACCGCGATATCCATCCACCGGGAGCGGTGGGAAAGGGTGGGGGGGGGCGCTCGGAAAAGAGGGACGACCAGAACGCCATCGGCCCTCAGGCCGCGGAAAAGTGCATTATTGTTAAGATTGATTGGCATTTATCGGAGAGACGCGCTGAACTATAGGCCGTCGGGAGTGAGGCGAATGAGGTGCGGGGGCGGGAAGCTGCGGTGTAGACGAAACGCACATAGTTCGTAATGGCCGGAGATTTCGCTCGCGAACGGCGATTGCTTTATTGTTTAAGATCTCTTAAGATTTACGTATTAACGTTGTAACGAATAGTCCGACCCTCCCCCCCCCCCCCCCCCCCCCCCCCCCCAAAATAACCCCGCCACCCCTCCCCCCATCCCCCATACCCATCCCCATCCCCTTTCCCAAACAAGGTAGGATAAGAGAAGCGGCGTGCGGCGACGAGAGGCTTTATCGGGTAAAGTTGAATAAATGCCGTAGGCTTTTGTATCATAGGCGGTATAAGCCATTGCGAGAGCAAGGAGCTTACGTGAGATAGTGGCCGGGCCAAGGGTGACTCGAGCAGCGGCCGCGAGAAAATTTAATAAAGACATTCCTGAGGGATCGGGAAATGAGCTGCCGACAATAGCCGATACCTATCGGAGCTTGGGCTTTTTAACGGTCCCGGCTCCGACTACCGTTTCTCCTCGCAGTATCGCGGCAGCGTAGCTCGCGCGGTATCCGAGGGCGAGCCAATCGCTCCGCTATCTCGCGCTGCTGGCCGAGCCCCCTCGCAGGAGCCGCTCTTCTTAATGGATGCCTGGATAATGGGGAAGACAACAATGGAACGACGAATACCCCTGTCCCCCTCGATTCCTGTTCCTCGATTCCCCTATCTGCCTATAAGCTACCCGAGCGGGGTGTCCTTGAACTTCGAGTGCCCCTCCCTGCCGGCTTTGTGCCCGGCCCGACGACTGGGGGCCCCGGAGACAACCGGAATTTCGCCCCCGGCCGGCTTTCGGAAGCGCCGCCGGCCAAACAGGAAAGACCGGCCCTGACTGCGTGGGCGTTCTAACGGCCGTATCCTTGGGCCATTCAAGCCACTTCCGACCTCCACCACTTTACGCTTTCGCCCGGAAAATCTGGTCTCTCCGGATCTCCGGCTAGAGGAGCGGGCGGCCCCGATCACTCGAGGTCGCGCTCCCTCGGCTCGGCCGACACGACCCCGGACGGCTTTTATTCTCGACCCGAGGAGAGAAAAAGGCCATTAGAGCCGGCATCCGGACTTCCGGCTCGGTTAGCTAGGAGTCTTAAAGATCCATAGGCAGGCCTAATTACGCGGACCGCGGAAAGTCTGGTTGATGCTCCTTGTGCCTCGGGACGGGCCAAGGGCCGGTTCCTTTTTCGCTCTCGCGGTGCCGGCGAGGCGTGAACGGCGGCGACTCTTCGGACGGCTGAGGGATCGGGTACGCGCTACGGCGTACGAGGGTGTGCGTGTGCGCGTGTGTGTGTGCGTGTGCGCGTGTGCGCGTGTTCATGAATCGAAAGGATAGAACGGTAACTGACGTCATCGTCCGCTCGTTGGCGACCGACGGGTCGAAGAAGAGCGATAAAGACAAGGACAAGCCGGTCAAGTGAGGAACGAGGCTGGGACACGGGGAGGGGCCGCGGGGGGACTGTCTAATTTGGAGGGAGAGGCTGACCGAGGCGAGAGACGAATGTTTGACATTCTGTTTCGTCACCAGCTAAGCTACGACCGATCCATCTAACCTACCGATGACTATTGTTTTTGAGCTCCGAGACTCCCCCCCCCCTCGCACCTTTGATCCTCCGCTTGTTCCGGGCACTCGACGACTCGTCCCTCGCTCCTTTCTCACCGGACGTCTATTTATTATTTATTTATCATGTCCTCGGCTTCGGCTCGGCTTCTCGCGTATGTATATGCAGGCAAGAGTGAGTCCGGTCTGTCAGTTTTAATCACACCTTCGTCGGGCATCGGCGAGTAGGCCGGAGAAGCTCCTCTTCCCTCGAAGATCGAGACACGGCTCACCTCGGAACTGAACCAGGCGAAGCGCATTCTCTGCCCCTGACTCATGGTCCACTCGATTCTTCTTCTTTCCCACCCCCCCTCCCGCCCCCAAATCATCTTTCCCTTGGTCAACCCATCACGAACCACGGATCCGAATAATTCAGAACGCAGCTTCGTGACATGCGCACGCGGCTGTAATGTAAGGCTCGATTAGGAAGGAACGTCGATCGTAGATGGATCGCCGATGATCCTCCGCGATCCAGCAATAATCGGCCTCGGCGAGACGCATCCCATCGTGTGAATGATGAAGGGGCGATGGGAGCCGGTTTAAAAGGTGTCGAGCCAATGTATCGAGGACGAAGGGAGGAACGGTCAGGCACCGGGAGTGATCGCGTGCGGGCGTCGTGACCGCGAGGAGGAAACGATTCCTGGGGATCGATGGGTGCGGGTACGAATGCAGACATCGGCTATGGAAACCCGTGACACGGGTTCTGTCCGCGAATCTTTAGAGTGACTCACCTACCAGTTTGCCTCCATCCACCCCCCCCCTTCGCTTCCCGCTCAGCCCATTTCTTTTCTCGGCTTTATCGCTCGCCTCTAACGCTTCCTCTGGCTCCTCCGTCCCGACCCCAGCGCCACTCATATCGGATTATGGAAAACGAAAAAAGGCGCGTAGGCGAAATTTCTTGGCGGGATCGTTGTCATCGATGCGAGTGACCGCAACTTACTCGATCGACTTCGCTTACGAAACTCTCGGGCACGCGCTGTCTTTTTGTCCATTCCTCCCCCCCCCTCTCTGTAGCACCCAGCCACACCATCAGTTTTATGGAAACACAAAGGACCGCCGGCCTCTGCTTGAGTCCACCTCGCTCCTAGCGCCATGAAAATCTGCCGATTTCATTCGGTCGGGAGAGGCGATTTAAGCATCGGCGATAAAATGATTAAAGCTGTCGAAATAACTCCACACATTAATCCAGTGGGGAACCATTAGGTCGAATCAAGTGACTAAACTATTCGCCAACGATTTATTTAAAGTGACCGCCTTACATAGGGATCGCAGTTGAATATTCGCACAGGCGCACGCGTTACAATTTAAAATTCGACTGGGAGCAAGAAACTAGAAATCCCCGAGGCCGACAAATTGCATCGACGTTTTTTTTTTTGCCTCTCTCTCTCTCTCTCTCTCCGAAAGCTACCTCCATTATAAGCGAAATATTTGCCAGGTTTTTTGCCCGAGCCCGAGCCTGCAGTGAAATCGCGCTCCAGAGCTCAAAGCAATAGCGCCGGATTAATAGAATTATTATTGATTAATGTTTTGTAACAGGGCTCCCCTTCCAGCTGATTATAGGTGTCGGTTTAAAGAATCCACGATTTCTACACGATTTCTATTTTTGCCTATGCGAGATTGCAGGGCCGCCGCTCCAATCAATCGAGGGCATTTATTCGTGGCGGCGGCGGCGGCTACGGCGTTGGCTACGGCGGTGGCTACGGCGGTGGCTACGGCGGTGGCGGCCATACGTGATCTATGTATCGCTCGCGGGCCCCACCACGGGCAGAGAGATGCATGCCGATCGTCAGCGGATCGCAAGCACTTTAAAGCCATTTAAAGAGTAAGGACATAAAAAGGCAACGATTATTAGATTATTAGATGGTTGGTGACGAGAGGAGGAGGAAGAGGAGGAGGAAGAGGAGGAGGAGGAGGAGGAGGAGGAGGAGGTGGTGGTGGAGGGGGAGGGGGAGGAGGAGGAGGAAAGGCGAAAGTACGTGGAGAGACTCTCTTTCTACGGGCTTAACACGGAGCTGCTTCGACTATTATGCGCTGGGCCTGTTACCGATCCAAGCTCGGACCGAGTTTCTTTTTCTAATCGAGCTCTGGAGAAAGCATCGAGCTTCGATCTCCTTCGGGCGCGCCTTCTCTCACCGAGCTCGCGGATTACGGCAATTAACGCAACTACCGGTGCTACAACTCCGAGTGCGGAGGGCTGAGTAACCACGTACCACCGAGCTTGGCGGAGCAAAAAAAAAAAAAAATAAATAACGTATTAAGAGCATTCGACTTGAATAGCGACAGAGGGGCGGGACTGGGAGTGAGGGAGAGCGAAGACTCCATTAGAAAAGTGCGCGAGACAATGCCAGCCGAAAGGGATACGCGCGATCTAGGAGATAATGAAAGTAGATAGCGACGGAGAAAGGCGTATTAATTTAATATGACTCCTCTAGAAATGGGCCTAGTTGAATGGGCCGTCGCGGCCGGGAGGTCGGCTCCCTTCCAAATGGACCTATTTTAATAGACAATTAAATTTTAATAGAAGCTCGATTATGAGAGAATCGATGTTTAATGGATCACAAGCTCCTAATAGCTGTGTCTAATTATCTAATCTTGGCTCCTATCTATTTACGATTTTCAAATTTTACAGCAGTGTACAATTTGCCGTCGTTTAATAAATCCGCTTAGGAGATCGGTTGAAGGGCCCGAGCTGCAAAAGTCGCCCTCAACACTCGTTATTTCGGCCTTGATAGCGACTGGATTAGCGTGTCGCGGGGCTGGGCTGGGCCGGGCCGGGCGGACGGCAGAGATTTACTCGCCAATCCGACTAGCTCGATAAGATCTACTAATCCGCGAGCTGTGGAGATTTACGCGACAGATCGGAGGAGTCGATAAGACCCCGGAGGCCGCTAACGAGTCGCGGGGACCTGCGTATTCGCGGATCCGCTCACACTAAGCGACGCCCACCAGTTCGCGAAAACAAAAAAGAGCCTGTGGTCTGTCCGATACCCTGGCGCGCTTATCACGGCTCGATCTGGATCTGTATCGGGATCGGGATCGGGATCGGGGATCGAGAGCCGCGGAATAATAATTAAGCCGAGCTCCGCGCGGTGCCCAGAATGACGGGCCAGCTTGACTCCCTCACCGTGCTTCCCCGACTTGACCGTTAGCAATGCCGCCGGAGAGGTAAGGGTAAGGGACGCTCAGTAGGTGGGGAAGGAAGTTTCGCAGGACCTCTCCGTCTGGCTTATATCGGATAACAATGCCGATAAGGTCGTTAAAGTCTGCTCGGGATAGGATTTTAAATGGCCCAACAATGGGCCGTGACAAGCAGCGCTGCCGAGGGAGAAAACTGGGATAACCAACGCTGGGCCAGAATAGGATAGGACGCGGTGGGATGGGGAGGCGGCAATGCACGCGCGGCGAAAGCCTATATTTCTAATTCTGATTTACGGACCGGTTCGCAGTCGAGTCAGTGCCGGCGAAACCACCAAGTGCAATTCATAAGGGTGTCGAACGATCGAGAGCGTCCGCTCGGGTTCACGCTCCGTTGCCCGGCCAGAGATCCGCATTTTCTCGGGCCCTTGACATTTTCCACCTCCTCGGCTCTCTCTTAACCCCCCCCCCCCACAGACGACCGAATTCCCGGTCCTCTGTGGTCCCCTCCCGGCCCTCCATCCCGCGATTCCCCGCTCTCTGCCAAAAACGACGCGACTCGCCGTGACGAGACTCATCGCCACCCGCGTCGACGGGCACCGTCTGCTCAATCCTTCCGGAAGGATCGTGCAGTACCTCGCGCGTCGGGGTCTTTGTATCGGAGGCTCCGCTCCGATCCCCCGCTCGCCGATTGGCTGCGCTCGTTAATCCCTGAGCGGGCCCGGGCAAACGAGACTATCGGAGACGGGGGAGATTTATTATCGCCGGCGAAGAAAAGGAAGCGCAGGAGAGGGTTAAAGTCCAGCTCCGCGGGAATTCCCGTACGCTAACGGTAGTCCGTATACATCAATAATAACGCGGCGGCAGCGGCAGCGGCGGTGGCGACGGCGACGGCGACGGCGGCGATACGGAGAGTCCCGCGTGCGCGAGATAATCCGCACAATGCCGCGGTAGATCATGCGCAAGGGGACGAAGGGAAGGGCTGGGAGGGGGGGGTATACAGCGGCGACTCGGCTCCCGGCTCGGATGGGACACGCTACGCCGTTGTTGTTAATAACAATTCCGGCGCACGACGGACAGCCGGGAGTCGGGGCACTGGGTGAGAAGGGCTATGCAGGGGTTGTCGTTCGGCATGTGGACCGGGGGGGGGGCACGAGATCCAAGGAGCTCGCGAAGTCGCGAGTCAGCGAGCGAGCGAGCGACCGACCGACCGACCGACCGGTAACGGAGTTGGGTCTGTACCGCTAGGACGCGCATGCCGATACCGATCTGCTCCGGCCCCCCGAGAGAGCTTCCCGAGCGAGGGCTATGAGCCGCGCTTGCGCTATATATCCCCGGGATAGCTGGACATCGTGGGCTACCGGGAGCGGACAATACGGTCCCCTTTTATCGGCGTCGGCCCGACGAAATCGCCCCTATCCGCGATAAGCTCCTGAGTTATCGGCCAATAGGAATTACATCGGCGACAGAGAGTTCACGGTCGCATGGAGGGGCGGTGGGAAGGGTGCTCGAGGCCGTACAAAGTAAACGAAGCCGACAGGAGTGAGAGAAGGCGCGTGATGTGAAAATTGGGGTTTCCGTCGGCGCGGTCCGGAAGTCGCGGAAGTGAGCCGCTCCGAGCCGAATAAGTAGCGCAAGATAGTCGGGCCCGATAGCGCTCGATAGTCGGTAAGTAAATGAGCCGAGCGGTAATGAGGTTACGCGATTATCGATAAGCTCGTTTCAGGCGTGGATGACGCGCGGCGGGGAGGTGGTTGGGGAGGTGGGTGGCTCGATCGGGCTGGGCAGTGGCGGAACAGATGGAGGACGTAGCCGAGGAAGAGGGTAACAGGTGGGTGGTCAGGGGTACGTTGGAGGTCGGCTACGAGGCCGGTCGGGTGGATAGACGGTTGGTCGAGAGGGGCCAAGAGGTGAGGGCGGGGGTCGGACGGCGGAAGGCGCGAGGACCGCGGAGGATCCTGTACTCTCTATTGGCGAGCGCACGACTTTAATGCCGATAATTAATTTGCCATTGGCCGGATCCAGGTCACTCTCTAAAGTTCTCCAACGCGTTCACCTTGCGATCTCGCAGCCGGTGACTACCAACTGCTCCGATTGACTACTCGGAAACCCACTTCGATAGAGTTGCTTACTCTACTTTTTTGCTCTCTTTAAAATCGATCTGCGAGTTATTTATTGCCGGCGGAGCGGAACGATCGGCTCGGCTCAGCTCCCGGCCGGGATACTCTGCGATCCCCCGATTAAATTGCCGACTCGAAATTTCAATACTTAGCGGGAAAATTATTTCGACGCCCGTGTAAAAATTAAGCCTCTGAATCGCCGGTACCCGTAGTCTGCGCCAGCATATCAAACTTTTACATCTGGATGATGCGGGTTAATCCGGCCACGGGCCTGCATTAACAACATCGCCTCGAACGATCTAGGATCCAAATGCGTCCGGGTGCATTCTGACTAGGCACTGGGATCGATCCCAGAGTCTTTATTGACATTAGCCAGTTCGCTAAGGATCCCTCCGCCTTTGTCTCAACATATAATATCGTTTGGAAAACTCAATGAGTGTCGCCGAGTTAATTAGGCGGGGAAAGGAGGAAAATAATGCCCAGAGCGAGACTTAGACGTAACAATAGAATTTCAATAGAAGCTTAATCGCTGTGGGATGTAATAGTCAGTGAGCAACAGCTCCGGTTTATAAAAAGGATTGAGAAATTTTTTACCAAGGAGCCGAATAATGGTCATTGGAAGATCGGAGGGGACCTCATTCATCCGTTAGGATTTACATCGGACCTCGTATCAAAGTATCTGGTGTAAAGTATAAAAAAGCGTGCGTGGAATAAAGGAATAAAGGACGAGTGATTATCGGTGGCTAGGCAGGATCCGAAGGACAACAAAAACATCGGCAAAGAGTATGACAGGGAGGTTAGCGTTAGCGTATTTGACGGTCACGTGCGCCGTTAGACTCGGGGAGTCCCTCAAACGTGCCGGGAATCTTGCATAGGCCCGAGCACTACTCCCTTCCCCCAGGATCGTCGCCGGCGACCCACACGCTCGCCCGCCTCTGACTAAGAGTTACGGCTATCGCCTTCCCCTTCGGGATCCCTAGATCAGCGGCTCTTTGTCTTCTCGGCCAGATTATTATTATTAAACGCTCGCGGAAGAACGAGCCGCAAGGCGGGAGGGGCTGGGTAGCGGGGGAGGGTGAGGGACTTGTGAGCTCGCATCTTCTGGAAGGGGGGGAGGTCCCCCTTTATTAGGATCATAGGCTCGGCTTAATACGAGAAGATTTTCACTTTCCACGGGAGCCGCACAGATCCGAGTGGTCTATGTGGATTTTCTAATTTTCGAAAGCCGGTCCAAGTAACTTCCGGTCGCGTCCGCGACCAGCGGGGACCGAGCGACGGAACGAGCTAACAGCGCCAATCCAACGGGCTAATTGGCAATTAGCGCCCCCGAAGGGCGACTCGAGCCGAACCGGGGCTCGCTCCGGAGCGCGCACTGACCCCGTCCATCTCGTCAGTCTTGGGTAATTGACTCGTCGGCGAGACGAGAACGCCTTCCCCGCGAGCTCCCCCGGCACGGGCACTTTCTCCCTCGGTGGACGGAGCCTCCGGGCCCTACCGAGGAGGTCGTGCGCTTCGTGCGGCGGTGCTCGGCTCCTCTTAAAAACGAAAGTTAAGCCCTAATTGGAGATAAATCACGTGCGTGAGAAAGGTCGAGTGGCCGGGAGGAAAAGTTCAAGGGACATCCCCAGGGAGAACGGGATCGGATTTGCCCTCTCGGCTGGAGTAGCGAGTCTGGGAAGGCCGTGGTCGCCCTTGAGACGCGGAATCCCGATCGATGGGCATCGCGGCCGGCCGCGAAACCTCGATTTCCCTTCCGTCGAAGAGGAGAAGAAAGCGATCGGGCGAGTGACGCGAGCGCTCGCTCCCGCTCGCTCCCGCTCGCACGCGCACACGTCGTAATGATCGTCGTCCCTGTGCGAATATCGCTTTCCCGGCCCCATTCGGTGTCGGCGGCGACGGTGGCCCGTTCACCGTCCGAGAGAGCTCGGCCCCAGACTGCTTGGCTCTTCTCAACTTCCCCGGGACCGAGAGCACGAGAGAGAGAGAGAGAGAGAGAGATAAAGAGGGCCGTGTGACAGTGAAAGTACGCACACGCGCTTTGGCCCGGAGGCGCGGGTTCTCCTCGATTCATGCGCGCCTCCTATCTCCCCGAGAGGTTGCGATTTCTTTTTGCACCCGCGAACGGCGTCGAGCCGCTAAATAAAGGAGACCGAATCAGCCGGGCCGAGGTGTCTCGAGGCGTATCCCGAATGGCCGGGCCGGGGCCGGGGACGGAGGAGTCTAGGCAGAGGCGCGCACATGCTCCCGGCAAAGGTATCCATCTCGCGTCCAGGAATTACTCAGACGGCTCAGCGGGTCCGCGCTTTCGTTAACATTTCGTCAGACCTCGAGAGCCAAATGTTTTTTAACACGTACCGCGCGCTACCTGGACACCCTCGGGGCTCGTTCATTTTTTATTTCCTCGCTATACACGGCTCGTCCAATTGCCTAACTAATCACGTCATGCTCTGGCCTGTAGACCATTATACTCCCTCCCCTACCCCCACCCCCCCGAGGAACTTCCAGCCGCCAAGCACCGATGATTTTCCGAGGACTCGCCCTCTGAACCGTGGTGTGGTTCGGCCGGCCAGCCCCCTTCCCGATCTCCCCTATGCCGTAGGGCAGACATTATAACGCACTAGAGCATCCTGGCAATTATTAGCATTATCGAGGACGTTATTTGTATTTATTACTAGCGGCCATCCGCCAATGAAAGTCATTCGTGTAGAGCGCAGGCGTCGCGCGGCTCCGAATCTTCGTCGCCGGCATTCAATCGGCGGCCGTTAAAATTATTTACGAATTCACCTTGAAGCTTTATTGACGCAGACATTTTTTACTGCCCGCTCGAGACTATTTATAAATTTCAAGTAATCATTATATCTTATCGGGTCGTTCCATAAAAAAATCGAATGTCCTAAGCCTAACATTAAGAGCGCGATAAATAATCCATATTCCGCTGATTTATACGAAATCTTGTATGAATTTATCATAATTACAATTCCTCTCCGAATGCCGGGATATTACGCTCGGTGTGCCGAGCTTCTGATTTATTTAAAATATATATCATTAAAAATTAAATCCCCCGTAGTATGTGAATTTTCAGGGTGTACAGACTACTATTTAAAGGAAATAAATTACTATCTAAAACTTGCCCAAGAGCGAAGAGCTCTAATGTACATAATAATGCGAATAATCCCTTAGAAAATATGAACATTATTATGAACGTAATAGCTCTGTGCAATGTAAAGTGTTACAATTAGTGTTAGAACTCTCAAGGACAGACGTAATAATCTTTCTCGGGTTTCTCAGATCCGAAAGTCTTCCATGTTACTATGGGAATATTCTGATAGTACATTGTATATAACGAAAATACGCTTCGCGCAATTATATCGCAACCTCCCGAAATGACTTGAAGCACGCTCGACGTTCTCATCCGAAGGGCAAATAAAATAGTTATTACACAAGATATTATGGACATTGGGTTCTTATTTTATATTTCAGCCTTCGTATCGATATGAGCTTTGACTTCGATTTCAGCTACGCGCCTATTGCTGCCTATTAAGCATTGAAATTTTAAAGTCCAGCCGAGAACTTACTGGAAAGCTGTACTCTTTATAAATACCTATCGATATTTATTTTAATGAATTCGAAATAAGGCTATTACTATGACTAGTAATATTAGTATGCTTATTAAATTAGTCCTAGAAGCGAGAGGGCATCTCCAGTGCTTCCTAGGCGCACCGATGTTCTCGAAATCGATAAAGCCTAATCGAATTGTAGATTTTTCCTTTCAAAATAAATACGACCAGCTTAGAGGTACGAGCCGAACGAGCCGAACGAGCGGAACGAGCGGAACGAACGGAACGACAGAAGATGTAGAAGAAGACGAAGAAGAAGACGAAGAAGAAGAAGAAGAAGAAAGTAACGCAGCAGTTCTCTGAATTCAAATAACTCGTTGCTCTGAATGCTCTTTTCATGATCGACGACTAATAAAACTTTTGTAAATCTACTCCCTGAAAAAAATTTAGTTAAACTGTTTGAGTTATAAAACTGTTTCTTTAGAATGTTAAATCAGATATTACAGTGGGTAACGACGTTATAAAAGTGATTATCGTAAAGTGAAGGTTAATAAACGAAAGTAAACATTAAATCCAAGGAGAGATATCCTCGCGTATAAAGAGCATATTTTCAATATTTTCAATTGCTTCTTTCGGTATTTATTTTAATAAAGTTATAGCTCCAGCGCTGTAAGTTTCAGTTCGAATTTATAAATATTCAGCGGGTAATTACAATAATATAAAAATTATTCAGATGCACTAAATTGGAGGCGATAACGTGAGCTCTCGTGCAGAGACCTTCTTTCGTTCGATTAAGACTCGTGAACTAATAAGATGACAGAGATACACACACACACACACACACACAGAAGAGAGAGAGAGAGAGAGAGAGAGAGGCGCTCCGAAGCGTATTTTCTTTATCATAAATGTCCCTATCGTGCGAAATTGTCCGCGTATAAAACGCTTCGAGACTTTATGTATTTATCATACAAGTAAGACACGTTTACTTTCACCAACTTACTCGTACTAAACAAGATTGGCGTTTATAATATATTTTTCTCATGAGCTCGAGCTCCGCCGATTGCCCTCTTCGTATTGTTATCGACAAGCAGTTTCGCTCGTTTCAACATCCGTTAGCTCGCGCGATGAATGTTGTCCTGCGGATTTAACAATCGGTTTCCTTAATTACCTACTTACTTAGATGTCTCATACCTCGCTTATTCCTAACCTCCCTATTCCTTAAATCTTTTGTTATTCAATAATATTGCGTATAATCTCCTACATCTCTTCTAATTCGAGGATCGTTTGCTACTTTTGGTATATTGGTAAAATAATTATGGGATCGCGAACATGCCGAAACACTGGGCACTCGATAACCTTGGAGGAATCCGGGTAAGTTAGACTGGCCTGTGTATTGTCCGATTGTGAATACAAGTTCAAATTTAGACTCCTTGCACCCGATCAAATAAATAAATACCAATTATTTTGAATGATACAGTTGACCAAATATGGATAGGCAGGCTTCCTTTCTGTCAGAGACCTGCGCCGTCGTTTCTCCCATCTTCGCTTACACTAACATTCTTTAACTACCCGATGTTGCACTCCGTAAGGATTTAAATTCCTGTCGTAATATTTTACATTAACAGCTTTGAATCTTCAATAATTGTTGAAAAAATAAAAGGAGAAGAGAGCGAGCGAGCGAGCGAGAGAGAGAGAGAGAGAGGGGGGGGATGGCCTTAAGGATCTCGACTGAAATGTTTTCACCAGATCTTTCATGCTCGAGAGTACAACAAGTATCTTTGCGTATGTACTTTTCCATACATCGTACTTATTCGTAAGCACTTGTTTCATATAAGTTGCATGAATGACACAAAACTTGATTTTACAACAACATAAATAATTTTATTGCCCTAAGACTGAATGACTGGACGTTGTTACTGCAAACATAAACCTGTTTACTTTCAAGTACATTCTGCGGATATGATTAACGAACGTAGTGAATAACAGTTTCCAACATTTTTTGCGACAATTTTTCACAATTCTCTTCGTTATAGTCGTAAAATTAGCTGCAGCTAGGCCTATAAGAACTTTATGCGTAAGAATCATGTTTTTAAGAAGACAATGTTCAACTGATGTCCAAATATAAAACGGCAAATACCCCCCCGGCACTTGACTACCGCGTTAAAAGCTAAAATTAGGCTCTGCTTATAAAATAAATCTTAAATGACTCTTCCTATGCGAATTATAATTTTACTGTTTGCAGAGCGCACTGAAAATAAGTTTTAATGCGCTGGACATATTATAGTGTGACTGACCCTTCCATTCCCATACATGAAAGAATCCCTACACCCGCATCCTTGTTATTTTTCTTCTCACGAGAGTACTTTTTTTTTTACTTCAAAACCTCGTCAAACGCTTACTAAATACATTACCAAATCATTTTGTTTATAAGTCAAGTCCTTTTATATTATGTAGGCCCAAATGATCACGAGTATTGCTTTTATGGTTTTAAGGTGAACTCTTCTCTTGTTAACTCGGTTCTCGATCTGATATATCGAACGTAATTGACGTAAACAAGTCTCAAAGCCAATTTCGGCGGAAGAGCCGATATAATGACTTGGAATCGTCAATTCCAGGCTTTAAAATTTAACGGTCCAGAACATGTTTTACTCGATATACTTTTATTACTGAGCTTTTCTCGTGTCAATATCTTTCGAATGAAAACAACGTGTCAAGTCTCCAGGTTATTAACTTTAATTACATTACTTTTTATAGATATCATTTCGCTCTTTCTTATCACATAAATTATATTATCAATTATTACAATTTTCTCATAGCCCAAATTACCCCAAGACTAAGTGTATAAGAATGATACATTTGATCGTCAAATGAATCATTTTCGTAATTCAAAGCTTTATCAGTCCAAGCGGCGTACAATTCATAGACAAGCATTACATCGTTTGCACTTTTAAATTTATATTCTCCCCGCGAATCAATAAATAAATACAAAATTGCTTATTCATTATTAGCAACGCAAGGAATTATTTATTTATTGACGAATTCTGGGAATTACATAATGATTTAAAGTCACTCGAGTACACGTTAAAATATTGTAGATTAAAATATAAAGTGCAGACTCACTAACTTAACCGAAGGCCTTAAAATTTTTATCTTCTTTTGTTCACAGATTAGGAATTATAATAATGATTATTTCATGGTTTTAAAAGATTCAATTACTTTGTGACAAACGCTGTATTATCCAAGCTTACAGCTGTGAGTCAGTATTTGTTCTGAAACCTATAACGATTGCGTATAACGAAATAAAGAGGCTATTTATTATACACGAACACGTTCGGGATTAATTAATTTGAGTAGAGATGATCCAGCCGTCGGATTTTATTTTCCAGTTTCATAAGCTCGTTGGATAAAAAAGAGAATAATGTAAGGACAAAAACGCACGTTGGAATTCTATACAATATACGTGTCGTGTATTTTTCCTAGTGAAATAAATTTTAATTCTTCAAAGCAGTTCGTGCAGAGCACGTGGACTATTAATTAGGTAACTACAGTTGTCATATATATTTTCAATATGTATATTCCAATATTCATTAACAATTGATCATAATGTCATTTCATAAAGAATGCAAATCGATAACTTTTTAATAATAAAATGTCTATTTAAATCCTCACTCTTTTGGCAAATACACGTATACTGAAATAGTAAAAGTGATATATGTATATATATACATATACCATTGTCCAAGTTATGCGAGAGAAATCGCCACCGAAGTTATGCTTCTGTCCTGATCAATGTTCTGAACAATGACGAGCATTGTATATCTTAAACGCAAGTTGTTTTCTCTGCCAAGCGCTCTTGCATAATCAAAAGATTGGCAGCGTTAAGGATTTTGAATAAATGTACCGAACGGGTAGGAATGCACAAGTAGAAAAGAGAAAACTATCGTAAGGGGAATAAAATTCTCCAAATATTGGCTTTTCCCGATTGTAAATGGTAAATAGTGAAATCGGGAATTGAAAATTGAAGTCCAAGTTTAAATTCAAATGGAAGTGGGAAGTATACGAAGCCGAAAATAAGCGATGGTTCGTAGGGAAATTAATGTAAAAGAAAGTTCGTATATGAATATTCGGATAGCCATGTGAAGCTGTCAAGTATTATAGTATTATGAAGCGAGTCGCCATTATTTTCAGTGAAATGTGACAAGATGTTATCGGCGGTAAATAGTTTGGGCTTTCTCGAGCGAGTTGCAATTGGGAGTGAAATCGCAAGTGATCGTGAATGGTTTAGGAGGCCGGAGGTGGTAATAATTTATGCCGGCGGGTCTGGACGAAGCCGTAACGAAGGAACTTCATTATAGAATCCCGGTAGCCGGTGCTCGAAGGGGAAAGCGCGGGAAGATGGCACGAAGAGAAAAGGAGAAAAATCGGAGGAGATGCTGTGCGCGTGTACGCGCGTCCTCAAAGGATAAAGGATCCTGGTATCGGTTTATTGGAATAAAGGATGCTCTCGACAGCGGCTCGAGCGAGGTAACAGGACCCGAGGACGTACTGCGGCAGGCTGGATATCGAACAGCGATTGGGAAAGCGTCAAAGGGACACTTGTGGATTTTTGCTTTGTTATGTTTTGTTTTGTTTTGTTCGTTTGCCAGTCACCGGGAATCGAGTCAACCAGACACGGATTTACCAAAGTCTTGTAATAAAGTTTCGGTGGCGGCGTGCCGAAGGAGTCTTCTTTCTCCGAAGAAAAGCAATTGGTGCCCGGCGCCATTCGAATAAAAGATCCCCGGCCGATAGACGATCGATCGCAGCGTCAACCCGGACACTCCCTCTCCGTAAATGGTCTACTTTTGTCAATGGGAAAGATCGGCCTCGCGCGCGCGCGCGCCAAGCGTTAAACGTTAACGCGCAACGAGGCCGCCTGGAAAACAAGGCAACGGATAGCGCGGCTCCTACGTAGGGGCACGGGGCAGGGGCTCGATTCGTTAATGCTAATCGGCTGGCAATCGAGGTGATACCGACACAAAAAGGGCAATCGAACAACTTTCGAACGGCAAGTGCTCTGTCGTTAAGGCTGCTCACCGTCGTATCGTGAATAGAAATGCTGCGGATGGATGTTCGCACCGGTGATTGGAAAGCCACGGAGAAAGACTGCTTCTCATTATAATCGCCGAGCGAGATCCATTAAATCGGAAGATCAGCCAGTGGACAAATGATGTTCGTGGCCCGGGGATGGTCGGTAACGAGGAGCCGCTCCTTTCCTCCGTGTGTATCTTCAAAGATTCGGCAACTTTTTCATCCGACTTATCCTAAACCATTTCTAATTCCCCCCCCCCTTCATATACCCAACGACAACCCCGCTTCATACTTTATTATCCGTGCGCTGCTAACCTAACAATTCTTAAACGTAAGCGAGCACTCGATTCACACCTCCCCCCGGTCGCCCCGTCGCCCCGCCGCGCTATTCTCCGTATTCCCGAGCCTATTCACTCACTGCCCAGACACTTCTGCTAATAACAATAAGGCTTTCGGAGAAACGTTATATTACCAATTTTCCTGATCGAATACAGACGGTGGACAGGCGTTCGCGGTCCTCCGTAATTGATATGCCGGGGAAATTATAGCTTTCGAAAACTTGCTAACCATTAATTTATGACTAAAGTTTCTACGTATAAATATTGATTTCAATCAAATTTATTATTTTCAGAATTACTTGCGGATACGCTCTAGCACAGATTCAGCTGTGCACAGATACGCGCATAGATTAAAAGTACGTATGTACAAAAAGCTGTTAAGATATTCGATAGGTTTCATCGATTTCGGTATTTTCCAGTATTTTCTAGCCTTTTTTTAAAGACTTAAATGTTCGCAATTACCGAACGGAGCCTTAAACTTTTTATACGGCTTTATTGTTCTCGAAAATTAACTGAGTAGAATATATATATATATATATATATATGTGTGTGTGTGTGTGTGTGTGTGTGTGTAATTATAGACAGAATTGTTGAAACTTGCATGTATTGTAGCTTCAGGCTTATCGTGTCCTCGCATGGAATCCAACTCGGCATTTTAAATCATCATTGTATTACTGACATAAAGGTAAGTAGGCGTATATACGTATATATAATTTAGGCATTAAAATGGGAACGGGGTTGGGGGAGGAAGACGGTGCGATTGGGAATGTTATTGAATCATCGGCGAATAAGTCCTTGGCTGTCGCCGGCCATCTAAGTTTGAATAATCAGAGAACTTGGCAGCAGCCGTGCACTTAATTTTCACTCTCAATGATATTCGGAATGAAAATTTTTGGACGTGTCTTTGAACAATTGACATTTATGTCTCGGGGATCGTAAATTCGGCTGACATTCGGCTCTGAAAGTCCGACGGCCACTTGGTGGGGCTCGACGCGCCGTGCTCGAGCGCGCGGGAAGGGAAGGGAGGAGATGGCGGAGCTCGCCGGGACGGGAGGGTTCGGAGGGCCTTCGGCTTTATAAATTCCGGGAGCGCCCGAGGCGTCCAGGCACACTTGTCAGGCGTCGTCGTGCCCACGCTTCATTCGTGACGTCCGGCCTCGCCCTCGGGGAGGTCGAACGTCACGAGGCGCGGTCACGAGAGTTGTCGATCCTCGCGAGGTCCTCGAAATCTTCGCTTGGAAATAGTCTTGCTCAACTCTCGAATGTACCGCGTCGAGCCTGCGTCGACGTGGTCGGCATATCAGGACGACCGGGGCAGCTCAGACTATGCTTCCCTTTGCATATCGCGGTAGCCATTAACTGACCGATCGGCCAACAGAAGAGCAGGGTGAATCCTACCGAGGAAGCTAAAATCCGTAATATTAAGGCAGAATTCCCTGCTCGGTCTTGTCTCTCCTTCGGGAGGTATTCCTTCCCCCCCTCCCCCTCCCCCACTCCCACTGCGGGGAGACTTATCTGCTAGAGGAGCTTATGCATTCTGGTGGCCCTCGGCTCCCTCCTGCGATCGTAGCGTCGCCCGCGGGAGAAGATGCCGGTTTCAAGGGCAAATTGCCCTCACCGGGATGCGACTCTTCCTCGCGCTAATAAAGTGGAAACGGCAAACGAGAGATACTCGTTGGCTACCGTCTCTCTCTCTCTCTCTCTCTCTCTCTCTCACCTCGGGCCATCCGCCCTGGCCGAGCGCATACAATTACGCGCCAATTAACCGGTTTAAGCGGAAGCGCCCGTCGACGGATGCGTGCGCGTTAAAAGGATCGAGCGCCGCGCGGGAAATCTACACCCGGCAGAAATCGAAAGTTAATCCGATCCCTCTTTCGCACTGCGGCGCGCCTATCATTGTCCGTGGGAGGAGGGCGGATAATGGCTCGGATGCTGCTGGATCGCGATGTCCGGCTCGTAAACTTCCTTGATTAGCGCATTCCGGGGGCTAATTAGCGATAAACCCTTCGGCTCCTCTTTGCCCGAGGGCTGAAGGACTTTATTAAGCTTCCAGATGGCCGATGACCTTTTTATAAATATTAAGTGGTCTTCGGGTCCCAGTATCGGTTGAAGCCCATACCCCAATACGATCGTCATATTTTCGAGCTCGACTCCGTAACCTCGCGACTGTTGTACTAACGGACACATCCAAATTTGCGCGAAATGATGGGATTGGGGTTATTTATTGAACGGATAAGGTAGATTTAAGAAGAGCCTAGAAAAAAGGTGAACGATGGATTAACTGGACCTTCTACTCTCCTCGATTTCCTCAATTTTTCCTCTTTTCGCTTTTTCTGTGAATCCTCTGCCATTCTCTCTCTCTCTCTCTCTCTCTCTCTCTAGCCACTCGTCAGTCGACATGCAAAAGTCTCTGTACATCCAAAGAGCGGCAGGAGTACGTTAACCTACACTTTCACCGGCGACCAAATGACCTCGTATGCTGCGGCTCGAACTCCTCCCGATCAACTCGTAACGTAAGCTTTTTTTTTCATCTCCTATGCCCTTAGTGTCTTGGCGCTCGATTTTCATTTTTCAGCTTTCCCTTTGCCCAGAGTTCTCTCGTCTATAATCATTGAAGAAGTTGTTGCAGCTCGTCAACTTTTTCCGCTACGACCTCATAATACGCGATCCGTCTGTCTTATGGGGCCGTAATAGAACATTAACCGTTCATAACTTGTGTTTAACTTGTCCGACAGACCTTTGACGAAAAGAAATCTACAATTAAAATAATTTATTCGGCATTGATTTCACCGGCCCGTCGAGAAAATAAAATTTAACACCGAAGACTAGAAGTACCAACTCTACTACGTCGGCGCTTTTTTCACTCGGCTTAACGCTGACTTAACATTACTCCTCACTCGTCCCCGGGTAAGCAATCCGGGCTCCCAATCCTCCCACCCACCCGACGCACACGCACGCACGCTCGTACGCACGCACGCACGCTCGCGTGAAAGAGCCTCGCTGTCAGCCACTTTTCGCACCTCTCCAACAATCCTGCAAAAAGCCACAAATAATACACACGTAGAGAGAGAGAGAGAGAGAGAGGGGGGGAGGGGTGGGAGGGAGAGAGAGATGCGGACGACGGCCTTGATATATAGTGAGCAGAAAAATATAAGCGATGGCTCGGAGAGGCCCGGAGCGCTTCCCCTCACGGGTACGTCCGCTTTACCTCGTGGATGTCTGCCACGATGGCTCCTTCCCCACCCATTATCCCATCCCCGGCACTTTGCGGTCCATATTAATGTAGTCCTTGTCGTTGGGCGCGCGGCCGCCGATAAGGAGAGAAAATAAAGGCGAGCCCGAGGAGCGCCGTACTTATGATCAGCCAATTAGCGGACTGTAATTGATCAATGTTCGAGGCATCGATTGACAGATAAATCAACGCAGCCAGCACTTGTGCGTCGAGCGAATGAGACCCGACTACGATTAACATGGATTCTCGTACTCGCTACTCAATGGGGCCGACCCCCGTCCCAGCTCCGGCCCTTATTTTTATTCCACTGATAGATAAGACTAGCCTCCGATAGCCCCCGTATCTTCGATTACGTTTCATATGGGTAAATATTAGCGGGATATCAGGGACAGCGAGCCTCGGGCGAATAATTGAAAAGCTATTTCTTCGGGAAACTTATTAGCCGATCGTACGTACCAATGCTATTTTCGGTTTACCTGACCTGACCACCTGTCCATTCGGACCAGACGCGCCGAAATATTTGTCCCATTATTATTTATTACTCATTATTTATCATCTATTACTTATTACTTATTACTTGTTACTTATTACTTATTATTTATTATATATTATTTATTATTTATTATTTATTATTTATTATTTATTATTTATTATTTATTATTTATTATTTATTATTTATTATTTATTATTTATTACTCACTGGTCGCGCATTAAAGTCAAGGGATTGTTTATTTCTAATAATATTTATAATGATAGAGTATTATTTCTTATTTCTCTCGAAGCTTTTCAGTGCGCGTTGAATTTTCTTTTTCCCCTTTTACATCTTCTTCGCTCATAATGTCCGTAAGAGAAGCTAGATAGTCTCTGTGATAAACGTTATATCAAGAATTATTAAACGAAGCCTATTGATAATTAGGATCGTCTGGGTTTTTAGCACATGGGCATCAGCGATCCCCGTCACTGACACGGGCAAATGAAGAAATAAGAGACCCGAATGTCTCCGATCGGGATTATAGCGCAGCGTAATTAAACAATTAAATCTTCCACTAAAATCCTCGTAAACATTATGTGAACCTTCCTTAGCATTCCCTTGGTCACATTTATGTAAAAGCGCTCGACGCAATGATTGTATTTAAAGGGGGGACTTTGCGGAAATGAAACCTGTTACGCCGATCTGCGCATGCTCGGCCATTAAAATATGAAGCCGAGGGAGAAAAAAAGTAGCCGAGGAAAAATACGGGACATAGATCAGCGAAGGAGAAAGAGTAAAGGATGGAAAAGAAATAATTTCTATTACAGAATGCGGATCTCGGGCGAGTTGGAGCATTTTCCATATAATTATTTCAGGCTTCTTTTATGTACATGCAAATAAACTTTCTGAAATGATCAATTGAATGTTTGGATCGAAATTATACGCACAAGGAATGCATTATTTACTGATTACAATGTACCAAGTCCAATTTAGATTAGCGTACATGCTGAATTCGAATATAAATATCCGTTGCTCGTGCCGCTCGGAAAATAAATTACATAACCGAGCCTGTCTTTCTTCTCTTTCTTCCCTCCCTTCTTTCCTTCTTTACTTTTTTTTCTTTTTCTTTTTCACGCTGAGATAAGTAATTTACGATTTAATCAATAAAGCTGCATCGTTGCGAAAAGGATCGCAATGCGTGTTGTGTTTCTGAGAATTAACGAAAATTCCCACCGGCCGACTAAGCAAAAGCATTCCGAAAGGAGCGTTCGGTTATTGAATTTCAGCTGAGCGGAGCCTTTTCGCGGCAAGTAACAGCGCAGCACGCGCTCGCTTATTAAATGTATTTTCATTTCATCGCCGCGTATTTATTCGCACTGTGTTCGTGGCCGGTAGGCTGGCGGCGGGTAGGCTGGCGGCGGGTAGGCTGGCGGCGAGGGTGGCGGCGGCAGTTACCGGATAAGAGATACACTGCGCCAAATAAAAAATCGCTATGATTATGAATGTAATTGTTAGACGAATGCCGGGATGCCGGGCAGCAGAAGAATTCACGGAGCAGCGAGTTTCCCTGCGAATTTCCCGACTATGACTAATGACTCGGATTCTGAATTTCAAAGTTGGCAAATGCCCCCGCTCGGCCAGGGCTAATTACGCCTCGGCTGTACTCGCCGTGCATCAGTGCTCGATTGTTCGCTTGGCCGAAGGAGTTTCGGCCTCGCGAGGCCCACACGCACTCTCGGCCATTTATCCGGGGCGCCGGAAGGGGGAGGGGGGGGGGAACGGGGGGGGGAGCTTGTCAGCTCGGCAACTGTTTCACAAGAGTAATGGGATCCGATATCCGTTTATAAAGCAGCCGGGAGATAATAAAATCTGGCATTCGTCATTAATAGCGGCGGGCTGCTCCCCGCATAGCTCCCCGCTCCGCCATTACTCGCCGACCCATTGTTTCGACACTCTCGGTCAGCGCTCGGGACCGCGCTTTCCTGACAATCGTCGACCCGAGAGCCAATTATGCGCTACGTACGCCCGTCAGTCTATATATAAGCGCTGATCTGCCCAATTCCTCCTGAGCGACCCCGAGCCTCCCCGCCCTTCTAATGCAATGCAAAGAGCACGTGATCCCGACAGAGAGCGGTGAACGGCGCGAGGATTTCGCGACCTAGTCTCCCATCCCTTCCTTCCTACCTTTATCCTAGTAGAGGCCTCGCCTCTGCCGTCTCTGCAGTCTCCACCCGAGCCGGACTGCGCAGAGACCATTAATCAGTGACCCTCCTCAAGGTTGCCCGAGAGTCGTATTTCCGGCCGACGTTCTGATGTTGGGGCACCCAATGCCGGATGTCGGGCAGACTCTGATTCTGACTTTGACTCTGCGGCGATCCAGACGCATCCAGCGGTACCGAGCTCGCCGAAAATCCCCATTTCTTATTTCTTCCCGTGGGTATTTAACTTCAAACTTTAGTCACCGATTCTACCCGACCGTCCGGGTATTTTAAATCCCAGCCTCCCCTCCCCAAACCAACCGACTCCCCGCCGCCATCGTTATATCCGTCCGTCTGCGTGTTCACGATCTCGCATCTTATCTTTAACACTCCTACTATTATTATGCCGAGTCTACTCGGTGCGCCCTCTTTACTAATTTGTAATTACAACTCCGTCCTGCATTTCAATACGAACCGTAACTAAATATATTACGAGCTCGTAACATTTCTTACATCTGTTCCGTGCAGCTACACAATCGCATTCTCGTTCGTGCATATTTTCCCCTCGCATTATTAAAATTAACAATTTCCCGTACCAGATACTAAACTAATACGTCAACCGTCAATCAGTCAGTTGCGCAATGTGCTGATCATACGCATTGCCACTTAGATATCTAAGATATAATCCTATAATGGACAAGGGATGCTGCGTGTAGTTTTTATCTGTTCGGTATCCTTAGTCCTTTCAGTCGAGCATTTCAAATGACAAGGAAGAGATTATAAATTGCTTGGCTTATAAAGTGATTTCCGTTCCCTCTAATGTCCTTGAGAACTCGACATTTTTATCAAATCCTACTCAAAGCAAAGTGTTTCCTTCTCTTTCACTTCCCCAAGAGATAACTAGGGAAATCCCTAGATTTCATCGGCGCTCGCATCTCCGCATTTCCGAATATTATGATAAATGCATAATTTACAAAAATTAATAACATCCGAACGACAATTTTGTTCAATTGAATTTCTGGAGTACATTGAAAAAAGGTCCAAAGATGTTGTGGATCGAATGGGAGGATACAGATGTAAATGGCTCGTTCACCTGATTCAAAACGCTTCTTTACGGCATTGCCATTATATTGCTGTCCATGTTCTTTTCCGTTCGTTCGCGGTTTTGAGAGAGAGAGAGAGAGAGAGAGAGAGAGAGAGAGAATGTGTGGGACACGGAGAGAACGAGCCGCGTAGGTGTGTCCAGACTCTCGGCAGGTGCGCGCCTGACTAGGGTAACATCATCACCGGAACATTATCCTCTCGACACTGGAAAATTGAACTTGAAACTTTTCAGGCATGTGGAGGGTCGGTGGAGACAGGTTGATCGATAGAAAAAACGATCATAAAGAGACGATGGGAGAATCGACGAACGGAACCGCGAATGAGCAACAAATCAAATTTCCTCAGAAAAGGTGTGGCTTAATCCTTCTCTCTCTCTCTCTCTCTCTCTCTCTGTATCTCTCTGGCTTTCTCGCTCACTCCCATGGGCCGAGCCGAGCCTTTGAAACATTTCGAATTGAAATACTTTGTAGATTTCAGCGCGTATTACTGATATCCCCATGATTATTCATCTTTTTTCCTCTCCCTTAAGAGCCTTCAACTTGAATTACGATTGCAATATGTTCCTTGTAATTGTGGGCGCGCTCACGCATTAGTGTGCGTATGCCAGCTACAGGGGCCTCTACGTTCCTACCTACGCCTATAATTAAAGGCTAGATGGTTTACTGTAGATGTGTATTTGAAATATATACTGTATCAATACAAGTATTTTGTTTCCCATAACTTATCGTGCAAAAGAATGTTAATAGAAGTTTTATCATTGGCCTGATTGCTTAACGAGAAGCTCCAAGTAATTTCCCTTCGAAATTATGTTAAACAACGAGTATATAAACAAGTGCACCAATAAAATAACAACAGCAATAATAAATTATAATAGTAATAATAATAATTAAATAAGTAAATAAAAATAATAAATATTAATGATAACAATGAAAGCTATAATGGCGATGATGATGAAAGGAAGAGGTATTTATAAGGGAGAGGAGCCACGAGGTGGGGATGAGTAGCTAATGAAACAGTATCGTGAGGGAGGGGCGAAGATTAACCGGGACCGGATATTCCAATGTCAACAAAAGTATCCGCGGCGTAACTCAAAGTGAAAATTTAGCATTTAACTTCTTATTTCTCGGCCAAAGGGCGGGAAGGGGGCAATCAACCGACGAGCGGGTCCCAGGTCTTGCGTAAGCGGTAATTATTTTCCAAGCCGACTCGAGGCCGAGTGCGAAATCGTGGGATATCGGGAAATCGAAAATTTGGTGGCAGGAACACACACAAAGAGAGAGAGAGAGAGAGAGAGAGAGAGAGAGAGAGGAGAGTGCAGTGCTTAATTACGAGTTAAGAACGCTTGCGCTCTTTCCACCCCTCCCGCCGTTACTTCTCTACACCCCTAGTCAGGGTCCGAGCTGAGAGGCTATCGTTAGAAACCGCAGGGGACAAATACAATCGGGAGATCGATTCCGAGCCCTCCGAGGCCCCCCGACTCCCGGGACGTAGCTCGTTTAAAAAATAAAAGTCATTGGTCTCGTCAACGCCGCGCCTCGCTCATTACGTCTTTGAGGCTTTTCATATGAGTCGTAAGTGGCAGTCGTAAGTGCCGAAGCTGAATTACCATCTGCCGAGGAAAAATATTGACCGATACCGTTATCCATGGGCATTATCTCGAAGGAACTTGCAAAACGTTTTCATTTTTTACATTTACATAAACGAAAATGCAAGTGGCTCCCTTCCGTCTATCTAGTGTATATTTAGTAGTCTACGGCTACTAAGACGTTGTTTTAAAGCATTCCGTCGTTACGGCGATTAACTAATCCGAGGATCGTTTCCCAATAGGTCCTGGACAAATAATCCCCACCCTCGCTCGTACCACCTTTCCCCGTGATTATATAATATGAACGGCTCCATCCGCGTCTGGTGATGGATCGCTCGGGCCTCCGCGGATGGAACTCGCTAACGAAAGCATTTCAGTTTAGCCGCTCGGGAGTCGCGGCTCCTTTCCATGGCTGCATGTGTACAGACAGGGCCCGTGGGCGCCCGGAGCTTCAAAGCGCACGTGTTGCGTCACCACTGCGGCAGATAAGGCTTTCACTGCACTTCGTAATATTTGATTCTCCCAACAAAGTCCGGATGCTAGCGTGGCTTTATCTCCCCGTTCGTCGATCGGGTACCTGTCCTTGCCATTTCGTCGGAACCCCCCTCCCCTCGATTCCCATGCGGACCGCCGCCGCGCGCCCATCGTCTCGCGGACTCGCTGCATGCATTACGACATTTTAATACCGCTTTTGTGTCGGTGCGATCGTTCGCATGTATCAAGCCGTTTTACATAATTATCCTCCTATAATCTCACATTCAATTTACTTTCACGAATTATATGCACTTTTATTATGGGATCTATACTTTCACAAATTTTACTTATTCCCCGGCATTAATAATAAACTTCCTTTCCTCGGGCACAATCGCTCCTCGAAAATCTACCTACGTATTACAAAGCCAATAATTATCTGACAATGGCAAATATCGTAGCTAATGTCGCCTCATCGATCAAACGATCCGTTCGCTTTCCCCTTATCACCTCCCCCCCTTCCCTTCCCTCTCCCACAAAGCACTCCATCACTTATCGTCCGATTCCCTGCGAAAGAGCCGCACAGCGAGGAGATTCAAGTACGGTTGAATCGAGACCCCGATTTCTCATGGACCTGAATTGTTCTGGCCGACTTGAGCGTCGGCAACCCGATACGTTCCCCAGTAATGGCGCTCCCCATACCGCGAGCTTTTTCATCTATGTGTTATTGCCGTTATTGTTAATTGTATCGTTTATCAAGAGCACGGCCGTGAAAGTGAGTCCGCGAGTGAGAGTGCGCCGATTTATTAAAAAAAAAAAAAAAAGATAAAAGAATGTAACGAGAGCTAAGAAAAAAATAGCCATCCAGTTATTTCAAACTTATTTCTAATACTTTAATACTCCTGTGGCATCCAATACTTGTCAGTCCTTGAGCGTATACCTACGTACTTGTCAATTCGTCTCTCTCTCTCTCTCTCTCTCTCTCTCTCTCTCTCTTTCTTCTCTTTCTTTATAAATATAAGCTAGGAGAGTATAAGATCGAGGATTATTGGATTTTCTTCATATTATTGCATATCGGCATGATTAGCTTTCGTTCGGGACTTTCTCAATGAAATGGCTTTAAGAGTAATGGTCCTCCGGTTGCGAGGGGCCGAGTGAGTTGCATTAACAAAGGCAGGGAGGGGCCGGGGCCGACGTCGGGAAAGCAGATAATGTAAGCTCGCGAAGCGGAGTAAGGTTAAAGTTAGCGGTGCTACGGAGGAATGGAGCGCGGAGGGACAGCTTCCTGGTAAAGCGACGGAGCCGCTGCCACCGAGGAAAAGTGAATGAGGGAGCAAAGCGGCGTCGGGCCGGCCTTCGCTCGGCCACGTCTCCGCATCAAACGTATATCAGTGTCGGAGGCTCGTCACGACTCTTCCTCATTCCCTGCGCATTCCCCGCGCATTCCCCGCGCATTCTCCCCGCATTCCCCCGCATTCCCCCGCATCACCCTTCATCCCGTTGGAGAGCCCGTGGAAATTTGGAAGTGAAAGAGCCGCGCTCTACGTCCCCATCGACAGTCACGAGCGACTCTCCTCCCCCGCCAGACCCTCTTCGCTGATTGAATAATTAAGTCCCGAGGGTCCGGACATTGTCAATCTAGCGATCGACCATCCATATTTTCATGACGCGAGTGCTAGTAGTTTATGCGAGGAAGAACCGTAAGACGGCAAAAGGTGACTTACCGGCAGAAGTAGTAGAGAGGATGGCGAGTGCCTGGCCGCGGCCTGCCTCAACCTGAGAAAGTGTAGCAGCGGGTCTTCGTTCGCCCGCAGCTCGTCCAGGGTCCTTCGCGCCTCGGTGTAGCTCACCAGATATAGCCAGTAAGCATCCCAGAAGGATGCCGGGAACAGGTCACCTGCGAATAGATAACGAGTTAACTCGTACTCGTCGACCCCGTATTTGTGCACGCGTTCCCTTCCTACGCTTCCTTCCCTCCCTCACTCCTTCCTTCCTTCCTTCCTTGCATCGAGAGACAGAGAGAGAGAGAGAGAGAGAGAGAGAGGAGAGAGAGAAGGCGCAGGTTATAATTCATGGCCAGTGAGTAGCTTAAGGTCCGGACGATTCGAAACGGAAGTTAAAAGTTCAAAAGACCTTCATCTCGAGCCACTGACTTTTCGTTGATCGCCAGCCCCGGTCACTCTTCCCCCGAGAAATATTTTAAGCTCAAGGGGTATATTGAGCCTCTTTGTTTTAGAGAAAGTTGACAAAAATGTATTTACAGTTCAGTAGATGGCGCAGATGGTATGTAGATATTATGCATTGAGATAACGATCCTTTTCCAGCAAAGAAGAATGAAATTTCCCTACGATAAAGGAGAATACGCCGTTGCGGGCTCGCGCATTTTAAGCTCTAACATAGCCTAACGTAGCCTTTCGTTGCAAAAAAAAAAAAAAAAAAAAAAAAAAAAAAAAAATAAATAAATAAATAAGTAAGTAAATAAAGAATTTTCGTCTGGCATGAAATGAAGGAGGCCCGATTTGATATGGCCGATTCCTCGGATTGCACTTTACCGAAGGTGCAACGCATCCGCGACCGGAGCTTCTCCTCCGTCTCTCGCTATCACCTGCTCGGTATTTATTAGCAACGAATCGTTGTTTATCGTCGGCACTTATGAATGAAGTTAAGGGAGGGAGGAGAGATGGAAGGATGTAGGAAGCGCGCCGAGAAGACAATGGCTGATGAATCTCCTGAGCTCGGAGGAGGAAGGCGACGAAAAACCGAACTGCGCGAAGAATGTTTCTTTATTACGGGGATTTCAAGCGGGGACGCGAACATTCGGCCGAGGTTCACAAAGATTTTTCCGCATAACTGCCGTTCAAGTCCCCCTCGCCCCTCACCCAACACCTTATAAAATTCAATAATATATTGCATTACTGAGAGTGCGCTCTAATCGTCCTATCCCTCGGCGTTACAAAGCACTTTTTAATTGTCAGAAGGGAGTCTCTGGCCCATGCATAATGAGCCCATAAGTTGGTAAGTGGGTAGGCGACGGGTGGAATGGTCGCTTCGTTTGTCGAGGGATGAGGGAATATAGACGGCCTGGTCTCTCCTTAACCCACCACCAATTTCTCTCTCTTTCTCTCTCTCTCTCTCTCTCTCTATCTCTCTCGCCCAGAAGAAGCTCCGCGGTGGCATTGAAATAAACGAGCAATTAAAGCTAAGAAAACAAACGTGAGAATAATTTTCCCGCATGAACGGCGGCGAGCTTGACCTGGAGTCCCGGAGCCTCGGATCTTCCAGGAAGGTGGTTTTTCCTCGGGCTGGTGACCACTCGCCGTTGACGTCGTCGCTGCCGCCACCGCGCCAGTCCCATAGAGTTCCCTCATGCGCGCGCGTCCGCCCGCGTGGGGATACGGAACTCGCGCTCGAGGAAGAGCTTAACATGATTTACCGGCGCATCGTCCACGTCCGTCTGTCGGCCTTCGACCGCGAGACCCGGGCACTCAAAGCCTCCGAGGCTCAGCACTCGAGCCGTTAAAAAGAAAACGGACGACGCCGCGATTACGTGAAATTTACGACGGTCTCGCCTTTCGTCCGACGCTTATTTCCCGCTTTGTGGTCCTTTGTGGAATTCCACAGTCGCAAGCTTGCAGAAGCTCAGCCGATACCAACTTACCGGGCTTGAAGCTTTCTCCGTCCCAATTTTCCAGGGCGCCTCCGATCTGCAAACAAAAAATTGACACTAATAATTGACCAAGAATAATTCGTTGGCGGGGAGGGGCTTGGGACGTCGCGGTACCGAGCCCGGTACAATCAAGTTACCTCGAGCCCTTCTAACTGATTTCTTACGGCAGGGGTACTCAAAGCGCACGCGTAAACAACTTGTCGATGGGGACGAAAAATCGAGGGGAAAAAAACGACAGAACCTATCGGCGCCACGTCTTTTTTACGGCGATTTTCGCACAACAAGCCGTCGCATCTCCTAATCAGCAAACATGTCGCTTGATCATTCCACGAGCTGGCCAAAAGGAGGAGTTATTGAAGTTGTAAAGGGGATGGAAGGGAGCGAGGGAGGGAACGGCTCGCTGGAAAAGCAAGTCGATCAACGCACCGAGGAGACACGCTCCGATCCCCACCCTTAATTGCCAGTTCCTCGAAGAAGAGCTCACTCAGCCTTCCACGCCATCCCCCGTCCCCCTCCCGTCCCACCTTCCCGCGCTCCTGGCCGGCGCGCATCAGCGCACGCTCGGTTATTTCGAGACGCCCTATCAACCGGCAGGCAGTATGTAATCACAATAAAAATCGTGTCCACACCTGGACGTCGTGGCTCCCCCCGCTCACGCATCGGCACACTCACACATCCTCAGCAATCACTCCCCGGCGCTCCATCCCACTGACTCTGACTCACTCCCTCCCGCCCCGCTAACCCCACCCAACCCCGCGGGCGACACGAACCCGCGATCGCCGCTCCGACTCCGACTGGCTGCGCTTATGTATAATCGATTCCTTGTTAATTACCCACTCGAGCAGGGGCATTTCTTCGTTTATAGCAGGGTCGCGGGGAGAGGCTCTCTCGGATGGCGCCACGCCCCTTCTCGAGACGAGAGGACATGCAAAGGAGCTAGAAACGGTCCCGCTCTACTTTATTAAATTAGAATGCCAGAGATCCGCGTTTCTCTCCCTGTCGATGACTCGGACTCCTGCCGCGTGGGGCGTTGAGGGACACGGGGCGGTCGCGATCAGCAGCACGAGAGGAGAGATGAAGGAGGATGGAGAGAGAGAGAGAGAGAGAGAGAGAGAGAGAGAGGAGCCGACAGCGGGTCGTTCAACCCACCCCATCGAAAGTTCTCTCGCATGACGAATTACTCGCCTGCAGATAAGTAAAAAGGATTAACTGCCTTGTTAGGGATATGTGCTACGCGTGTGTCTCGGCATTATCTCCCCTTCCTCAGCTAGCCCCAAGCTCGCTCCCGCTCACTGTCTTTCTTTATTTCCCTTTGGCTGCGACTTCGCCTCGGCTTTTTTCATCCCCCCCCCCAACGATGTGTGGGATGCGCGCAGCAGCTCATCTTGTACCAATATACATGCGCATATATATGCCCGCCTGACTAATTGTGCACCCGATCTGATGTTTGTTCTTCGAACACTGCATTTTACTTCTGATTCCCTTCACCGCCCCTCCCGCACGCACAAATACCGCTCTCTCGCCTGATGGATGTACACTATTTTCGATTGCAAATGACGGGGAGGAAAAAAAGGGTATGATCGGGACCCGTCCCGAGGAAAATCCGAGATGGATATTGTTCGACCAGTCGTCCAACCCCTCCGGTCTCCTCGTGCCCCTTCTCCACCTGGCCAATTGCCCTCATCTAATGAAAATGCCTATCGCCTTGGTCTTCGTCTCGCGAGATTCTCCACTCCGTTTCCCTAAGAGAAAAACGAGGCCTGTAAAACGCATTATTAATGAAAGGTAATCATTAAGACCGACCGGCGGCCGTGAATAACTGCGGCATCGGGATTACTACTGGTAGTGTCAAAATATTATACGCCGAGATATCGAATGAATTCGAAACTGAATTATTCTTACGGCGCGGAAGGGGAAAGAAAGGACGAGTCCTCTTAGTCGTGGGCCAGGGCGACTCCTCCTCTCGCGAATTTGTCCATTTTTTTTTCATTTAAGCAGGCGCCATTTGTCTTGGCAACGATCCGTTATACTCGAGAATCATCTCGGCTCGCTGGCTTTTATTTAATATTATACCATTCGAATGAATTCCCCGCTCCCTCTACATATTCGAGCCTATACATATTTTTTTCCCAATTCGTAATTTATAAACTTGCCTATGAGGCCAATACCTCCTACCCGTACATATATCCCAATTGAGATCGACGAGGTACCACAGTACGAATTACGATACTTTTTGCTGTTTCTCATGAAATCGGCGATCCGCGGTACCCGAAATTCATCTCCCCTCGCCCTACTTACTACCGCAACCACAGCCTACCGAAGCACCAATAAATACATTTAATTAAGCCGATTATTCAAGTTAATGTAATTATATTTTAATTGCGTATATCAGAGCTCTTTACGAGCCTCGTTAAATATTACTCTACAAGCGCTAATGTAAGGCTTCATTATTCGTAAAGCTCTACCGAAAAACATTGGACACGTTTATTATTGCGACTAACGCCATCTTTTTTCAATACCATTTCATTCCCTTAATTCCTTCATTATTCAAGCGACATAACTCATCGTCTGCACGTATGAATATACCTATTAAAAAGCCGATTCTCGGCCTCTAGTATTTTCAGCGAATTCCTTCATCGTATAAATTTATCTTTTAAAATAAATCCGAACAATTATTATAAACCATTTACCAAATACCACTTGTACAAATTATTCAGAAAAAGTGTCTTATTATAAAAGCCCATCTATAATGTATTTCCTATATTAGCCTCGACATATTCCATTTAAAATAACATCTGAAAAAAGATTATACGCACACGGAGATCCATAGATCTTGTTGCCGTTTAATGAGTTTAGCTGAAAAAGAAATCATTGGATTTACTCAAGACTGATGTCCCTAGACAAATTCGAGCAAAAAATCTATTGTCGAACCGTTGGCCCGGGCGGGCAGTCCTTCTTATCACAAAATAACTATCAACGCATTTAAAGTCGTTCAAAAACAACAAGGAGATGGAAGCTGGACTCGGATCAGCCACACAATTTATACGCTAGTGCGTATCTGCCTGTGCGCAAACATATCTACGTATATACACGTTTACATGTGTATATATTTTTAGTACTACCTCTTATGCATTTATGCATTGCATTATGCTGCAATGGCTTTGAAGAAGAAAGAAACGAGTTTAAAAGAACAAAAGCAAAAGGAAAAAAATGAGCCAGATTGTATGAGTGTGCGCATGTGTCAAGGGACACAGATAAGTAGTGGCTTCGGAAGGGGTGGGGCAGGGTGGGCTGTGAGGTAAGAGAGCGAAACCGAGCGAAACCGAGCGACTGAGAGAAACAGAATCAGCGAAAATGAGAGAGAGAGAGAGAGAGAGAGAGAGAGAGAGAGAGAGGGAGAGAGGGAGGGAACGAGAGAATTACGGGATCGGAGGAGGGGGAGAAAGTTGAAGCACGCAAATAAAAAGGCAATAGTAATTTGTATTTAAAAAAGATAAAGAGCATAAGAGCGAGCGATACTATGCAGCAAACTGAAAAGAAATAAATCCTTTGCTTTTGTCGACAGAGTAAATTAATTTTTTCAAATTAGCCTCCGACAAGCTGAATGAAAGTACAAAGACGTATATTATTTCTTTTATTTCTTGCCTATATATAAAATCAGAAATTAATCTCTTTTTTTTTCTTCCTCTTTTTTGTAGAAAGCCATCTAGGAAGTTATATAAATATAAATGCGTATGCATGCACGTGCATGCGCGTGCACAGGTATGCGTGTGTGCCGACTGTTTATTGAGCCTAGGGCTTCTGGAATTTTACCGATAACAAAAATCCTAGATCCCTCTTCTGCTTCCAGAGAGGCGTCTTATACGTGGTTATAGTGCAGGGCTGCCTTGGAAGCGAAGGTCAATGAATCACGATAGGAATTTATTAGAAGCTCCGAGAGTAAAGTGCGCTAGGATATATCTCTCGCCTCTGTTTGGAACTTATGCAGGATTACGTAATTTTAGTCACGGAATTATGTTAATCTAGCTCTATTGATTCGAGCAGCAGAGGCACGAGGACGTTAGAAAAAGAAGAGACTGAGCGCGCGGGCGGTTAGACGGGCGGGAGGGGAAAGTGTTGGAGTTGAAGGGATAGGCCGAGAGAGTGGGGCAGCGACGGGAGATATGGGGGGGGGGACGAGACGCGGAGAAAGAGAGTTGTGCAAGTACCCCTTATACTGAAAAATGTCATTAACTCACATACAAGTCAACGTTCTTTCCAGTTCTTTTTTACCTCTCCTCGCTTGTATCTCCTACGTCTCCGCTTTCGTTCCACTCTAAATTCTTCAGAATGACAATTAACTCCATTAATGACCTTTTACCCTTTTGTAATAAAAAAAAAAAAATAAATAAACAAAAAATAAATAAATAAAAATAAAAAAAAAAATCTAAAGAAAAAAAAAAAAAAAAAAAAAGAAAGAAAAAGAAAAGAAAGAATAATAGGATAATGAGAAAAGTAAAGGGGACAGAAATGAAAAAGCTAATGTCCGTCGACCGGAAAAACGATTTACATTTTATTTGAGATATTAAAAACTTTCAAATTCTTTTAATCTAGAGAGAGAAAAAAAGTGAAATAGCTTTAACGCTACAATTTATAACCACTTATACAATTATATATTTTCAAATTACCGGAACTGGTTTCTCAATTCCATGTCATAGTTTAAGTCTATGGTTGTTATGTTAATTCGACTATTTAATGATATTTATCGGCGTTCGTACGAATAAAAAAAAAAGGCTTACGTATTGTAAGAAAATATTCAAATAAAACAAAAAATAACAACAACAACAACAACAACAGCATCAACGATAGCAGCAGAAGCAGCAGCAGTAAAGAGGAATATATATATACACACACACACACAATATATATATATATATATATATATAAGAAACCAAGTCTCCTTCATTATATAACACGGGCCTTATGGTAAATAATAATTGAATTGAATAGTTAGAGGGTAAAAAAAATGAAAGCAAAGCTTTAAATTTACCAGCCAATTTATACAGGACATTTAACTGTATTTTTAATCGCCTTCCTCTCGTTATTTCACCTTCCCATTACGTGAGAGAAGAGAAAAAGTTAAAGAAATGCCAGCCTCCATGAAATGATGCGTGTCACGTATATTGCAGTGCCACGTAATCAAGGACACGTCTGTAAATGCAGAAAGTCGCTGCGCAAGAAGACTCTTTCTATGATTGGGCGATTGGAGGGGGCCCAAGGGTCCGCCCTAAGTATCTGCATTCATGTTCACGATGACACGGACTAATGAAGTCGTGGCCATAACAAAGCCGATAAGTTTTACGCAATAGCCGAGGGAGACTTATTACCGAGGAGCGGCCATTATATAACGATTAAAGGCCGCGGTAATTTCAGATCTGTATTTATACCATCAGTCGTTATTGATGATATTTAAATAACTCTGGGGCCAAATATCATTTAAGCCCACAATGAACGTAAAATGCTTTATGCGCCTCACCCTTGCCCGCTTTTTATCAATTACTCAGCATTCTTCAGGTCAATATGCACTTATCGCTCGGAAGCACAGGACATTTTTCACAAATAAAAATCCGCCCCGGAGGATTTAATACTTCAATACCATTTGCATTATTATAACAATCCTACTTAAAAAATCAAATTCCTCATCATGGGCTAAAAAAAAAAAATAAAAAAAATAAAAAATAAATAAATAAATAAATAAATAACGAAATTTCAAAATTTTCCTTAAAAATTATATTGCCGAAACTACACTTTCTTCGAAGCCACATGCAATTATATATTTAATGGCCTGGGTATGCAACTCCGAAGGTGTTTAATTATTTTCTTAACTGTCAGTTTAACATTCCCTTCCTTCCTCTGTTAGCTTCAAATATTCTTACGAGAATATTCGTACGCAAGAGTTGGCTATATATTGGCTGCCTCAAAAATCCAATACGTCGCTAAGAAAAATTGTAATGACGACGACGAAGACGACGACCACAACAACAACAACAACGACAACGACAACGACAACCAATTCTCGTGATATATGAAAAGATCAGTTCATTTTTGGCAATTTTACACTTTTTCTCGAGCAGTTTAATTTTGTGAAATCGACGGAAACGAAGGTCGTTTGTACAAAAATGCCTTATAGAATTTTAGGGTCCTTAACGTTTCAAGTTTTGAGTGACTCAAGAGACAATTTTACTCCTTTATAATACACATGTTCAAGAGTGAATTTATTTAATGCTTTATTATAAATTATTGGACGATATAAGAAGAGAATAGATTTTACGGAAAATGATACTTTCGAGCTATTTTAATGGCTCCCTTCTATGACAACCTCAACCAGGATTTTTGTTGTTATTTTTTTTGCTGTTGTTGTCGTTGTCGTTGTGGCTGTGGTAGTAGTTTTTTTTTAAAAAAACCTTTTTACGTCTGCGGAACCAGTTTTTATTCGAGCGCATTAGGCTTTTTTGTAAACGTTGGTTTTATCCTTGATCGAGTGAATATGTCGACTACGATCGGGCCTCGCTTCGAAGATGGATATTCATTTTTCGTTCTTAATATTAATCAGCAGCAGCAGCAGCAGCAGCAGCAGCAGCAGCAGCAACAGCAGCAGAAGCAACAGCAACAGCAACAGCAGCAGAAGCATCAGCAACAGCCTTCTTAAGCTTTTAGCTCAAAATACACGCATATTTTTGAAAAAAGTATATTAGGAGGCTGAGGACGAATTTCATTTCTAATATTAAAATTCAGTCCCGAGAGAACATCAATTTTGATTAAGAGTCGGGCGAGTTAGACCCTGTCTAACTAAGATCGCGTTGGATATGATGATGCGAGACGCTGCTTGCCAGGACGAGGAAGAGAGGTGGGGCTTAGACAGAGATTAGCCTGTGTTCGTGAAATAAAGCAAGGACGTTCGCAGAAAAATGCGCCTCACTCCCGCGGGACGAGAACGTATCTTTTGTTGTTGTTGTTGTTGTTGTTTTTTTTTTTTTTTTTTGTTTCCACGAGACATTCAAACGAGCCCGAAATGCCATATTCTATCCTAAGACGGCGTATTCGCACGCAAGCTGACGAGTGGTGGTGCGCAGTGAGGTGGTGGTCGCGATTCTGGCGGCGGTGGTCGGGGGCCGGGGGGGGAGGGAGGTAAGGGAGGCAAGGGAGGTAAGGGTGGTAAGGGAGGTAAGGGAGGGATTGAGAGAATAATCAATTTTGTTAAAGCATTAATGATGCATAAGACCTATCGTCCGAGGAATCTAAATAAGGATAATAGACTATCCAATGCTAAGAACATTTATAATGAATTTCGCTCTAGGGAATTAGCATATTTGTAGCTCGGAATTATAGCCGAAAAAAAAGTTTAATATTACGCAAACGAAAGTCAAACGATAATCGTAAATTCGTGTAAAGATAAATATCGGACGTTTTAACGAGAGTGATTCGTGTATAAGAGACATTGTACGTGGTGATGGGATCGGAGCCAGATAGACAGACGGTTTAGTTGCAGCTCCGGCCACTCTAATTTAAAGTGTAAAATCTCGTTTCCCGTAAAAATAATTGGCTTACGAGCTCGCGCCGCTCGGCCGTTTCCTGGGCTTTAGTAGCCCCGAGCCCTTCCCGATAATCGATAGCCGACAGACTCGCTCCTCCCCACTCCTCCTCAGCGACCTTTTGTACGGTCAGCGGCGACTCCGAGTCCAGGACAATGGGGCTCAGTGGTATTTCGGAAAAGCTCGAGGTCGAGGATAATGAGCGGCCGAGGTATTTAACGGCACCTTCTCCCCCTCCCCTCCCCGCCCCGAGACCACCCCGTCACCGCGTACCGCCGCGAGCCACTGTTCCTCCCACTACCTTGACGGCTGAATAAAAACCGGACTCGGGTGTCGGCTGGAAGGATGCATCTGATATTTCAAGTGCGTGTAGCCATACGTTTCCTCGATTCCAGCACTTTTCCTTATCGGCTGCCCGCTGACCTTTCCTTTTCTGCTTTTCATATTTCGTCTTGTTTTTTTGTTTTTTTTTTTTTTAGTTTTTTTAATATATATATATTCGCCGTTTATGAAGAAACGCTGCTCCAGGAGCAGCGAGCCTGAAATCAGATACTCCCACGAGAGAGAGCGCCCGCGCCTTAGAAATCGTTTGTTCTTTCACTTAATACGCCTGTTGGGTAAATCGCATTGTCAGATAGTCCGGTGCTTTTCGCCAGACACAACTAAAACAGTTTGTCTAGCCTTATTTATTATCTGCCCGCGGAATATGCCTGGCGTCTGATTACGGCCAATTGGCCTTGGTCGTATTTTTTTTTTTTTTTTTTTTTTTTTTTTATCGTGCGAGCTTTCGGTAACGTCAAGCAGTAATAGCAACTGGTCGCCGCTCTACTCGGACGGCGGCACCCCCCCCCCACCCTCCACCGCCGTAACCACTACGACCGCCGCCCTAATGTATCAAATGCCCAGGAGTTTAGCATTTCCGCAATTGATGCAGATTTTCACGAGCCGCGAGTCTTCTCTACAATAAACTCTAAATAATGCACGTAATAATTTTGCAGAGTCCCGAGCCGTATAATCAGACAGGGCCGATTTAAAACCGTTATTAGTTCACCGTTGACGGGAATCGCCCGAGCCTTACGTAAATGAAGAGCGAAAACATTATTTCAATATGAATACTCCCGGATGAATTCCGATGAAGCATGCTCTGCAAAAAACTAAATTGGATATTGTACAAACACGTTTCCCATACAATGTAATTAAACGTATATTTTATCCCATTATACCGATACTTTATATATTATTTATACATTCCTACCTGAAACACCTAATCAGGAGGGAATTAAAAATTATTATCCCAGTTAGCCTCACGGTATATTAATTTGTCTTTACACGTCATTAACAACTATTCTTTCGTTCGTTATTTATTTAATTATTTTTATCTTTATTATCGCTGCTCTGGCTTTTACCGATAAATATCAATCACGGGTAATTTTAAAAGGCTTACTATAAAGCTCGAAGCGATCTTTACTTTAATTTTCTACAATATATTAACATTAACGGAATGCACAGTTTGCCCCGCCTAATTTCATCCAACATTTCGAGAAACTTTTATTTGTGAAAACGTGATATTCATGAGATTCGCAGACTCGGCAGAGACAAGTTACAAAAAATATTTTATCGAGCCGAATTATTTATTAAGAAAGTATTGCCGATTTTCCGATGTGGCGGTGAATTTTCACGATCTCGGCCTATAATTTATCCAGGGAATTCGGCCGTACGCACAGTGCGCATAAATCAGATTCGTTATAATTGGAGGAAATAATTTCGGGTCAGAAGATCGGCTCGAATTCCACTAATACACGTGAAATGCGAATTCGTAAGAGAGCCGAGAGCCGAATGCGAGACTTAAATCATATTGAAATCGTTTGAGTTCCCTTTATTCGCTGGCATTGAAAAGCACGAGGTGACAAAAGAATTCGACAAATTTCAAAAACTGTCTCTGTGACCGCGGCAGCAATTTATCGGACAAGATTAAATAAAATATAAAAAAAAAAAGAGAGAGAGAGAGAGAGAAGAAAAAGGAAAATCAATGAAACGGGTGAAGAAGAAGGAAAAAGATAAAAAAGTCATTCGTTGGCCTTTGCGATAAGAGTTAATCATCCGCAAGAGGGAGAAAAGCGAGAAATCATTAAAGCTATTTCGAACGCTTTATACAATAATACGATGGTCGGCTCGACTTCAATGCTAGATTATGGTGGTTGGCAGGTGGCGCGAACGAAGGGACCTCGCACTGAAGCTGCTCAGAAAGTCATTTTCGTAGAGAGAATATACTTTCTCAGTGCGCGAGGTAACCGAGTTCATTTTACGGTGGCAGAGGCTAAAAACAAGGCGACGAGATTCGTAATCCCGTTGTATCGCCGATTCTCTAAGTACAAGAGTAAACGCGAAGCGGCGGCCCTTCAAGCGAGCCGAGCAACGAAAATCTCCTCCTCCTGACGCATCCCCGTAGTTTTTGCAATCGTTACCCCCGGTCGAGGTAGATTGCCGGGCGGGTGGGAGGGGGCTTGCGGGTGGAGAGAGAGAGAGAGGGGGGGGGGAAGTGCCGAAGATTTTTACACGTCGAGACAAGTACTTTTCTTTCCTAAAGTTTATCCGTCTCGAGCCAAGCTCGTATCAGCGATCGCTCACTTGTTTATTCGATAATAACAGAGCGCGCGGTGCTCGTAGCGAACTTGTCATTGCGAGGAAAAATTTTTCGGATTTATCGACTAGGAGATTGTCGAGATAAGGAGGGAAAAGTCCGACAGTCCTACTACGTGCAGAGCTTGATCCTAGTAAGTTTTTTAGAGAAGCCGTTTAATGAAGATCCGAGGATTCTTCTTCTTCTTCTTCTTCTTCTTCTTCTTCTTCTTCTCTTCTTCGTGTTCTTGTTGTTATTATTATTCTTGTTATTCTTGTTCTTATTATTATTGTTATTATAAATATGCTATTCGCGAGCCTGATGAATTTCGTTTATTTGAGAAACACGTATTGGAGAGCGAAAAGTGCGCATAAAGAAATACTTCGTGGCTATTGTAAGGCTTATCTGATGAGGTTCCTTATAAGCAACCATTCAAAGTATCTCCCTCGTTAAGGTAATATACATGCCGTACGAGCTTACTCGTAATCCTAGCTAATATTCTAATATGGCGTCGCGAGCGACACCTGGCACTCCAACTTCTTCGCACCAATACGTTTCTACATTTTCTATACAACGGAATACTTCATTTTTATCCTTGACTCGTGCGTACACTTACTAGTGCTATCCAATTAATTTAAAAACGATGTATTACCATCTAACGTATTCGCGTAATTTGCCAGAGCAACCCGACCCTTTGCCCATAACCATTCCCACGTCGCCGGTCCTATGCTCCCGATAATCCATTATGCGAGCATCGAGGTAGTTACGAGAAGATGGCGCGGTTCTGCAATGTGCATCTTAATATTATTTACTGGTATTGTTGTTCGGTTGGCATTAGCTGTAAACTTTTGGTCCGCGGACATCTTAATACACTTTATTTAGCTAGTGCTGTCGCCGACAATATTTTCATATCGTATCGCTGGATTTGTGCGACTGAAATTATTTTCGGTTAACTCTTTCCGATAAGAGGATAAGAGGATATTCCTATAAGAGGATATTTTAATGCAGTTTCGATGTAGAGCAAAGATTCGGCATTATAAAGGTCAAGTGGCGTTCATTTTTTCGATCGAAGCCTTACAATAGGGCCGAAAACGAAAATTTATCATTAATTTTCCTTCGTAGAATTTTCATTTTTTAATTCGCTGCTCGAGCAGTATTTTTTGTCTATTAATTTATTATGTAATTAATTGAATAATTAATTAATAAATTAATCTATTTAATTAGCATACAAGTGACAGAAGTAGTAACAGAAAGGAAAAATAAAGGAGAAAATGAAGGCAAAATTTATAAAAGAGTCAAGAATAACTTTATAGGAGCAGTGTAAATAAAAATGTAATAAAAATTAGAAGATTGAACGTGAAATTATATTTCAAAAGACGGTTAGTGAAAATTGGCCGGTGTCCCGAAAATACTAGTTGACTTTAAAAATATAACCTCGCGTAAAAATAATTAAAAATCCGTTAAAGGTTTTAAATGTAAGAGGCTTGTCAATGTGCTCTCATAAATTAATGAGCCATTAATGAGCCTTTTGCCTCCTCGGACCGAGTGGCTGATTACCTTTTGATAGTAATTTGATGCTTAAAGTGTATTTTAAGTAGAACGGAATTCGCCTTTTCAAAAAATATTAAAGTGGCGCGGCTAATTAGAGCCAAGTCACCTTTAAACGTAATAATAATAATAATAATAATAATAATAATAATACGACGTATTATTGACATTGGTACATGGAAAGGAATTCATTATTCAACTGTCATTGATACGAAAAAGGAGAACAGACGTGGCTCTTCCGGATCCCTTGTTATGGTCGATTTCAAACGTATGTTAAGCCTGCAACGAGCGTCGGTTAAAAAACAGATTAATAGGGCAAGTGCGTCGCGAAGCTGGAAAGAACCATGTCGGATATAAATATGCTTTTCAAGTCTGAAGTTTAATATAGTTTTTAATAGAGTCTTTGTAAAACGAAGAGCTGCGGTACCATTGAGCCGGATAAAAATGAAAGCTTCGCAGGTGAGAGAAAATAATAGACTAATGGGGGCGAATGATGATTGTTGATCGTAGTAAATAGCGAAGAATCGCGTTGAGCTTATACCGTGTATCAAAGTTGGACGATGGTTGCCAGTAGTCGGATTAATCGGATTGCCAAGCATGAGAAGGCGACAAATGATCGTTGGCAAGATTTACGCGGCCGATTTTGAAAAAGGATTTTCGGGGATTAGCGCTGGAATTTGTGAACGGATCGTCGGCATCGGCTCTTTTACGGATAATGGCAATGGATTCCGGGGGAGCGTGCGAGAGGAGGAGCTTCCGCGCCTCGGCCACCGCGAGGATCGACTAGCGTTACTCGGTCGCCCTTAATCGTCCGGATGAGCTCCTCTGACCCCGACGTATACATTGTAAGCTCCGTTCGGCCACATTTGTCCACGCGATGCGCCGTTACCCTCTCTCTCTCTCTCTCCCTCTCTCTCTCTCTCTCTACCAATTCCGCCTCCTCCTTATCCTACTCCTTGTCCTCCTCCTTGTCCTCCTCCGCCTCCTTGTCTTGTTCGGACTCTTGAAAATCCCCAGACACGGCATTCGCGCATAATACCAGACATTCCTTTATAAATATTCCTTTGCAAATAATATCGCTTGTTTTGACAGCCGCTACGCATTTAAGCAGAATAATTGAGACAAAGCCGAAGGAACCACTGCCGTCCCGAATTTGCCAAGATTTATAAGCTCTCGTGTTACTTTTAACTACTTTTTTTCCTCGGCGATCCTTTAATCGTCCTACAAGAGATATACGAGTGTAGAAAATTACCATATTCACGCTACTACAAATACGTGAGTACTCACACGTAGCCGTATTATCGTCGTAATATCGTATAACCAACAGAATCGTATAACAAATTGAACGAATGCACGGCATTCCACAGAGTGAGTGAGTGAGTGAGTGAGAGAGAGAGAGAGAGAGAGAGAGAGAGAGAGAGAGAGAGAGAGAGAGAGAGAGAGAGATTATTCGTAATTAAAATGTATGATTGCGAAAATATCTTTCCCCCCGCCTCTCACTATATATACACACACGCGCGCGCGCGCACACACACACACTCTTAAAAGATTTCTTATCCGTAGGATGATTTTTGGGCGTACCGATATCGAATCTTCGGTTGACTCGAGAGACGCGTAATTAAAATAGTCTTTGTAAATTGTTAACATTTGCGTCCGTCAAAGTTTTGTCAGTTACATTAGCAGCAGAGAGGGTCCCGACCCAGCCTGTACTCTCTCTTTCTCTCTCTCTCTCTCTCTCTCTCTCTCTCTCTCTCTCTCTCTCTCTCCCGCACGCTTTCATCTGCTCAACATATATGCGAAATAATAGAACTGCATCTGATTTTCGCTTATAACATGCAATGTCCGCTTAGATTTTTCCACAACTCTCCGAGGCAGAACATAAATTAACTTGAAAATATAAAAGTCATTACTAATTCGCTTCTAAGAAATTCCCTTTCGTAGGCAAGCGTACCAAGAGAGAGAGAGAGAGAGAGAGAGAGAGAGAGAGAGAGAGAGAGAAGAGAGAGAGAGAGAGCCTCTTTCCATATTAAGAATTTGTAATTATTTTATAAATTATATTTATCATGCGAGGGGCGTGAGGTATGGTGGTAGGGACGCAGGGAGGGGTAATAAAATCCTTCCCGGCTGGATAAATAATTGGGATTCTTAAATAGCATGGAGTACGTCGGATAGGCATTGTTCGTCGGGACAATCGAGTCGAATCAGGTGGCTCCGATACCCGAGCGCCTCTATCTCGCGCAGACCAGCTCCGATGGACCATGAATGTGCGCTTACTTTTTATTTCTTTCCTCTCTCAAAAATCGAAATACCTCGCCCCGAGAAGCGGTAGCTCTTCCATAAGCATAAATATGCCGCTCCCCGCTCTTCTGCTTATGCGTGGGCGCATTGAGATATCTTTGCGCGAAGAGCGCCGAATTTACAGCTCCCCTGGGATGTATAAATCGAGCGGTAAATCATCTGGCACGTAATGGACTTGTAGGGATAAAAAGGGATTAAAGAATGCGAATCTACCCGGTCACAAGCCAAAGAAGAGCGATATCATCTTGTCTTGGAACGGCATTGGCTGTCGAAGCACTGAATCCCTGCGTATCGAGCCCTATTCGATGGTAAGCCGCGTAAAGCGTTAACAGGGGAAATCGGTATGGAAAATGGTCAATAGCCGTCTTATACAAAGCGGGGGACCCTAAATCCATAAGTTAAGGGCTTTAACGGTCGATTATATTAGGGAAGTTGCGGTGACTCGAGTTTGCTCGGGCCGACGGATCCGAGGAGCCTCATTGGATCTAATTGGCCTGGAGGACATTTTGTCATCAACCGTAAGACGTCAAAGCCCGTCAAAGCCCAGCCGAATAGTAGGAGCCAGCCGTTATCGTACATTCGCGAGCGAGTGGCTCATAAGTCTCAGGGTTCGTTCCAATCGTCGTCTTTCTCGACGTCGACCCGATTCCGTATGTTACATTAGTCGGCTGGTCGTTTTCGGTGCCGCGTCTCAAGCGGAAGCGCGGCCCTTCTCCGTAACATTTCCGGGGGCGGGGGATTCCCGGAAGGGTCCGCCTGCGAAAGTGGACTTGGCCTCGGCTCGGCAACCCTTGCGATAAGACGTCTCTCAGGCTCGAAAGGACACGAGTGAAAAACCGCGAACCTCGGCGTTCTCCCTGTCGGACGGAGGGGGGGGGCAGGAGAGAGAAAAAAATTGTGGGTTGGCGAGTGCATTCCGCTTGGGAGTTTCATTTATTTCCGCATAATTGTCTGCGCGTCGCTAATGGAAAAAAAGAGGGAAGTGGTGGTGGTGGTGGCGGCGGCGGCGGCGGCGGCGGCGGCGACAGTGGCCACGGTGGTGATGGTGATGGTAGTGGCAGCGGCGGCGGAGGGACGACGAGGAAGGCGAGGACGGGGGCAGGGAAGGTCTCTTGAAATTCCGCCGATAGTGGAGAAAAAGCCGCGGGAATGTAAGGTGGCTGGCTCGAGGGAGTAATGGACCGTCTGGGCGATAATATAAATTCGAGCAGTATTCAAAACATAAGGGGCGATCGGCTTTTTCCATCCCGGTCCCCGGTCCCCCTTCCCCGTACTCGTCCGCCTCGCCGATCCTGTCACAGCTAGTGGCCGGGAATAAAGCCGGGGACGCGTTCGCTTATCCCGAACAGTAAAAGCTCGGGCCGTGGCTGGTCGCGCGGGATGCGTAACGCGTAATCTAGCGAAGGAATTTCTTTGTCGGGCCATAGGGACGCGAGGTGACTGGGAGGGAGGGAGGGAGGGAAGGCAGGAAGGTTGCCATGAGAATGCCTCCCTCCCTCACTCCCTCATCCATCTCTCTCTCTCTCTCTCTCTCTCTCTCTCTCTCTCTCTCTCGTAGTTGGATGTTTGATTGTTTCCATCGCGAGGTACGCATGCGTGAGAGACAGACGATCCTCCGTGAGGTACAAGACGGAAAGCGCCGCGAAAGTCATCGAGAGAAGAAATGGAGACCAATACCGACAGCGAGAACAACAAGAACATCGAGAATGAAGATTAGTAGTAGTGGTAGTAACAACAACAGCAGCAGCAGCAGCAGCAGCAGTAGTGGTAGTAGTAGTAGTAGTGGTGGTGGTAGTAGTAGTGGTGGTGGTAGTAGTAGTAGTAGTAGTAGTAGTAGTAGTAGTAGTAGTAGTAGTAGTAGTAGTAGTAGTAGTAGTAGTAGTAGTAGTAGTAGTAGTAGTAGTAGTAGAGAGGAGGGAGGTTGAAGAAAAGGATCAGGGTTATTAAACTTCTTGTCCACGCAGGCTCCTGTTCGAGCATTGACTTTGTGGAGGTTCTCTGTTCTAGGACCACCCCCCCCCAACCCACCTAGCGTCCCGCTTAAGCACAATCAGCCGATAAAACACATTGCGAGTATTGATAACGTAAGCTACCACGGGGCCCAGGTTTCTCTTGCTTCTGGATAATTGCACCGCGAATCAATGACGTTCTGAACCGTTGCCGGACCCTCTTCGGCCAGGTAACTATATCCGCCGACGGTCACTCGGAGCCCCCGATTTTTAAGGACCGCGGCTCGCACCGCGTCTCCGTCTTCCTCTAACGAATGCTTTTACCCAGTCACGCCATCAACTACCGAACGCCACGAATTCTACGATCCTTACAGCTGAAAATTACACGCCAGCCAAGGTATGCTCATTTTTTTTCGCCCTCCCTCCCGCCCACCAGACCCCCCGACACTCATTTCTAAGCTATCAAAATTGTTTGCCAATAAAGCTCGCCGCCTATTCATACATTTATTATTATTCCGAGACCCTTAAACTTTTCCTCGACTCACACTCCTTCATTTGGCTCGCCAGAAAGTATTGTCTGCCTAGCCCCTTTTTCCCTCGGCAATCCATTAAATAATACATCCGCCATAGATAATAGATATTATGAGAGATACTACTTCTCATGCATTATCTCTCTGCACTCCTAGAATACTATAGTTAAATTCTTCGCACATTTGTGTAAAGTTATTGGAGTAAAATAAGTACGGATCACCGTAAGAAACTGTACTTTCCGCTCCTAAGGAACACCGTAATTTCTTTTTTAATACATTATTCCATTCATTTATCACCCGACTCGAGATTCTACGTTTTATTATTACTGCTCACATTTAAAAAACTCAAGAAAGAGAGAGAGAGTGAGAGTGAGAGAGAGGGGGTGGGCGGCGGGGGGGGGGAGAAAAAAAAGGCAACATAACAAAACAGAAATTAAATTTCTTCTTTATTCTTCTTCTTCTTCTTCTTCTTCTTCTTCTTCTTCTTCTTCTTCTTCTTCTTCTTCTTCTTCTTCCCTTAACCTTCCTCCTTCTCCTCCTCCTCCTCCTCCTCTGCTTCTTCGTCTTCGTCATCGTCGCCGTAATATTAAATGAAAAAATTTACCAATTTAAATGAATGGAAGCATACACGTAGCAATGTTCCCGATCATTCCGCTACACGCGAAATGTCATTATTGCTTTAATATTGGCTATTTCCAAAAACAACGACAAAAACAACAAGATCGGATAAGCATTTTTTACATTCGTATGAAAATAATTAAAAGGAGGAGAGCGCGGATGAATAAAGCCAGATAATGATGTAGCAATTAATAATTTAAGTATCTCGGAGATTGCACTTGCTCCACTCGGTAAAAGCATTACGAGTTTATAATGAGTGCAGTTGGTATGTTATTATAAATTGATGGCTCGCCGACTTATCATTTCTGCCAATCAGCCAAAATCGAATGAAACGTTTGATATGAGATCTTTTGGCAATCTAAGGAAGGATTCGTTCGTTGGCTTTTAAATCAGGCTGTGATTAAGTAAGTATGCCGGGGATATACACCCTCCCCCTCCCGCGCCTTCTCGCGCAATATCTCTCTCTGTCTCTCCCCCCCCCCTCTCTCTCTCTCTCTCTCTGCTCAGGACCTCCGACTGAAATAAATATTCAATCTAAGCGCAACGTCCCCGCGTTCTAAAGGAAAGAATTCCGACGGAAGGGTCCGCTGCGCCGGCATCCTTTACATTGTCCACGTTTATATGAATAATAAAAGGACGAAGCTCTGTTTACGTTCTCGCGTAGTGTCAACGACGAGTTTGACCAGTCAAGGGGGTCGCCATTAACTAGCCTCGTGCTCACAACGAGATACCCAGAGCGACCCTGGATGCCTTTTAACGCATTTCAAATATTCCATTGAAATGCCCCGAGTGCTAATTTTTTAGCCTTCAAGGTAAATAATACCTTATCTTGGCTTTTGACGCGGATGTCGTCTTTAATGTTTTAAAGCTCGTGTCCCCCCCCCCCGTAAGAGATACGAAAATTTATTCAGCCGCGGGACTACTCCGGTTCCGTATGTTTTTCAGACTTTGTCAGCCAAGCGAAAGAGAGGAGCGGGCTCGTTAATATAATTAGTCGCGTATCGCAAATGTGACATTCGAAACCCCCCTCCCACACACTTCTGAATTAAAATGTCCGTCTGGGCTCGGTTCTGCTCTGCCTGTCGAGGCCTCGCAAAAAAAACAAAAAAAAAAAAAAAAAAAAAAAACAAAGATGCATGTATCCCTGATGCATCTGGATGTAAGCCATAACGGATCACAAGGGCTCCGACAACTACATTCAAAACCGTGTAAGCTGCGCCTCAAGGAATTCGCCCACTGATGGGTCATCATTCGGCTCGTGTCCTGCTCTCCGGCATTCGTGAGCACTCTGGCGGGACGTCCTCTCCGAGGAGAGGGTAGTAAATCCCGCTAAAGGCACAGCTTTCGCGCGGCTGTCACAAGGTACCGGCAACTGCTCTCCTCCTGTTATTTCGTATTCTCGGCACGTTACTTAGGCCCGCCGCCCTTCCCCGGCCCGGCCCGCCCCGGCCACTGGGCACAAAGTGTCCTTACTTAGTGCGGACCTCCTCCGCGAGAGGAAAAAACGCGCTCGACCTAATGCGATTTAAATTGGCCCGTAACCTTGCGCGACGGAAACCCCGGGCTCCAAGGGTCTGTTTCCTCGGTGTCTGACCCTCGTCCCTCGTCCCTCGCCCTTTCCTCTGGCCTCACTGCCGCCGCCGCTTTTAATCGAGGGAATCGGCCGTGTAATATCTCCTTAAATGCCAGCACCAGGGCCTCGCCTCGATAATTATTACGTCGTGTTCCTCATCTGGACGGGCTGGCTTCTTTTGTTGGACGAGCCCCGACAATCGACCCTCACCAAGGTCACTCGACCTCCTCGGACCTCGGAGCTCACCTGGACATCTGGCTCGGCCCATCGGCCAAACAAGTGCCAAATGAGCTGATTAGCCTCTCAACTCCGAGCTGAATCAAGTGAAGGGGAACGACGCTCTGGCAAACTAAAGAATTCCGTTCCCCTCCGACAGCCCGCCGCCGTCTTTTTTTCAGCCTCGTATTATCTCCTTCGCCCGACCCCTCCCCGCCACGGCCCTCCGCCACCGTTACCCAAGTACTTAATGCAGCGCTAATATGGCTTATAATTACGGAAATAAATATCGGGAGCGGAGCGAGTAATTAGCCGGAGCCACGTAATACCACGGCTCTCATATTGTCCACGTCGTCGTCGTCTCCCTCCTCCTCCTCCTCCTGCTCCTACTCCCTCTGCATCACTTTTCCACTTATCGCGTGCGCCTTCGCGTGTTCCCGGTGTCCTGTCCTTATGGACTTTGGCGCAATGACTCGACGAGGTACCGTATGCCATCGGCAACGGGCCGGATCCCTCCTTGTGTCCTCGTCCGCTTGCATCTACATGCGTGTCTCGAAAGTGCGCGCGGTCCGAGAGAAGGCCGCTACGGAAAAGCGGCCTCTCTAGCGCACGTGTTGTTCGCATCCTTAGGCCACGGCCACAACGGCGCCGCGGGATACCGGGAAGAGGACCGTTGTGGAATTAGCCGCGGTAAATGGCCAACGAGTCCCGTCCCGTCCACGCGATTTCATGTGGAGCTCTCGCATTCCTTGTCCTCGTCCTCCTTCTTCTCCTCCCCCATCTCCTCATCATCCTCCCCCTCCTGCTCCTCCTTCTCCTCCTCCACCACCTTCTCCTCGTTTCTATCTGCCTCGTCCGGCGGCTCGCGGCCAGTTTCGCCAAGTGCAAAAACGTTATTTACGAGCGACGAAGAAGGGAAGGAAGCCCGAGAGGCAGAGGCCGCGCGAGCCTCCGGGGCCCCGAGGACTCGCGGCTCCTCCCCGTCGCCGCTTCTTTTCGACGAGGCTCGAACTATCGCCGATCCCGGCACTGCGGCGATTACGGCTAATTACCGCCGACGCGGACCCCGACGTCGTGCAGTTCCAACCCCGCCGGCTCGCCCTTAGATATCCCCGGGATCCTCCGGATCTTTTTTCGCCTCTCCGCTCACTTGTCACGGCATTTTAGACGACGCCGCGCTCCCGAGTCCCTGCTGCTTAATCGCTTTTCAGCAATGCCGCCGAACACCTTATGAGGATCAGCTCGCTTTTCTTCAACGTAGTATTATTACCGGCACCGGGGCGACAATCTCGTTCTCCCGAACGAGACTGTCACTCCACCCCCGAAATACCCAACCACCCACCAACTACACCCAATAACCCCTTGATCCAATAAAACAACATACTACTTCCGTCCAGCGTCACCGACAATTTATACTCTTACGTCAAGCAGTCCTACAAACATAAGGAAACGCGCATGCTTTATTCCTTTTTATTTATGCAGCTTTCACAATCTTTTTTTTTTTTTCATTTCTTTTCTCGTTTTTCTCAGGCATCCACGTATTAGCAGTGCAGTGCGTATTACGAATAACTGTAAACCCCTCTAATGAAATATTCCCTCTGACGTCTCGCCATTTTTGCAGTTTAAGAGGCAGTCACTCTACCGTGATTAAATGTTGAGAATATTTAAAAAGCAATACGTACATCTCGCGCAAAGAAAAAAACCAAGTGCCAAAAGCCACGTACGACCTTGTCTGTGGATTTTAATATCTTTAATGCATGTTTAATATTAGTGCCGCCCGTACGGACACGTAATTAATATTCGATGAATATTAATTTTAAATCGATTTTAAAGACATCCTGCATTTACTACATTTATAGAGAGACTCGTAAAGGCCGGGGTTAGAAATAGAAATTCTGATACTGGCTCTGATATTAGATTTATTGCAGTAGTAATTAGAAATGTTGTCGCCTCGACTCTCTTTGTATTTGTCAAGAATTAATTAATTAATCGAAATATTGATCGGAAAGAAGAGCCGCGCAAGAAGAAATCGTCAGGCTAAAGCGACCGAATATTATAATCGGTCGACTATTTAACGTGCACTATACGAATATTTCACTGAGCAGCCGAGCGAGCCGTTAAAGTAGCGATTTGGCGCTTTCATGCGGACGCAGAGTCGTCGCAGTGGGCGAAAATAACGAGCATATATAATAATAATCCAACGGCAGCATGTCGAAGCATGTCGGAGCATGTCGAAGCAGCGGCTTGCGAGGGAATTGAAAGCACCCTTTGGATTTTCCTAATTTCAAGCTCGGCTTCGTCAGCGATCGCGTCCAGCCCCATGTCCCTCATTGGCCACGACTCCCGTACCCTTATCGCAAATAAAGCGCGGCAAATAAAGTGGGGTTGCACCCTCGGTCCGCGATCCGCTCGCGATTACGCGGCTTTCCGGAGGGAGGCGAGGCTTCGCTGGCCGCGCCCCCCGAGCCACACCCGAAAAGTCATCGGACAAATTTTCCGGGCAGAGCAATTATCGAGCTGTCCGCCGCTAATTGTCTATCGAAATTTCGGGCCGTGGAATCAATTGCCCTCGACTCGGATGAGCGGGACGGGCCCTCGAGGGCTATTAACCGGGAACACGTGATTCTTCATCTCTCTAACGATCTAAAGGAGGCTCGGCTTCGACCGAGCCCATGGACACATTCAAAGAAACGGCTCTCCATCTCCCTCGCTCGCTCCTCCGCCCCCCCCCCCCCCCCTCACTCTCTCTCTCTCTCTCTCTCTCTCTATCTCTCTATCTATCTCTCCCTGGCTGGGCGAATTCCACAATTTCGAGCAATTTTGTAAAAACATTCTTAAGCGGAAAACGAGCGCCCGCAACGAGTGACAAGAGCTCGGAGCCCATCGTCCCCCGTCGTTCGAGCATCGGTTCCCGGGGATACTCGAGGCGAGGGACGCTGGATGATAATAAGACGGGCCGAGCAATTAATTTAGACAAGCCAATGAATGGAAAGTAAATTGCAGCTCCCAAGTATTGTATTGGAGGAGGCCGGGCGCTTAAGTGCCGGGGAGGAAGGATCTCGATCATTTGCCCGAGTCATTAGTTTAATGAGCTAATCGCAGCTCGTCGGGAAAAGAAAAAAAGCTTAGGCGCAGAAGGGCGGGGGAGGGAGGGGAGACCCCAATGCCAGGAGCGTTGGTTCCTCGCGAGGAGTAGTGGGCCGCGATTAGCTCGACGCGAGGCCAATTCGTTGACTGCTCGTAAATTTTATCTTCAGCCCAAGCAAAGGGGCGTTTTCCTCGCACCGGCGATTCGTCGCGTTCCTCCCTGGCCGGCACTTTACGAGCCTCCGCGCACCTTCCCCGCCTGCTAACTAAATATTTACGAAGCCGCTAAGCATTATCATCACTCATCCGAGCTCTCGTTAACCGACGAGTGTCTCCGCGGGATCGCGATTCCTAATACCCATTAAAAAAATCTTCATCTCACCTACCCGTAGGCCGTCGAGTCCAGTCGAGTCGAGCAGAGCCGTGTCCCTGTCCGGTTCGAACAGCGAGAGAGAGAGGGGGAGGGGAGAGAGAGAGAGAAGAGAGAGAAGGAGCGAGGGAGCGGAGCCGTGGAGGTTGCAGACGAGGCTGGCGCCACCTTTCGTTCCGAGATCGAAGATCAGCCGTACCGACGCGGCCCCTGCGACGTAAGGAAAGGCGCACCGATCTACACAGGACACGAGCGGGTTTCCATTCATCAGGCGTCGTCGCTCCGCCGCCTCTTTAGCCGTTATTTACAACTCACCCTCTGGCAAAAGTCCGCGCTGACTTTGGCGAGGTCGGCCAGTGGCTGGAATATGACGTCCCGGAACTCGGGGTAGTTGCGTGCGAGCGGCCGGGCGTAGAGTTCTTTAGCGCTGCAGAGGCACTCCCGATACTCCTCCTCGGCGTTGAAGAGCTTCTCCGTTGCTCGGTAGCGTCTGTCCGTGTCTGCGAAAATCGAAGGATCACGATGGTAGCGTGCAGCAGGAAGGGTCAAGGTCCTTTAAAATCAAGCGAGATCTCTCGGTGCTCTTACCTCCGATGGGACTGTACTGGCGCGCCGAGTCCTCTATGAGTAGGACCTCGCCGTGGAGGAGGACGACGTCGGCGCTCGGGTCGACCTCGGCCCTCGAGCCGGCTAGTAATAATCTTGGACGGCAGACCCGGTACTTGAGCAGGACCGGACCGACCACAGAGGAGACCAGCCCCGGAGACATCGCCGCGAGCTACAACAGAAATTAAATTTTCCCTCTATACTTCCTTTAGACCTTGGGCCGGAGTGACTCTCAGGTTCACTCTTACCCCCTACCCCAGCCCCCCTCCCTTCGCCGTATACGCCTGTCCGTCCCCTTCACCGTCGTGAAACCGCGACGGTTCGCGGTGGTTGGCTCGCATTGTCTATCAAAGGAATACGACGAATTCGTGGCCTCGGGCAAGAAGACGCGTCAGATGGGAAATTTCGGTAAGCTAACGGAGGTATATCTTCTTTTCTATTTGGCTCCTCGGAGCGAAATAAATTCTCAAGGAGATTAAATTATTAAACGACGTAGATCAGCGCTTGCAAAGATTACACATGCTGATGGTGAGGTATCGGATCTTGCGAAACTCGTAGATGTTACGCGTCCGATTGTAGTAAGAAGCACGTCCAAGTCGGAGTCGGAGTCGGAGTTGAAGTCGGAGTCGAAGTCAAAGTCGAAGTCGAAACTCCTTTACACATCGGACACAATGTATAATTAGAATTTTATGACACTTGTTCCATTAGCCTTTCAAAGGCATCATTAAAATATTGACTCGAAACCTTTCGATAATTATATAGATTAAGCTGTCAATAAAGATAGGAGATGAGGAGCTGGAGAATTGGAGCTCAGTATTTAGAGAGAATAACGCAGCCGTATATGGGGACTCTACATGGGATGCGTCTTATTAAGTCGGTAGCGAAATATTTTCAGTCATTCATCCTAGTCTTCATAGGCCACTAAATTTAAAATATTCTATTAGCAAAATAGCTGGGATTGTAGGTTAAAACCTTTCGTTTTAATGCTATTCCTGCTTTATATCTTCATTTATTCCTTTGCCATTATCCATTAGCTTCCTTTATAATATAATACCTTACAACGACGCGCTTATCCCCAGCCTATTAAACTTAATTTACAATACAAATTTATCTATTCGCTTAATTTATGCATTTTTGCCTATTACTTTGCTCTCGAGCCCCTCGTATATTCCATAGAAATCCACGTATCTCGTATCCAGGTATTTCAACTATTTTAACTTTATAATATGAATTATTGGCTGAGGAGACAATTCGCGAGTCTGCGTATATTATAAATTATTGAGCCAATAATTAACAATCCACTAATCGATAACTGCGAATCTTTCTTTTACCGTTTAATCTCTTTACGATTGACTCGGTTGACCTTGGCTCGACTCGATTAGCGAGCGAGCGAGCGAGCCAGCGAGCAAGCGAGAGAGAGAGAGAGAGAGAGCGAGAGAAGAGAGAGAGAGAGAGAGAGAGAGAGAGAGAGAGAGAGAGAGAGAGAGAGAGAGAGCGGGAGAGGGATGGAGAGGGAGGGTGATGGATGGATGGGGAGTGAGGTGGAGGGAGGGAGGAACGCGTAATGAGTGAATACCTTGCGACCAACTTAGTTGTGGTTGAATACTTTGATACCTTTTACATCATTCCAAGTGATTATCATAGACGAGGCATAAACTTTTATTTTTATTCGACTCTCTCGAGCAAAATAAAGAAATTCCGGCAAATATGATTACCTTTCCTTATTATTTTAAAATACCACATTAAAATACCTGGCATGGCTGGCAGGTCGGCGAAAACGAGTCGAAGAACATTTCTCATTAATGCGATCCCTTTCGTACATATATAAATGAATAAGCGCTTGACCGTACGATCGATTTAAGTATTCAATGTCGTATTGCCGATCCGTAGGAATAAGGCAGCCATGGGATTCATTGTGGGATGTAGCGATGGCGTTAGGAGGACACTTGTAAATAAAGTCATCTGGGCATAAAAACAAAGGAATGGCATATATCCTGGAGAAGGTGCTCGGCTACGGATGGTAAAGGTTCCTTTTTCTACTCGAGTGCTTGAAGAAAGTCGTCCGGGAGGAGTTGGGGGTCAGGGGATCCAGGAGTTGCAGAAGGGTCCGTACAATTTCCGACAAAATCAATTTTGCCCTTCCAACACAAAGCACTCATGATGGAATGTCCTAATTAGCCAAGGGCTCGGAAGAAAGAGCGGATGCCTCGGTTAAGATGGCGTCGTCCGTCCGCCGCAGCAAATTTAGCTTTAAAGCCCATTGAGGCCTGAGCTGGTGGCACGGGTTAAGGAGGGATACGGTGGCTTAGGTACGCGGAAGGGAGGGCGGGGTTAGGGAGGAGGTAGGAGGGAGGGAGGAGGTAGGAGGGATCAGGGGACAGAGCCGAACGGCGCTCTCCCGGCAAGTTCGGAATTACAGTATTTAGCGATCACGAGCGCTCGGTAGTAGTGAAATAATTGAAATTTTCCCGTCCACTCCAAGCGACGGATTCTTATGCAATGTGTACGCGCGCGCGCGTGTTTGCGTATGTAAGTATTAATCGGGAGGTTCGCGCGAGGTTCGCATTACAGCGCTGTTTTTCATTTAAGCTGTCAGCTCTGGAGAAGAGGGTTTGAAGGATGTTGGGAAAAACGGGGGCGGGGAGCTCGACAAAATTAGGTTCGTCCATTAGGTTCGAACGAGAGGGCAGACGGGGTAGGACGAAAGGGTGATTTGGAGAGTTCGTCAGGGGTCTCCGCGCGACGTGACGTTCACAAAAAATCATTGCCAAAAATGAATTAAGGAGCGCCGGGCTTATCTCGATATGGTTGTCTGTCTGGGCTATCCATTGGCGGTTCACGAGGAGTCGAGCGTGAATTCCAGTAGCCGAACCTGTCGCGACGAGGAATATGTCAGGAGCCTCCTGGTTATATAATAGCTAATTATTCAAAGCGATCGCCTGGATTATTATTACCGCAGAGATGGGCTCGGATAGGATGGCTTGGGAAGCCGGGAGGAGGCTCGCGTAAATTCACATCATCCTTTAGCATGTTTTAGCAGAGCCGATGGTTTTGAATGTGTTCGTAACGAGCGGCCGACTGAGGCGGTATGAGCTCCGGCTAAAAATGCCGTCTTCGAGGAGGCTCTTCGGCTGCCGTAATGTTTACGAGCGATACAATGGCAACGCTTTTTCCTCGTCGCTCGTCCCTCGCGGCCATTATCGAGCGATTTACCCAATAATACCCAAGCGATTTAGCCGAGGCCACTATGACGAGCCTAGTGCTGCGCGCGCTTAGCTGTGTATTAGCGTCGCGTGTTTGTCCGTACGGTATCGGAGTCAATCGAAGCCCAGGAGGACGGCGCGTGGTTGTTCGCCGGGTAGGAAGAGCGAGGCCAGAGCATGTGGGCTTGGTGCGCGGGTGGCCGGGACGTATCGGGGATAGATAAAGAAGCCCCCGGGTGGAAAGCTCGACCGGCTCCTTCTCTCCTTCGGGACTGGCTTACAGCTGTTGATCGTACGGACACGGGTACCGCGACCTACACGCCCACTCTCGCTTTTAATGAAAGACAAACCGGAATCGCGCGACTGCATCTAAATTGCATAATTATACCGGTTTTTCGCGATATTATCCGCCCCGCCCCGTACCACCTAGTTTGCTACACATTCACGCGATGCCCCTCTGTCTTCCTTCCCCACCATGTCTCCCCGTCTCCCCGACGATTTTTCTTTGCCCACCACTCTATAAATCGTCCCTTTCCTACTTATTAGTTATTGGCGCTCGTTTGCTTTCGTTCCTAGTTTATATTTCGTGGTACCCCCCCCCTCCCCAAGACCACACCCGCCGCCCCCCGCCCCCCCCCCAGACCACGCCGCACCCGTGCCTTTCCGAACGAAGCTCGACTTGCGTAACGTACGTCAGCCTTGAAGCAACAGCTTGCGACGTTAATTAATATTAAAGATTCGGCCGAGCGGCCCTCCCCTCCACAGCCAACAAAGAACGCCCTGCCGTGGAGCACGACAGCGTTCGTAGTCTAATCGTAGTCTACATCGTTAAATCAATATAAGCGCAAAACTAAATCGAACCGCAATGGATTCATTGTCATTTAATTTCGCTTCCTTGCCGATGCCCTTCTTCGGCCGATTCGCAGGATCGACCGAGAGAAACGCGGGCGACTGCGCGTTAATTATTATTAACATAATAATTATTATTGCATTTGAATTGCCATTGGAATCATGATTCCAATGATACAGCTCGTGCCGCGAACCGACAAATACACCTTTATTGCCCTTGATAGAATTATATTTTATTAGGCCTCTTTAATGGGCCGCCAGCACTGCTATAACGACTCTATCGAATTTCCATTATGACATGAGCCACGAGCGTCGACAAATCGCATTATATTTGCTCGCTCGTTTCGCAACGTCGAGAAAAAAAGTCGTAATTAATTCAGCCTGATTAGAGATTCCGCTGGCCGTTTAGTCCGGGCAAAATGTCGGAATGCAGTTCGGTAAAGCGGTTATCGAGGTCCTTGAAAATATTTCAAAATTACAAAAGCTGTATTTATAAAATGAACGTATCGGCCACAAGAACGGAATTCACAAACCTATATATATGTATATATGTATATATATATATATATATATAAATTTTTGTATGATGCACCGGAGGCCAAGACAGCCTCCGTATCCTTATTATTATGAAATACCTTCCGCGTTCTCGTGGCTCGACGACTGCTGGAATTATTATTCAGTAGACGGCCTTCGTAATTATTAAAGCAAAGTGCGTTTAAGGCTATTGTCTATATCTGTGTCACGCCCCACGAATAAGAGGAGGATAATTTTCCGAAGATATTATAGATTAGTAAATAGATTGACGTTTATTCCCCCCGCCCCCCCGCCCCCCCTCCCCTCCCCTCCTCGTTGACATTCTGCCCAAATTTCAAAGCAGTTCTGCGGCTAAATGCTCTGCATTGCTAAGCTCGTGCAACTTGAACGTTACGTTAATATTCGATACTTTTTCGATTCCATCGTTTAATTTCCGCCGCAGAATTTACATAGCCGATAGATAAGCTTCTCCATTTTTATGATTATCATTAAATTATTACACTAGCATTTTCATAATCGAATTTATTGAAATTCAATGCCCGGGCATAATTCCTCTCAACTTATCGGAGATTATACGGAAATTATTGTTTGGGGCGAATCAATTAAAATACTTTATACCTTGATGATAATATGCTTTCCAATGAAATACATAAAATTCAATGCTCGACCTATGATATTTATCGGATATTTTATTTTATTAGACAATTTAAGAAGTGGGGAGGGGCGGGGAGGGTGCGGGGAAATGAGATTTTCTTTCTTGCCTTTTTTCTTCCTTTATTTTACTTGGTTTATATCGCGAATTTTAAAGGAAGCTCCGATACATTATATTCATGCATGTTTATTCATAACAAATATACCATGAATATTAATTTCATGCGTCTTTAATGGCCAGCTATTTCAATAAATACCGATGCGAACGTACTTTAAATTGATTTGCAAGTAATACAATGTTACTCGCAAGACCTTACTCATATAAATATATAGCGGCGATCGGTAGCATTCATATAGCAACAATATTATTGGATACGAGTATACGTTGGAGAGAAATTTTTATTCGCCTCGATAACGTGTAGAAAAAAATCAGCAATTGATGAAACGTATTTGTGAAATCTTTCTAACGGAACTGCGTTACGATGCGTGAGATGCGCTTAAGTCCAATGTATATCACGTTCTTATACTTATTAGGCTCATTTCACGCTACGGATTTTCAATGAAAAATAAAGAATTCGGTCAATGTTGTTGTTGCTGTTGTTGCTGTTGTTTATATTCCTATATCTTTTTAATATGCGAGTCGGATAATCATTAATTCGCTTGTGCTCGAAGAGAAGACGTTCCCGACAGGAATGCCTTGCGTACGCTCCTCGGCAAGGGTTTCATCAATCATTAACAAAAATGTAGCCTTTTAAGCGATTTGAGCGCGATTTCCCAGTACACAACAGCTTATAGTTATCAATTAACTGGGACATAAATATGCTTTTAGACAAAGAATCGGCAAATTAACGTTTGGAGCGGTTCGTGTGTGGGGAAGGGAGGACGAGGAGTGGAGGGGGGGGGTCCACTCGGTGGGCGTAAGCCCATCTCTCTCTCTCTCTCTCTCTCTCTCTCTCTCTCTCTCTCTCTCAATAAATATGGCGTGCATACGTGAATTTTATATCAATAGAATATGCAGGGTCGCCGTCAATCGAAAGCCAAGTCCCGAACAAGAGGATTCCCTCCGGGACCATGACTTGGAAATTTTTTATTCCACCAGGGATGTCCAGGTGACGGGTTGTCCCTCGCGTTAGCGTGATTTCGCGTGTCTTTTTCACTCGAGGGCCGCATTCCAAAGTCGTAACGTAATTATACAGGAAAGAAATCGGTCGAATCGGCCGAATGGCGCAAGTCAGTCGCCGAAATTGGGGAGGCGGCAAGACTCTTTTTCTCTCCCTCACCCCTCAGGCATTCGAGATCTCCTTCGGTTTCGCTGAGCCGACCGTTCATCTCACTGGGACGGGCTTAACGACTCGAAATTAGCCCTTCGCTCCTCATTCGAGTCGTCCTCCCTTCGGCACAAATCAACGTTAACGACCCCCAGTCTCTTCCCGCTAGGAGAGCATTGATGCAACCATTAAAAAGTAAATAATAACAATAATGACGTGGACGGGGACAGCGGCGTTGATGGCGATGGTGATGGCGATGGTGATGATGATGATGATGATGATGATGATGATGATGATGATGATGATGATGACAACGAGGACGACGACGAGGACGACGAGGACGACGGTGACGAGAAGCAAGACGATTACGTAAGGATGGCGCAGCGAAGAGGTGGACGATGTCAATTTTCTCGGCACCGCCAAAGGCGAGCCACCCCACACCCCTCCATCCTGCTTGACCCGGTCGCGCTTTCTTACTTCTTAACAGAGATTACGAGACCAAGTGCGTCCTCTCGCAGAGCTCTAAAAAGGTATGGGAATGCGTCGCGCTCGACGTCGCGTGCCATTCCTTCCGATGAATCATTTAAGCCAAAGCGTGGGCTATTCGCGGATATGAATAGCGGAAGCGGCACAATAATGCACAGGATAAATATCTACGACTTCTCGCACCCCACCCCCCGCCCCAGCACCCCGTTGTCGCCGCTACTCCGCCGATCCTTCCGAAGTGCGAGTGAATGAGCGCGGAGGTGCATCCTGCCCCTCCCAGACTCATTACGAGACAATGAAGCGTCGTTACATCGATGAGCGCAGTCGAGGAGGACGGAAGAGCCCAACAACTCTCTGCCCCTACCCTCCGACCATTCGCTCTCTCTCTCTCTCTCTCTCTCTCTCTCTCTGTCTCTGTCTCTCGTTTCGTCCCTTTATTTTCTTTCTTTATTTTTTAACCTCTCCTTTTCTTTCCCCTTCAACCGTGGTTCAGTCGGTTAGCCGAGTTCGGCCCTCTCGAATGCCCGTTGTGCTTTCGATTAGTTTCTGCTGCCTCTCCTCCCACTCCATCTCCTCGTCATCGCCCACCACCGCCACCGCAACTACCTCTTGGTATTACACTTTTTACGCCGATGTCGCCCACGTCATATCCCCCCCCCTCACTCACTCTCTCTCTCTCTGTTTCTCTCTCTCTCTCTCTCTCTCTCTCCCTCTCTCATCTCTGTATCTCTCTCTCTCTTCATTTGACTTTAATAAAGACTCGAGCTTTAATAATCGCATTTAGCTTCGAACAAATACCCGAGATATTTTTATTGTCCTGGGAAAGCCAGTTAGCGTTAACCGACTTGTATTGCCGTCTCTCAGAAATTCTTACCTCAACCTCCTTAATATTTATATTTTTTCGTTCGAATCCGTAGCCTCGAGATCATATTTATCGATAGGAAGCATGGCCTTTTTCTTATATTCTAATTCCGGTACATTATTTGCCTGTTAAAGGATTTCGCCAACTGCGCTACTCAATTTATTGATTTTACAAATTGCTATAAATTTCTTTTCTTCGTCTCTCCGTAACAATTTAAACGTAAGAAAGAATTGTCCATAAAAAATATCGTCACATGCTAGATTTGCATTTGTTATGGTCCGTAATATCCGTCGCGGCTGCATAGACAAAGACTTCTGATTCGTATGATTATTATCTCTTCTCCCCGCCCTCCACACCGCTCGCTTCAAATATAAGAAAATATGTAGGTCAGTTTTCCCTAACTTATCCTTCAGAAATTATTTTCTAGGCGCACACATCCATTGATATGCGAATGGTTATACGACTCCCGGTGCTATTATAGTAATACTTCGTTAATTAAAGAAGTATTACTAATTAATTACATGCAGAAATTGCAACGCGAATACTAATATCTAAAATGTTTCGAAATATTTGTTTTATGATTTACAATGATTTTTTATGTACGATCTTACGTACGCAGGTACATGCGCAATTACATATTATACATTATAGCTTATTTTCAAGAAATTTTTAAAATAAAATTAATTTCTATCGCACGATGAAAGCAAATTATCGAGGAATATTTTTTCTTTTTATCATAATAAGGTTGCGGCTCTTCTATTACGATGATTTATTATAAGCGATCGCGACTGTAAATACAATGCAGCCATTTATCGAGATATTGCCGAGTATGTGCGCTTAACGAACTATTATAATGATACTATTAATTTCGAGCAAATCGAAATCGCTGAATGTATTTTCGCGGAGGGGGGAGGCGCGCGCACTCGCGCCGCCCATGGATCACTGATTGTGTGCGTGTTTCCCAAAAATAGTGTACTAAAATGTCTAGTCAAAAATACGAGAAGCTATTTCTGGCAGCATAAAGATTCGCTGCAAGCGCAACATTGATTTTAAACAAGCACCAACAGCTGCCGGCGGGTGTACTGGATAAATATATTTATTAGAGGCCTTATTCATGTCTGCGTATTTACGCCCGCGGCAGGCGATAAACTTTATGGCGAACGAGAGAATCGATGGCATTCGATCATTTGCTGCTGTTTAATAATAAATGCGAACGGTTGGCCGTCGGCCAGAAAAAAAAACAGTCCATTTAATTAGCGGAATAATAATAAAGATAAAAGTCTCTAAGCGGAAATGGACTGTGCAATTTCATGCAATACTTGCATGTTTTCCGATTGTGAGGAACGTTGTTGGAACCAGGGACAAATGCACATTTATTCCGACGGCATCTGTTCCTGGCTGGGATTTCACTTGAGCGTATGGGGACCGATCGACGGATGACAAATAATTGACAACGCCACTTTCTTTGCTTGTACCGAGGAAACTGAACAAGTGTTTTTGAATCGCCAAGTCGGTGAAGCGATCGAGCCTTGAGCGACAACGTTTAAATACCTCGGATACCTCGGAACGATACCAACGGTGAAAACAGCGACAAGACGAACAATGGTAATAGTAATAAGGGCAAGAGCGAGTATGACGAGATGATCGAGAAGGATGATCCAGGAGGAGCCGCGCGCCACTCCATTGTTGCTTCAGGAAATACAAGAGAGATAATGAAAGGGGGCGACGGAGCGCTCGGTGAGTTTTGCGGCGAGACACGGCGTTCACGTAATCCTCTCGGCTTTCGACAATTTTCGGCGGCACCGGGCGTGCGGGAAAAAGAGAAACCGTTCAGAGCGGACTAATCTGACAAATGGGAAATCTCGAAGGAAAGGCCGAGCTGCAAATGACAGGAAGTCCGCGCGTATACGTGTCCCCGACAACCGCGTGCTTGACGTTCTGTACTTCCGCGCCCTCGGTCCCACAAGGCTGGAACATCTAACGATCACTCGTAGCGCTCTCCTGCTCGGAGCTTCATGCCCGGTCTGGTCCAGGGTCATCTCATTCAGACCGTAAACAGCCCTCCTCGCGATCTCTCCTCCGATAACCCACATACGACAAAATAATAATAACGGCAACGGCGACGTTTTATTTAATTGAAGGGGGAGCGCGAGGCCCGTGGATACCGCCGAATGCTTGTTTTCTTGAACCATGAACACAACTGCCGGGCCCTACTATTAACACTTTAACGATACGAACATGTTTTCCGTAAAAGAAATTTAAACGTGTCCATAAACGCAATGCGCGGCGACGAATTTGCGAATTCGCGTAAGCCACGTAAGCCTCGTAAGCGAGGGATGCATCTCCTGCCCGCCTCCCTCGTCCCAATCCCTCTATCCCCGACCCCGTGCCCAACTAACGGACGGTACTCGAAGTGAAATTCTTGGAAGTATTATATCCGGACGCCTAATGACACTAACGAGCAGCAGCCACGCTAACCGGCACCGTTTCGCCTCTCTCCCATTTTGCACTAGTCCCGACACGCCCTCGACTCCACCGCTCTCTTCTTTTCAAGTCTCTCTCTCTCTCTCTCTCTCTCTCTCTCTCTGCCTCTCTGCCTGTCTGCCTGTCTGCCTGTCTGCCAAATTTCTCGGCAAATACTAATTTACCATTCGCAACTGCCGGCAGAGCCACTCGAAAAAAGCTAGAGTTATTTCTCACATCTGCGGCCGAGTCTCTTACCGAGGCATTCTTACGGACGAACCCGGTTGCTTCGTTCTCTATAGCGAGTTTATCGTGCCGTTAATGCGAGGGGAGTAATTTTTTAAAGCTTCGGGACCGATGGCAATCATGGGACAGGTTGAGGATGCGAGACAAAAGTACGGCCGAACGAAGAACGGACAGTAACCGAATGGTTTCCCAGGAGCGGGGTTGTTACGTCTACTTAGGGGGAGAATCATATCGTTAGATCAGAAAAGGAGGATCAAGGCCATTCGGTTCACTAGCACGGCAGAATTACGCGGAGCAGGTGTAACAGTAAAAATGACCGAGAGGGAGAGCTTCGGGTCAGCCGATCGGGCCGTTCGAGCCGTTCGTTCGATACGTTCGATCCGTTCGATCCGTTCGATCCGATGAGACGCCTGCCCCGTTGTTGCGCTTTAGTGGCGCGTGGGTGGGAACGGTCGGGCCGCGCGACGGGGACGCCAGTCATTTTTCACTCCCATTATCTCTTTGGCTTCGCTTAGTAAGGCATTCTAAACTGACAACTGATTGACTCGCTATTTCCCGTTTCGTATTCACGTATCCAACGCGAGCTCTCCTGCTTATATTGAAACGTCAGTACGTGACAGTCAGAGCCAGAGCGGTATGCTCTGTACGCCGCGTCTCGTGCTCGTCTTAATTTGTAATATACGAGGTCAAGAGCTTCGAGGCAGTACATAAAATACCTTCCCGTCATTTTCTCAAGCTTTGCATCATTCACGCATATTATGTTATAATTAAAATAAAATAATCCCCGAGCTTATATTGTCATGGCTTGTTATAAATGGGTCGATAGAGACTCGCCCAGTAATGTAGGACCGGTAAGAAATAGCGATCGGCTACGATTATTAGTGTGCGTAAACATATTTCAATGTCCCTCGGGGATAAATAAATATCGATTATTCCATTTTCTTGTATTTCATTGGCCAGCGAGTGATTAAAATAAGTGACAATACCATGGCTGGTTACAACTTTGACAAGCTCGCGTTGCCGTCTGGTCACTGATAACAATTATGCTTTAATCGAAAATTAGACAAAAAGAGAGAGAGAGAGATAGAGATAGAGAGAGAGATAGATAGAGAGAGAGAGAGAGAGACAGACTAACGGAGCAATTAATAAAGCACTCGGCTGCTCGAGTTCGCGAGTGCGCGATAATGTGATCGAGTCTCGGTTCCCACGGAGAGTTTTGGCTCTCTCTCTCTCTCTCTCTCTCTCTCTCTCACTCTGTCTACCTGTCTCTCTTTGGGGGATTATTTGCGAGACGATGACGTATTGCCATCGAGATAGATAGGCGGCAAGACACTCGGACCTCGGTAACGATCTCCGCGGCCTAACATTCCGGCCAATAGCAGGAATACGTGTCTCGTGGATTATACGTGAGTCGCAGATTTGATTTCTGATCAACTGAAATTATTCACTCGGCGGTGCAACTCGTAGCCATCGGCCTCCACCAACTTATTCTCTCCAACTCCTATTTCGCTTCCTTTTCCCGAGCTTAGTAAACAACTTGTTTGCCCGAGCTGCGAATTGCAGCAATAATACGGCCGAGGTGTGTCGAATTTACATTCCGAGAGCTCTCCGGTCAATTACCGAGGCCCCTAATGGCTCTTGAATATCTGAGAGCCGAGGTGATTGATTATCTATTAACCTTTCGGAAGTGTGGAGACACGTAAGTAATTCTTTTGCGACGGCCGTTCGGTCCATCGGTCCATCGGTCCATCGGTCCATCGGTCCGTCCATCCCACCCCCTCCGCCCCTTCAATAAACAAATTAAATAGCTCCGAGTCGCGCGACTCGGACCCCAATAACCTCCTTCCCCGTCGTCCCCGAGCCCCTAAGCGTGATTTTACATGCACGCGTTATGTATGCCTGGGCTTTCAAATGATACTATTCCGCGGTGCTCACCCGTAAGAAATGCGGCTCAACAGGAGGGAGTAAGAGGCAGCAAGACGTCGATTGTTAAAAGCAGCGGCAAACCGCTTCTGACATCTCCTCCTGACGTTCGCGCTCAATCAATTCGGCCTTAATGGATTTGTTTGTTTTAAAAATTCTTAACGGAAGGTTGTCCATCGAAATTAACAATTACTAAGGATGATGCCGGTGGTGTTGGTGGTGGCGGGGGTAGCGGTGGTGGCGGGGGTAGCGGGAGCCGAGCGAAAATTCGGCCCGATGGTTATTGGGGGCCTGCCAGTCATGTTTTCTCGAGAATGTCATGCACTGATCACGCATCGCCGCTCGTCATTTACAATGAGAAGCTGCGGCTCTCGAGTCGGTGGCCTCTGATCGCGAGGGGCAGACGTCCGTGGCAGCAGCACGCGACGCCCGCCGAGACCTACGGACCCCCGGAGCCTCGTCGCTTGACGAGCGGTATTTGCACGACTTCGTACGACCCGACCGCGACGTCTCCCCAGCTCTTCGTCCTCTTATCCCCCCGGAGGATAAGATGATGATCCCCGCTGAAACTCCGGAACCGTGAATAATTAATTAACGAACTCGCACGGCTTTTGCATACGTTACTCCTCCTGCCGTAGCATGCCGCGGGTAACCTAAAAAAACGTTAAAGTCGACTCATTGAACGTGGCTGGAGCTGCAGGGAAACTCTGAGCGCTCCGGGAATTCCAAGAAGTCATAAATAGCCCGAGCCAGCCAACAGGAAGTGACTTTTTAACGGGCAGTTACGAGATGATCGCTCGAGCGAGGAGGCGATTATAGCTAAAATTGAACGGGCAAAGTGGAAGGTCAAGCGCTTCGTTCCGGGACCTATGATTTCGAGCCTACCAAATATCCTCTCTCGCGCGATAAATAATCCGTAGCCGCGCTCCCTACCTCTCCCGCCCGAGACTCTTGGATAGCGAATCGGCAATAAACGTATCGGTGCGGGGCTTCTGACTCGCCGCGGTATATTGAATTGGCGACCTCGAGGCTTTTACAGGGCTTTCTATCCCCGACTACGTCGATGGTCGGTCATAGTCGTCGTCGCAGTAGTTGCAGTTGGCGAGGGCGACACCAACGATGGGAGGAGCGAGGGCTTACTTATCGCGACACCTGCTTACGCTCGGACGGGACATTAGATCTCAGCCGACCTGGTTCTTCTCGATTTCTCTGGCACCCGGCTATCTTTATGACTGGACTTATCGAAAAATAATTACGAGCCCCGGCTCCCGGAGGTATTAAGCAACGAAATGAGAACTTAATTATATATTTGCATTGGTGGGTGAACGGAATTTGACCGGCGCAGCGAAATGCATTGCCAATGAGATTTCTCTATTACCTCGAGCTCCCGTACTCGCCGCAGCCGCCGCCGCCGCCGCCGCTTTCTCATTTATTGTTTTACAAACGGACTCCCAGCCAGTCGACCAAACTCGTCCTACCTTAACGTCCCCCTCCCCCCTCCCCCCTTCGCCATCCACGCCCTCCACACGCCCACAAAGGTAAGCTGACTCGGAACTATGAAACTGACGTACCAAGTAGTAGCTAAGCAAGCAGAGCCCGCCCTGACCAGTCGGATTGTTCTTGTATCATAACTCAGAATCGAATGTTATTTTTCTCACATTATAATTGAAAAACAATTTCAAATTCTCGGTCATAATGCAGCGACTGCCAGCCGAGTGAGGCGCAATAGCAATAATTAACGTAGGCGACGCTTTACTACTTTAGTTGAACGAATGCCCGTGAGTAAGAGATAAGAAAGAGACTGAAACTCTTAATTTTCTCATCAGAGTTATTTCAGTAGTTGGCTAAGGCGTCAAGATCTAATGGTATAAGAGCTTACGGTACTTGGCTCTGGAGCCAAGTATCCTTCTCTCGAATGATATCCTTGTGATTATTATTATCTCGACGACCGGGAGCTTCTCAAGATTATCAAGTATCGTGCAGACGAGGGGGAATAATAAAGTCGCTGAGGAATAAGAAAGCAGATGGATCATCCGGACTACCTCGAGGAAGAAATGAGGCGTGGTAGGAGCAAGTCGTGAACAACGAGGGGAGGGCGGAATGACTTTCCAGGCATCCTCGGATGCGTTGCGAGCGCCGCCGAGTCTCGTGGATTCGCGACGACTGCCTTGAAATTCGTTCGCTATTGAAATTTAACGTATCAGTCGAGACCTTCAGAAGGCATCTAATAGATGAGAAGGTGGTGCCGAAGGGAAGGGGAAGGTACATCCACCGATGCAGTCGAAGCGCGAGCTTACGGGAACGTTGGCGTTGGTCACGGGTTCCGCGTCCGCGGAGGTCCGCTTACAAGGGGCGTCTGTAAACCGGAGATTTACGAGACAGCCCCTCACCCTTTCCCGCCGACTTCTTGTCGTTGCAATGAAGACGGAACCTACAGCTAGGAAGAGTGAGTGAGTGAGAGAGAGAGAGAGAGAGAGAGAGCTGTTAGTTATAGTTTATCAAGCTTAAGCTCGTGTTTAGTGGTAAGGTCTCGACGCGAGCTTGTGATCCGTCTTGGGCCTCGGCTCAATGGCTAGCGGAGTGGGTGGGCGTAGAAGGAAAATATTCCCTCCTCGAGGAAGGGACGTGCACTTACGTAGGTGACGACTAAATCATTCGAGACGATGGCTCGCGATGATTGTACCCATGTTATCCTACGACGTTTTACCTCGTTTCCTCGCCCCCCCCCCGCCGCAACCACGCTAACCGTTCTCTTATGTAAGCGGCTGTTCGACTCTGCGAATGCCCTTCCCCAATAATCTTCACGTCCTTCTTCCTCCTTCTACCACCGGAATTCATCTCAGCCTGGATCGGCACGAACAGCTCGGATCCTTTCATTTATCCAGGCAGCGCTTGGAAATATTGCCTCGACTCACTTATCCTCAAAAAGTTGTTATCTATTTAAAATTACTATTCTACTTGTAGGATTATTTATTCAATAATAAGGCGCTAATAAGATAACTGCGCCCCTTCCGTCCCCGTATCGACCGTATCCCCACCCCCGGCTCACTACTCTGCATTTCATTGTACAGTCGGTATACATTGCATGTCCTTGGCTTCCGGGACTCCGACAATTCACCGAAATTCATAATCCCCGACGCCGCCGACTATTTTATTGCACTCGGGATGCACGAGGCTCGTTGGCGATTACAACTCAGCAGACGGTGATAAACATCTGTTTTCTAAATATCGAATCAATTCTCCCTCGGCCTATTACGACAACAATTAAACATTACAGCCCAATGAAAGTCATTGGCAATCGCATTGGCATATTAAATCCCGCAGTAAAAATTACGGTTACAATCGCGGTGAAAGCGCATACTCCCACTCATTTGTCGTCCTGGATACATCGATGCTCGACGAAAACTCATCGTAGAGCCGAACGTCCCCACTCCACTCCACTCAAGCACTCCGGCTAAAGTCCATACGATTACTAATTCCGGATTACGAATTTATTTATACTAATTCCTTCCTCTTAAGCCTTTTAAATGTCTTCGATATTGCTTCGCAATAGACACAAACGTGTCATTCTTTATTTTGTCAGAAATTTTACTTTAATATCTACGAATTGTCGAATCCAATTGGATTAAAACAAATTGCTAATCCACTAGATTTCTATTATTGGAATTTCAATATTATAAATATCCAACAATTTTTTCACACGATAAAGTCGATGAAATATATATTGGATGCAAAGATATCGGTATTTCGAGCTTGACTTGACAAGATATATGAAAAGGAGAAAATAATAGTCGAGTTCGAGTCAAGGTTCGAGTCAAGCGAGCTAGGGAAGGAATATTTTATTTGACTAGACGAGCTTAACGCCGGGGCTCGTCGGTTTTACAGACTTAAAATTCATTCCCTAAATGCATCGCCATAATAAACGTATAATTGACGATTCTTCTAAGCAGGATTCCTATTCTAGGAAGAGTGTAAATTTTTTCAACTAGGAAAAGGGCACAAAGTTTGCCCATAAGTTATTTTTTATAAACCAATTTCATAGCCTGCCGAGGATTTCATGCGTTATTATCTATTTCTTATCGAATAAGCGCTATAAATAATAATGATCTAAGCTCGTTCCGTGCGGTAACGGGCTGCCGAATCCCATAAAACATGGGGATCATTGCGGCCGTAAATTTAACGAGGCATAGCTTTGCTTATTTTTCGTTATAATGTGATAATGTTATTATGTTTGTGGTAGGGCGGGGGTAGTGGCGGGGATGTATATCATAGGGTAATCGGGAGTTAGCCATTCCTCGTAACGAAAGGGAAAAATGGCTGAAATAGGAGCCATGAAAATTGACGCTACGGAGTCTGGTGGCCACCAGCGAACTCGATCTCACCGTTTGACCGACCGCCCACTCAAATCAGCGATTCCTTAAGTAATTCCCAGAATCGTCCCTCCTGCTTTTCGTTAAACGTTTAAGCGGCTAATCGGCAGATAATGGATTTCGCATTCCTCGAAGGTCTTGCCCAAGCACCCGCCCGTCCATACATTCGTGCCCTTTTTATTATCTTAAATTGAACTCGTTATCTCTCGTTATAAATTACTTTCTGCTCTCTGACATTCTTATATAATAAGGTTAATCGGTAGCGCGTGTAATTAGACGCGCCGGAAGTTAAATTGTCGTTGATTAAAAAGGCATTTAAAAAATTGCTATTGAGCTGCGGTTAATTAAAATACGAATAATATTATACAATGAGCGGCGATACCGATAGATCATTAGCTATATCGGCTCCTTATTAACTTATAGAACAGTCGGGTTTACGTTAATAAAGGAAAATTGCTTAGGAAATTACCGAGTACAAGTATGCGTAGCGGCCGAGAGGCAAGAGATTCATAAATACAGATTTACTCCACATGCTCGACACACGTGCAGTCTTTTTCCGTTTTTCTTTGTCAGAAATTCACGTGAGCCAGCGCCGAATCAACCTCAGCTATCAACGATTCGAGGCTTATCTCCGCTTCGGCCATAAAACTCATAGGCATTTTATTAGTTACTTTATGCATAGCTTCTACGTCTATTTTTGCATTTTTACTACCGGACGTTTATTTTCCTCAAAATTTTCTGTATAACCCCCTCCTCTCCTATCTTACATTTACTCAGTTCATAAGGTGATAAGAGGCTAACAACAACAGCAACAACAACAACAACAACAACAACAACAACGACAACAACAACAATGATGATGATGATGATGATGATGATGATGATGATTGTCAGAACGATATAAAAATAATAGTAACAATTATGTTGGTTAAGGCATATTGTAATTGCCATTTCGAAAAAGTAAATTCGTTATTACGCAGTATGGGCTGCGTTACCTTACCTTATCTTATATAGGCCTTAATGTAATTTATCTGCTTATTTTCTTACGTCTAATAAATTAACCTTTTGTCTATGGAGAGAATTCTCTTAACAGACAATATATGATTCCTCTCTCGAGACTGAGCATTAGACTTAGCTTGGATTACACGTGCTGGAGATTAAATTCGAGGAAAGCATGTGCAATGAATTATCTGGATTTATGGTAAAGCCTTCCGATATTTTTCTAATTGCCGAAAAGGCAAATATGAATTTATCTAGTAATTAAAGACAATGTTCTAACAAAGCCCGATGCTTTTCATTTCTTTTTTCCTTTATTTCAGACATTTCTGATAGCGGAGGCGAATAATGGCTGCGCGAATCGAAAGGGGATTATAAATTCTATGTAAAACGAGGTAAGCCAGCTCACGGATAATTTACAATGGTAAATCTCGAAAGAAAGAGAAGAAAAAAATGAAACGAGAGATCGATAAGATCATGTGGAATAGTATTAAATGGCTAAATTGTTAAATGGAGGGATTAGCGGGTAAGCGTAGTCAGTGAATAAAGTGAAATGTACAGTCATTAGATCGGCTCTGACGGATAGAAGGACGACGTGTGGCGGGAGAGGGGGGGGTGAGCTAGCATTAGATTAAGAGCAGGATCGGTGTCGCATCAACGGCCCGGATCTACTTGGTAAACAAAAGGCGATGGAGTTGGTCGATCGGGTTGGTTGGATCGAGCCGTCGGAGACGAGGCTCCTCTTATCTGCTTATCCGCTCGAGGTGGTCGGTAATCATTAAAAGCCGATTCGTACGGACTCGGCCGCCGGGGCATTAACGTCGCTCCGATTAAGAAAAGGACGTTCATCTTCATTAAAGCGGCGCGCACCGCTAATTATTCGAAAAACGGCAAGGATCGAGGCGCAGGCGTGCTGCAGTGGGGTCGAGCGAGCCCGCAGGCGCGTAACGAGAAAATAATTATCCTCGCGAACGTGGGGCTTCGCTTCCTTCCGAGCCGCACAGCGAGGCGTGGCTTTGCCTACGAAAGCCGGATCACTCTCCCGGGAGATGACCTGCCCGGAAAGTCCGCTGCCACGGCGTCGGCGGCAATTACGGGGGGTGGGGTGGGGGTTGGGGACTTAGAGGGACGGAGCTTCGCAGGTGGGGCGCGCGGTAACGGGACCGACCTGCCGGAAGATCGGTAACACTTTCCGCGAGGCCGAGGTCGCGCGGCTTCTACACTCTTCCGAAAAGTATATCGGACTTTAGGAAGGAATGGCTAGTCTCGACCGTAAACCAGTGTCGGCGAGGGGGAGCGGATACAAAGTCGGACGACCGTTACGGGAAGGCGCTAAGGGCAACGCCACGGGCCCGTAAAGGCGAAGATTTTCTGAAACGAGGAAACGAGGCTCGGCCCCTGCAAAAGCGTTATTACGCGATACATTGATTCGTAATTTACGTCCGCCGGTCCCCTGACTCTCCGCGCCCCTCGGCACTGCACGCAGCAGCGGATTCCTCGCGCATAATCCCAGCCGGATGCAGGATAAATAATTTAAGCAACGATTCTCCGGTGAATTTATGTAAACAGTAAAACTCGGGTGCCGGCTGTAAGGCGCGCGCGCGCGCGCGCGGCTTCCTCCCCGGGGCCCCTCCGCGGACCTTCAGCTCGATGAAAATGAAAATGAAAATGAAATCGGATCGCGCCATTCGATGCTTTCCTCGAAATGGGGAAAAAGGGCCGAGCCACCCGTCCAAGGTCGAGCGCACTCTTCTAGGCGTCGTGAGGGAGAGAGGCGGAGGAGGAAAGAGACCGAGCGTAGGGTGGTCAGGTCGGGTATAGATTGCGAATAGGTCGCTGCGACATTGTGAGCGAGCACGTAGTCTGCATTAGCCAACGCGAAATAAATCGGCCCGGGTACGCGCGCGCACAATAAGCCGCTGCGGATGTTAATCCAGGTACGAGCACGGGTAAGGACGTCCTCTGTCGATGAGTTAAAAAAAAAAAAAAAAAAAATCAACTAGCCAACTCTCTTGGCTCTCTTACACGGAAAGCCCGTGATAAATCTCTCTCGAGGTCTCCGCTGGCGGTGCCCCCCTCCACATGAGCCCTGGACCGCCGCCACCTTGCGCCAACAGCCATTATGAGCGACGTAGTTTTCGCAACAGCGCGTCATCGTTACTCATCGAATTATTCTCGGTTTCTCGGCTCTTCCAGGTGAAAGGGTCGCCTCAAATCCTCCACGACTTCCATCTCTCTCTCTCTCTCTCTCTCTCTCTCTCTCTCACTCTTTCGCCGTGTACGTAGCCTCACGTTATCGGATTTTCAGATTGTCGATAATAGGTTGCCCAACACTAGTAAACAAGACCTCTTACTATCCGGCAGCAATGACAATTCCACAGTTTTAGCGCATACTCGCGTCTATCGGAGCTGATCTAGCATAAAATTTCATCAGAAGCATAACATTTAAATAATTTCATCGATCAAGATGCTTAGCGCGGCATCTCAAGTGCCATATTGCCATTTCCCCCTTACGTGACGGGGAAGTTGAAAAGTTATTCGAAAGAAGTATGGAAATAAATTGGCAATAGGTCGCCTATAAAATACACGGGCTTCTCTCCTCTATTCCGCGAATAGGACGCAACGTTCAGCCTATTGTGTAAATTATACCTCGACTGGCTGTGAAGGCTTCGAACGCGCCTCGCTCTCGCCGTCCCGTCTTGTTCGTAATTATGCACATGTCGTCAGAGGGACAAGAGCGCATGCGCGTCCAGCTCGGATGGCTGTTTAATTTCTGCCTAATCACGATCGAGACAATAGGGACCATCGAACGGAGCGTCCCGACTTCTTTTGGCCAAGCTCGAAAGTTACCCGCTTACGTAAGCTTATTAAGCCTCGAGTAGCCCTGCCCCCGCCCCGTCCCGCCGCGTTCACTCGCCCATTTTTTAACGAGGCGGCTGCTCGGGAGCGGCCTCGTAGCACGAGCCCTAATAATGAAAATTCGACAATCGATAGGACTCGCACTGTAAATTAAGTTCCCGTGGAAAACGAGCGGATAAAGAATCGGTCGGTAGAGGGAGGATTTAGCCGACCGGTCGTGATGACAACGAGAGCTCGGCCGCTGATTAATTCGCGCAAAGCGCAACAATTATTAGAGAAGGGACTACCCTACCCGATTGCCTACCGACGCCGGGCATTCATTACCGAGAGAAGATTCGAGACGATCCGATGGATTCTCGCGATGGAGTCCGCGGCGAAGTAATAAGAGATTGGCGGCCCCAGGAAGTCGAATACGTATTATCCTTAGATCGGCGCGCGATCGCAGACTCGAGTCTCGAAATCAATTATCAGACCAACGACGCGCCGCCGGAGATTAATGAAGATGGTCCTCGGGGGTCCGGATCACTATTCGATCATTGAGCCGATGATTAATGTCGGGAAAGTCGCTACCCAACAATGGACGCGGATCACGTAAATTTCAATTTACCCAGTCTACCGAGACACGAATAACCAAATGCGCTCTAATTAACCGAGATCCCATAACCCGAACCGATGGCCATTTTCACATCCGACAGCCTCTCTTATCAAAGAGCTCACCCGCCAATCTCAATTCCACCTTTCATGCTTCTTCTCTCATTATTATTCGTATTATACACGCTATTATACACGATTCTTACATTACACATGCAAAGATATCTTATAAATCGGCATTATGTAATAAAGCAGTTGGGAGAATTAGTCCTTACCATTATTTGCACATTTTCCACGCAATTTTACATTCACACTAATGCTCGTAGTATTAAAGGCTTCGTAATTACTTGTATTATTGTTATTATTACTATTAACAATGTTTATGAGGGAGAAAGAATTTTAATGATTCTGATTTATGTAAGAGAGTTATTATGGCTGGTCGAAAATACTTCTATAAAAAGGAAGCCGTTCTTGCTATTAATTTCCTAAAATTTCTAGCGTTATTTTTTTTATTTTCTTGTGCTTTACGTCTCCGTCCGGAGCTACGCTTAATTAGAAATATATCAAGGATCTCGACTAACCTCATTTTTTGACAAGCGTCATTAATATTAAAGCTAAAATTAACTGGCGCATAAAAAGTTCGCGCCTCTGATTTGTTATCCTTAATTTATACTCTCAAAGCCGGTAAATTGTTAAGGATCGAAGAGGCCAACAAAGAAAATTGGCATTCTCACACTGCGGACTCTCACGTGTAACCGCGCGGACAATTACATACACGAAGACGCACCGACTTTTCATTTAAGCGCACTCGTGCACAAAGGTGAGAGAGAGAGAGAGAGAGAGAGAGAGGCATCTTATGAGTTGCGCTCGAGGGATACGTAAGGACCTTGATTCTTTAAGTATATGGAAGAATCTTATCGATGGATTTTTCGCCAAAGATAAATAATAAGCGCCGAGAAGGTGTATAGCCGTATATATGTATAGTCGAATGCCAATGGCGGAGAGGCACTTTTCCTTTCGATTCTCTTAAAGAAAATGTTAATGTTATACAGCGTCTTGGGGCTAATGGATTTTAAAATAAGCGTTCGCTATAATACATTAAAGAGGAGACTACTTATTCATCTATTACAATATTGAAGAATCGAGCAAACGTTTCGGACTTTGAAAACTAATGCTTAGGTAAATTGTTAGATTTGCCAGTTATACTGCATTCCACGTCAATGAGGATTAACGTTAATTACATGATCGTAAAGGAAACATCATGCCATAGCCATAAATATCATAAAATTATTTGATAAAATAAATTCTTTATGGTTAATCTACCTGGTTAGTATCGATTAATGTAATATGATAGTGATTAAAGTATAAGATTATTCTGGAAAACAATTATCTTTTCAGAAACAAAACTCCTATGATAATATATTTTATGGAATAAAGACCTTATTTTATTACATATAGTTGATGCCTCAAAGGAGTATAAGGCTTGAGTTTTTATTTTAAATATATATATATATACATGATAGATGATCTGTTTATCGAAAAACAAATTGCTTTTATCAGTACTATTTTTTTCAACTATAATGTGAAAAAAACTTTATTTGTAATTTAAAAATTTCAAGAGGGGCATTTATAGTTACGATAGAAACAATGATATTAAGAAAAATTAATAACAATCATGAAAAGATGCTTAAAAAGATTAAGATCCTGCGAAAAATTGAGGTATTATTGAGGATGAAAATATGCTAATTTTTGGAATTGAATAATTGTAAGCACAATGCACCTTAATGCATTAAATGTAATTATGAAAATAGTAATTCCGAGTGACAATTTGTAAATAATCAAATCGTTACGCGCTGAGTTAATGCATCTTTGTTTTCATACAAAAAGAGGTGATTTATAGTTCAAAGAAACGATTCTTACACGAGATTAGATATTAAGGTTCGAGACAAAGGATTGAAATAACAAAAGTAAAAACAAAAAGGTTTGTGACATTTACTTTTTTAGTTATTAAATTATGAATTTTACGCTTAAAAAATGATTTGTTCTCATACATAATCAATCCGGCATATATTCTCAAGCCGAGATAGCCCGAAATAATAAAAATAATAACTCAATATCCAACGAATCTTCAAGAGTTCCACGAAAAATATTTTTAACCTTGTAAAATTATGTGAAATTGGTAGGTTCGTTAAAAGATAATGCACAAAGAAACGGGCAAGCGGTTATTCTTAGCAATATTGAATGGAGTAAGTGAAACTCACTTGTCGATGGCCCTCGTATAAAAACTTTTCACTTTACATCGTATAAAAAGGATGATGATCGAGAGAGTGAAGGATAGAATGATGAGCTCTACTACTGAGCCTTATCGTGACATGATAAGACGACCGCCCATCCTCTCCCTAACTTTAACACATGCATCCATTGTAAACTGGTTTACATGGCTAAGTATTGGCACCTTCGACAATATCTGCCCAATATATACGTGAGGCGTCACGCATTACTCCATCTTTAGTGAAGCGAATGAAAATCTGTCAACGAGAGGTTATCGCGTACAGCAGAGTTTCAATCATTTTCAAGTATTCGAATCGTATCGGCGCATTACATACTAATTAAATTCATACTTCCAGAATTAAATTATACGACTATATCGATTAAAATAAGTGTATTTTCCAACGGTTTGCTTTATTTTAATAAGATATTGAGAGAGAGAGAGAGAGAGAGAGAGAGAGAGAGAGAGAGAGAGAATGATTCGCTTCATTCATTAACTGTCTAAAAATGTTAATTTAATCTTGTATAAGAAAAACAAAGCGAATAAGTAAGTATAGACTTATCGATTTAAGGGATAGCCGATTTATCGGAGAATTATAATAATGTATAAGAAATTAGGGGAAAAATGATTTTTTTTTTCTTTATTAGCTATTACGAAGAATGAAAGATTTTACAGCGGAAGCGCAAGTTGGATCAATAGGCTAAGGCTCTTAACGCTCTACATTATCTTTTTAATCAATATCTTTTTAATTTAAAACAAGATAATTGTGTCTCTGGTTATTTGGTGCCAAAGAAAGTCGGTCTTTTGGAAAGGGGCCGAGTGAGATATTGGAATAAGGAAAATACGTATGCGTGCTTGAGATCTAAAAATATATAAATTTTAAAATCGGAATGCCTTTAACTTTCGAAAAGTGAAAAATGCTCGAGGCGTCGTATTATGAATACTGATTCCGGGGAATCCTTTAGGAGTCTTTTCTTTTATAAGAAGAAAGGCCAATTAGGTTTGACTCCGAGAGGCTGGATCGGAAGAGATAGGCGGTACAGGATTTTTCTTGAGCTTGCTTTCCGGGAGGAGATTAGGGAGGAGGTTAGTGACGGGTGGGGGGGGGCTCGGGAGGAGGCTCGGGGCGAGTAAGACAGAATACATTAATCCAAGTCTTTATAAGATTCTCTGGTAATAGATTGCGCCCTTCGATCAGGTGGCGGGGTGCGGGCGGTGAAGCGTGCTACCGTTGGGATTCAGGCGGGGAAGAGGTGCAGGAGTGGCTTATCGTAGTCGTGGCTGGCGAAAAATTTACGGGGCGACGTGCGTGACGAGGAGTCTCGGAGAAAAAGGTCCCGCACGCGACATCGGCTGGCAGTTGCACCCCGGAAGATGCATGTTCCCGCCCGAGTCTGCCGGCAATCGGATAATTATACGATCCGACCTCTTTCGCCGGGATAGAGTTGGAATGTCCTTAGGGGACGTTCCCATTCGATTTTTCGTCCCTTTCCAGTGGCTTTTGTCCCGGGCACAAAACCTGTTACGTGCGTTCTATCGAAGTTCGCAATTGTAGAGACAGATACCGAGATTCCGAGGATCAACCCGACTAGTGACAAGGCTCATCTCCAGCTGATCTTTAATAAGCAAAGTGAATAAAATCCTCCCACGATTTTCACATTCGTCAAAGCGTTCCTCCTTCTCCTCCTGCACTTCTCTTCTCCAAAAGTGCATAACACTTCTTTGTAGGCTGCGCAAACTCCACAGCCGGTGATTGTGCTGATTTAATTACCCGCTCCGATTCCGCGGAACATCTTCCGGGTGCTGCGGAGCTAAATAAGGAAAGTCTAGGGCCCGGCATGAGTCTGCGGTGCCGGAAAATCCCATTACTTTTATCGCGAGGCTCGCAATACGCTTACCACAGACAGTTCATTTATCAAACAGTGCCTGCTTAATAAAACCTTTTGCGGGCCGATCTATCAAGCGGCCAGCCATTACAACTGTATTATAAAACGCTTATCTCTCCTTTTTAATAAATTTACGACGATTTAATTTTCCGATTCGAGTAATTACAACAATTAATCTTACTTCATAACGAAAACATTTATTGGGAGTACGAAAAAGCCGCGCTCGGGCGCACGCACTTGCCCCGATAATACTATCTTACGAAACATTAATATTAACTAGATGGAAATTATTTACGATGGAGCGACATTTTTATGGAGTCTCATTCCGAACATTAATTACAAACCTTTTCCAACTGAATTAATTAATAGATTCGATTCCGATCAAACAAATACTTGAAGTTGCAATATTCAATAGCGCACGCACTTAACGCGTTTAATGAAAAAAAAAAATCTTTCCTTATATCTACTGTCTCTTTTCAATTTACACTCATTTTTAAAATAATTGGATATATATACATAATAATCTGTATAACAATAATCGACTGTAACAATCCATTTATATTTGTTCTTATTCATCCCTCTTATCTAAAATTGTAATCCATAAGTCACTTTGTAAATACGCGTTCATATATACTGATGGTCTTTTCATGTATACAGTTCAAGATCCTCAATGATACTGATAAGACAAAGCAATCGATTCATCTATGTTTGTAATTGTAATTAACAAACTAACTAACCTATAAAGTATTCTGCATCTCCGTAGGAAGTGAGTCTCTCTATAATTAGAAGCTGTTCAAAAACTTGTTGAATCAGAAGAAATGAGTTGAGCTTCAATGATGAATTATCTAATGATTTTTACGATCGCCTTTTAATTACAAATACCAATAGCGTTCTTTTTTTCTGCTTCTTTCTCGCTCAACAGAAAACTAAGTGCAGTGAAACATGATCTCTCTACTCGTGTATGTCGATAAATATATTAAGTATTTCTTAATTGCAAAAGCGGAGATACTCTTGCGAATGCAGCTGTCGGTACTAGATTGAGAGAGAGAGAGAGAGAGAGATGAGAGAAGAGAGAGAAAAACTATAACTATGGCTCGAGCTTATCGGAAGGTGTCAAGACTCGCATAATCACCTTTGCCACAATAACGAGATAATGAGTTCTTCGTAGCTGCTTTGCTCTAAAACATCTACGGCACCTCCTGACGTACCGAGCTCGCTTTTCCCTACGACTATTTCTACATTTAGGAATCGGCTAGATTAAAAAAATTTCTAAAATTCCTACTGATTTGGAGTTATGTAATAATAAATAGTTTGCTTTGCATTAGAAATTTTTAATTAGAACAGAACAGCGAATTTCCGAGACGAAGTTTATTCGTGTTATAATGGAAACATTCAGGCTATTTGATATATAAAGGAATTTATTATTTAGCCATTGGTCTACGATACCGAAATATATATTCCTTATTGGTTTATCCAGTTACGACAAAAAGTGCAAGTTATCGAAAATTCACGTCACAGGTATTGAAGTTCCGGGGGCAACTGGGGTGCTTTAAAAAAGAAACTGCATAAGAAGACTCTCGGATAAATGTTGATGTATCGTTTGACTGGAAAGGACCGATGGATCATTTAATGTGGCATGTGGCATTTAATATTAGTGTTGGCAGCATTGATTTTCAAATGAGTTCTTACGTCAATGGTTGATCGGCGCATCGTGACGTGAGCAGCTCGAGACAATGGCCAAGATATTAGCATAAAAAATCTCGGACCGATGCGTTTTTATAATCAATCAAGCACGAGATGCCAAGCGACAGGAGCTTCAGGAGCTTCAGGAGCTCCTGGCGTAGGAGCAAAGGGGGTGGACTGCCGGCTAGAGTATTCATAATTGGATTGCATTTAAATGCCCTTGTCCGTCGAGTCCAAGCCATCGCCGAAAATATCCGATAAACAGTGGAAATGCAATGACAGCCCTGCGAGGGGAGGGGCAAAGGGGATGCGTTTGACTAGCCAATTAAACCTACGATGGCTAAGTAAAAACCGGTTTTATAATTGAGCCACTAATTTTGCCTCCGCAGCTCGTAGGAATGTAAAAAAAAAAAAAAAGAAAAAAGCGGACCAAAATCAATATTTGGACGTTAAATTGAAAATTTAATCGAACGTCCTCTTATTTTATGATTATGATTATGATTATGATTTTCGTGCGTCTGCACGAAGGATGCTGCGGGCAAGAGAGCCGGAGTGTCAGCGGGACGTCTAGATCGCGTCTAGGGGCAAGCGATCTAACTCGAAATAAAGTTCTGCTCTAATTGCGCAGATCCGAAAGCGACACACTTATCCCCGGCAACAATCCTCGCGCCATGATCTTCTCTTCCTTCACGATAACTAAGAGCTTCTTCGGCCCACGACATTCGTTGTCATTATTATTATTATTATTATTATTATTGTTATTGTTATTATTATTGTTATTATTATTATTATTATTATTATTATTATTGTTATTAGAACAATAATGATAACAATAAGGATATAATAATTGCGATGGAAAGCGCTCGGGAGGCTCCGAAAGGAGAGGAGCGACGGCCGGCTGGTTTTTTTTTAAGCGGTTACGTTGCGTCAGAGGCGGGACGCCGAGGAAATGAGAGACGCAGCGGAGAGCTGTGCTCGGAGAATGTATGTGGGTGCAATTGCTCGCCGAGCTTCTAGGCGGGAGCGAGGAAAACTCGAGGAAGCGTGAAAAGGATCCTACGGAGGTGAAAGTCGAAGGCGAGTGTGGGAGGAAAGTCGCGTGCGAGGAGGGCCGCCGTCACTCGCGAAGTCGATTGTCGTCCTTGACGCTCGTCCGAGTCGTCTCTCGTCTCGGACTTGGATCCCGTGCGCACGAGATCTCAACATGGGGAGAGATCGGCGACGACTTTGCCTCTAATCGTGTCAACCGCGTTCCAGAATCAATCTACCTCCTCGATCCAGTTCTTTGCCTCTTTGTTTACATCGCCCCTCCCCACCCATCCCGCGCACTCGCTCTGCGCAAGCGACACTTTTTCCACTTACATTTCCACTCTAATTCATTTTTATAGCGGATCTACGAACCTGCTCGGCCAATGCCTTCCTACGACCAGTGGCTGGCTCTACTACGACATTCGCCATTGCACGCCTTCCCTTACTACTCCCGAATCTTCTACAGCATCTTCTTCCTCCTCCTCCTCCTCCTCCTCCTCTTCTTCCTCCTCCTCCTCTTCTTCTTCTTCTTCTTCTTCTTCTTCACATTTCTCCTTATTTCACTTGACCTCCCCTCCCCCCTTCCAAAAACTCCTCAAACATGAACTATTTAATGCTTATGATTGATAGTGTTGATTACAGGAATTTGTGCACTTATTGGGAAAATTAATAAATTTTTATGTTAAAAACTAATAATGGAATAATTTTCCATTATTCCTTAAATAACTTCCTATATAATATTGTACATTTTTCAATTATTTGCACTAAAGAATTTATAATTTATTTATTGGCATTTCTAATTGATCGTCCAACCAAGAGCTGAGGTTAAAAATACAATGGCTTTTCCTTTAAATGGACAAGCTATTACGAAATTATTTATTACGCATTTTAGCTTGACAATCTGAGAACGAAAATTACCTCGCCAAAGGAACATTAACATGCGCATACTTATACGTATATGTATATTATATATACGCATACATACATTTATAATAAAATAAGATTTTATTGCTTTTAATAAAATCAGATTTTCAATCTTAATTGTCTAATGAAAAAGAGTCTGTAGCATTAGATTGCTACACAATTCAGCTATTTATAATAGCTTATTGGGCTTTGCTCCTATACGAGGTCAGTAGCTCTGACGCTTTAGTGATAAATCGTCGAGCAGACGCTTAACGGCCTACAAATTCATTGTATTTATACGCTTAAATATCCAAACATCCATTCGTGGCTCTATATCATAGCGACAGAATTATTAATAACCGTTATTAAGTTTCCTGCATTTACATTTATACTCAGTTTCAAAAATTGTTGAAAGACGTGAATGTTTATATATATAAAAAAAAAAAAAAAATATATATGAAAAAACAAAAAACAAAATAAAAGAATTGAAAATAAAAGATAATGATTGTCTCAAAAGTAATTTCAAATTTATTCAGATTCGTTAGTCAAATATTATGCATATGGTCTGTCAGCACATTGTACATGACCGATAAGTTACGGGAATCGAATGGATTTTCACTTAACAAAATTCGTATGTACGATACACCAAAAAGTCTTTAAACTGCATTGAGTAATTTTTTTTCCTAAAAAAAAATATCCTTTTGGACAGTGATGAAACAAGTTTTATTTACCCAAGCGTCTTTCGTTCCTTGTTTATTCTTTCCTTTGTCTTGCTCTTCTTATTAAGACGTATCCCACTTTCCAATCGTACATTCAAAGTTACAAATTTTTTTACAATTGAAAAATGTTTTCCTCTTGTCGTAAATAAAATATGGGGAAAACTTTTGAGAGTCACGAATTGTTAAAAACATCGGCATCGCAAAATTTTTTCGATAAAATGCTACGGCTTGCGTCATTAGTGAAAAGCCTTTTTTATCAAATTATTCATAATGCGGAACAATGAAAGTAGAATTTTATGGAATGTAGGCACCCTCATAAATACAGGTGCGTGAAAAAATCTGTGGGAATGAAATTGTCACGTTTCCGTCATTTTCATTAATAAATCAAAAAATTATAAAGAAGGTATGATTAGAGGGCTTTTAAAGGGGGCGGGGCGATAAGACTTAAGTTGCTCTTATTATATTTCTTATTCTTATCTTATTATATCAGGATTGAATTTTGTTAATTTGGATTCGATTATGGAACGATATATCATTGTCGGATGTTAATCTTTGAATATTACGTCTCGAAAATGACAATATAATAACGTTGAAGTGCCAATAGCGCTTTAGTTAAGCGCTTTTGCCTTCGAAATCTATAAATGCCAAGCGTAACGCAAACCATCTAAATTTATCGCGATGCGGGCTTAAGAAATGGAAAAATAAGCTTATAGAGCACATAAATTTCGCGGATAATGCACGTGCGCGCGTGTGTTTGTTCGTTTGTTCGTTCGTTCGTTCGTTTGTTTGTTTGTTTGCTTGTTTGTAGATAAGCGGTATCCGCAAGACCGTTAGTCCGCGTAGAGGCGGAATCGAGCATGGGCAGTCGTAAAAAGGAAGCTGCGAGCCTTGGCATTCGTGGGATGCCTTTGGCGAGTAATGATTAATCGAAGCTCGGCTATTGAATTTAGGAAATGCAGTCGATGAAGGAGCGAACTGGCAATTTTTCGAGCAACCCCGGCCGAAAGCCATAACTCAGGCCGAGCATGGGCCCGTAAAACTAATTGTCCATCCGAGAGTCTGGTCTGCGGTGCTAAGCGCGGCCCCGATAAGCCCTCGAATTAATCAGGCTTCGTGTATTCATAGATGTAAGGAGCGCGATCGTCATCGGTCTCTTGCCACGGGTCTCTTGCCACGGGTCTCTTGCCACGGGTCTCTTGGCATTGGCCGGCTTGCGACCCCGAGGGCAAGCCATCGCTCATCGCCGAAATCCGAGTCGAGAAACGACGGGCCTTCCCTACCTGGTGAGGATACGGGCAGCATCTCCGGCGGTTAGGATCGTATTAGTCGGGGGACCGGACCGGATTCCCGGACAAGGAAACGATTTCAGGAGCTCCTTACCGAGTCTTCGGATGAGTGGGAGGTAGGAGGTGGGTGGGACCGAGAGAATGTATCTCGACGAGCGATGTATCTTGGGGAACAATAACTGCCGAGGATTGATTGTCCGGGCTCGTCCGGCAGGACCGGAAACTTCGGGCCGAAATCTCGTATTACGAGGGAGTCTCAGTGAGGAGGAGCGAGCGGCTCGTCGCCGTCACGTCGTCACGGGATCGGCTAAAAAACGACTGTCGGCTGTTTTCCCGTCGATGGGACACGGGGCAACGCGTCAATTGGGAGGTGGGGGGGGGGCTCGATAAACAAATATTTGCAGTGCACCGGGCAATGACCTTGGGAGGGACGATGCCATCGCCTCGGCTAACGAGCCCTTGCGAGCTTCCAAGAACGTACTCGAGTTTTTCACTTTTTTTGCATTCGTGAAATACCAGTCCCCACTCGCCCTCCCGACCTTCTGAGCCACGGGAAAACTACTGAGAAACGGCTCTAAACGACTAAACGGCCAATCCGTAAAAATCCGATCGCGCATAACTAATGTAGCTGAAACTATGTCGTCAGTCCATTAGTGACCATGTTTATTCATTAGCCATGTCATGAACATCGACGTTCATGTGACAGCAGCGGATTAAGCTCCATCTGTATGCACCCCGGCACAATAATGCCCACCAATAAGGTACAGAGGACGTCTATATCATTCATACATATATATACATATATATATATATATATATATATTTAATAAGCGTTAATTTGTCCCCTACTCGCCTCTACTTAACTTAATCCGATCACTGAAATATCGCCGTCAACGCCAAGCCGCCGCGAAATGATAATAAAAACGGTCAATTTAATGCACTTTATGTATGTTTTAATTTATCTAAAGTTATTCTCGCTGCGATATAGAAACCGCCTTGATAACTGCTTATTACTTCCCCCTTCCGCCAAGATCGTTTTTGTGCCATAATAACGACAGCCTATCATTGGTTTTTCTGCTTTTATATTACTGCGTGCGCATGTTGAAAAAATCGGATCGAGAAATCCTGGCGTTAGAAGCGCTTATGCTATACGAGCCGACCGTACCTAAAAAAAAGTTGACTTTGCTTTATTCTTGGCTGCCTATCTTTATTTTTGCACGTTTTATTGGCTAAGAGGTAGCGCGATGCATGTGTTTTCCTTCAAATAAGAGAATTAATCACGCAGATGATGACAAGTGCTGTGCTGACTCGCGCATTCAATTATTGCATGTATGGGAACGCGATTGAAATTGGATAAAGAGCGTCTGGGACGAGTCGTTTCATAAACAAATAATCAGCCTTATAAAGAAAAACGCTTAGCGACAATAATGTTGAGAGCAATATGGGGACGGCGGGGGGGGGGGTAAGGGGGAGGCCGACGACGAGGAGACCTTGCTAAGTAACGTTTCGTACGTCGAGGAGTCCGAAGGTGTCATTCGGGTGCCGCTGAGAGAATGTGAGAGAAAGCGTTTCGTAGTCGGCATGAAAACACTTGGTGCGACTTGCACGGATGCGTGCGCGTGAAGATGCATGAAGATGCGTGCGCGTTACAATAATCGCGAGCTTTACTGAGTGATGAATTCGGATCGACGCTCGATCTGTACGCGCGTGGAGCCCCGTCGGATCGCGCGCCAATGGCATCGGGACGTCAATCGCGTATTTCATTCCCTCTCACCTATGCAGATCTCCGTCGCAGTAAACGCGCGTAATCGCATCTCCGCGGTCAGTCTTCTCACGCAGATACCATCCACGTAGTTGCGCTTACAATACATGCGCGTCTTTGGAAGTTGCAACATGGATGATGCAGCCGGACTGCGAAATGCGATCTCAAGTACGTGGGCTCACTACAAATTAAACCTACGGTGGCTGATGTTTTAAGCCACCTGCGATGCCCGACATCCACCCCCCTCCCCCTCCCTCACCCCCTACTCACTGACCAAAGGAAGGAAAAGCCATCGATTTTCCGGAGGTTTTTCCGCGGCTTGGGGGGCAATGAGTTCTAAAGGATCGTTTACAATAGGGGAAAGGAGCGGATGAGTCCCCTCCCCGTCCCCTTCCTGCCCCGCCGCCCCCGGCCCGACCACGAGCCTCGCTCCCTTCCCGTCACAGAGCAGCCTCGCAAATGGAAACTTTGTATCGCTAATGCATTAGCGAGTGGCTCCTTAGCGATACACAGGTTCCGATAAGCGAGCAATAATAAAGAACACGGGGGACGAGGCCAGCATACATCGCGCAAACAATCGCCGAGACCGAGACGACAATGCGGTTGCGCGATGCGCGCCTCCTTATAAGAAACGCGCGCACTTACGTACATGCGCCGCGGGATAGAGGCGCATTACGTGGCCCTGGTGACCGGCTGCCCGGCGAGAGGGGGGGAGTGTAAAGGACGGGGAGATTCGCCTCCGTGGACCGAGCGCGCGACGCTCTCTAAGCGCTCTTAACGCACATACGACAGGCGCTGCTTAATGACACCTTGAGATTACCATGAGGCGACCGCTCTAACAAGCCTTACGTAACTCAGCTTCGTTATCCCTTCGGACGTTATCCCTCTGAGGATATCTTCTCTCGTCAGAGAAGAGAGAGAGTGAGAGAGAGATAGAGAGAGAGAGAGAGAGAGAGAGAGAGAGACGTCTTTACCGATGCTTAGCGGCCGGTGCATCTTCCGATGTCGCCGCCAGTACATTGGCATAACGATCTCTCTCTCTCTCTCTCTCTCTCTCTCTCTCTCTATCTCTCTCTCACTCGCTAATATTCGACCCCCTTCTCGCTAGTTCAAGAACGCATATTCAATTGTACTCGGCGCAATTCTTCTTCGAGGCATAATACTTGAAATAATTTGCCAACGGTGTATCGATCGAAGTAAAAATCTCTTAATAGCTCAATTGATTATTTCCGCTTATCATCCTGCAATCTTGTCGCGGATTATTTCTTAAGCTAACTCTAGAACAGGCAAGGAAACCTGGCTCGCCCTTGGCTGTCCGAACGACTGACAGCGCCGCGGTATCCAAGGAGGGAGAATCGGTGGTTCGAGAAGGAAACGGATATTCTAAAGAGGGTGAGATACGAAGGGTTATTTATCATTGGTCATTTCACACTCTCTCCCTCTCTCTCCCTCTCTCTCTCTCTCTCGATCTCGATCTCTCGCTCGCTCGTTCGCTTGCTCGCGAGATATGCACGCTCTTGCGTTTCCTCCTTCGACTCTCGTACCTATTTATCCGACAAAAAGGATATCGCACACTGAGTCCGATATACCAAAGACCATGAGAAATCTTTTATTCTGAACACTATTGAGGTTAAAGATTCCATTTTTGTTACTCTCTAATATGGCCTCTAATACCTCTTAATCATATAGATTAGCAACTAGCAAATTACAATTATTTTATTTATTTAGTATTGCATACCTTAGTATTACATAAGTATTATCTTCCTTTTATCTCGTTTTGTTTTTCCTTTTCTTTTCTTTTATTAAAATTCATTCGAATTCGAAAATATCGCTTTAATAACTACAGCGCGGAATTTATATCGAACAATTCATAAATAGTTTAAGCACATGAATAACCGTAATCGCTGAATGCTATATTGGTAGTACTAGATTCGGGGGCACGATCGAGTCATGCCGTGTAACATTTGTCGGAGAACAGTATAAACATATAGACAAATAACTTTGAACTTTACAATAACGAAAGAATTCTTGAAAAGCCATAAAAGTTTTAAAGTATGCACATGCACTGCTTTAAAGACGAGCGCTAAAGAAGACAAAGTACCGGAATCTCTCTCTCTCTCTCTCTCTCTCTCTCTCTCTCTTTCTCTACCTCGATTTGAATTATACACCTTAAGCGAATAATAATAATAATAATAATAATATCAAAACAAATAATTTTATTTGAACCATCTTTCCTTACATAATTCTTCTCTAGAACGCCTATAAAGCCTGAATTCAGGAAAACATTCGCTACGTTCTCATTGTGTTCTAATGACATTATTTTTATTATTGTTGCTAATAGTATTATTATTATTTGTTGTTGTTGTTATTATTATTTGTTGTTGTTGTTATTATTATTTGTTGTTGTTGTTATTATTATTTGTTGTTGTTGTTATTATTATTTGTTGTTGTTGTTATTATTATTATTATTATTATTATTATTATTATTATTATTACTTTAGGACTTGACAGTTTATGGCGAAATATAATTCATTACAATAAATTTCTAAATAGTTTCTATATAGAGTTCCTCTCGCCTGATGTAAATGACTGAATTGAAAAATGAATTTTTTTTACAAAAATTAAGAAATGAAATAAATTTTTTTTAATGAAGAATGATAAACTTTTAGAGAACAATGAAGGATTATGTAGTTTTAATGTACAAATAAAACAATTAATTATTATCAAGTTAGGAAACTATTGTTTCGCTCGACTTATACAAGATTTTGTATAATCAATTGTCTCTGTCAAAGTTTAAATTAAATCTTCGTCATATGTGACGCATTGTTAAAGCCAATTTTCATTTACATTAATCGAAGGACAACTTGAATCTTAAGTTTCAGAAGCTTCAGCTTGTACAATAAGCAGTTTTATATTGAATCACTGAAAATACAGTCAATAAAATACGTATGCGCATTGTGTGGTCGCTTCCTTTTATAAAAAATAGGTTTATATAAGGAATTGCTCATATTTAAATAATAATTTACATCAGTTTTAGTATTACATTGTTTGGCAAAATATATTTGCAAATAAAATTTTTTATTAATCGACAAGTAAATAAATATTTCATAGTTAGAAATAAAAATAAGAGCTCGGTTACATTTCACTTGCTATAAAGTACTTACTAAATACTACATATTCTTGGCTGGCGTTATATATAAAATTTTTATAGAAAGATAAGCATGTCCATTCGAATGTAATACCATACTCGAGTAAAAAGTATAAGAGCTTCGTTAAATATATAATATTAAAATGCTTGTATGCAAAAGTATTGATAGTAAAAAGCTGAATTATAAATGTTTAATAATTCTGGTGCACCTGAATATATTGTTTAATATTACATTAGCTATCGACTAACGCTTGTAATCTACAGTTGGAATGGACTTATGCAATGGACTACGAATCTTTTTTTTATTCTTTATCTAACCAGAATATCTGGCTAATTCGAAGGATATATTATTATAGCATATAGAATACGTTTGCCATATTATAAAATTTATTTATGCGAAATGAATTTTAGTTATTTATAAATTCAGGTCATATAGTAATTGCTGTAATGGGAAAATCCGTTTTGTGTACATACATTGTTTTCTGTTGTAATGAAATAATGGCACAATTGTTAATACCTCTTCCAATTACTTTTAACGTTTATTGTTTCTTTATGATTAGGGTAATCTTTTACGTTTACGTATCATACTCTTTCGCGTTCCTTTTAATATTACTCAACCTTTTATTGGACAATACATTCAGAACATCTACATATGCCAGTATATAAAACTAGTAGGTACTCTTTACTGTTACTGCTACAGTAAGTACAGTAATATAATCCATGCAATTAGTAAGTCTAACGAGAATGTAATTGCCGAGATGAACGTACGTAAGGAACTTGCGAAAATATTTCCGCAGCACATCTACAAATATTGGCAAATTCGAATAAATGACAGTTAAATAAAAATACAGATTCATAATAATATTGTTAAAATTGTGATAATTGCGTATAAAATACAATGAAGTTTAAACAAGCCTTACGAATTGATTAGATTATTTATCTATTTATTTATTTACTTATTTACTTATTTATTTATTTATTTATTTATTTATTTATTTATTTATTTATTTATGTATTTATTTATTTATTTATTTCTAGCAATGAGAGCGAATTCATCTTTAAAAACCAAACATTTATATGACTTTATGAAAATAAAGACAAAAAAATGTATTGTGTCTTAAATTACAATCCAAATTATGTTTAACAAACTAGATGTAATTTATAAAATACTTACAAGGATGTCGTAAAGGAAGATTAATAAAATAAAAAGCAGAGTGTGCAATTGGAAGGGCAATTTGAAGGAAAACGTATATTGATTTTAATTTTGTCCATTTGTCGTAAATATTAAATTTACTATTACGAAGTTCTGCATGGGATGCTTTAAAATATCGAAATTATAATCACGTTTCCATTACAAGAATATATAGGAATGATAAATATGTCATTAAAGGTTATATGAATTGTCGATCCACATCGCTGATTTTGTATTTCTCATTATATGCTCGACCGTACTGACAGATAGAATTATCTTTATAGACATATTAATGGCGCTGATTATAGTGTTGCAGCCCTCGGTCCTCATGCTAACTTATATGAAAAAGGATATTTAAATTTACTTCTTATCTATTTGAGCATCTTATTTTCAATGACAGGACCGGATACTTTAACCGTAAAACCGTTCGCGTTCACGTGAACTACTTTTTTCTTTCTTTTTTCTTCCTACCTTATCAGAAAATTATTATAACGCCTAGCATTAGATTTCGCAGATAAGCATGGCGTATGAAGGTTCTCTGGTTCATTTCAGCGCATAGGACGTTTAAAAAAAGATATAAAATCGGGAAAACGCGAATGATTGGGAAGGGAAAGGCGATTAGAGGGAAAGAGAGAATTCGTAGCCGGCGTTTAAACCGCGGACCTTGAAGTCGGCGTTTAAAGGGTTGTAGGGATAGGTCGAGCGCGATCGAATTTAAGTGATAGACTATTATGGGAAAATTGGCGCGTTTCGCTTTGCGCACGCCCTTTAGATGCTCGGCGCGGGCGGGCCGCGCGTGCGCTTGCCGTAATAAACTCGGGAGGCGCGAAGGGCCAACAGACGATCCCCCCCCCCTCGGGGCAGACGTCGATTCATCGGGGAGCAATTACTTTCGCGCCTAGCGTTTTAACCGAGCGGCATTACGAGGAAGAGCCGGACGGGCCGGGGCCACCTCCTTCCGAGCGATATTAATTCAGGCGCGATACTCTTTACGAGCTGTAAGATCGCTATCGGAGGTTTATGGTCGCCCGGGACGCGATCGGGCCCCGCCGATAAGCAAATTGAAAATCGTGACTAATAATTTATAATAAATCTTCGAGGTAATTACAATGGGACGGAGCTTTGCTTTAATTATGAACCAATAAATTAAGAGCCGTCGGAGCCGTCGGAGCCTCGTCGGAGCCTCGTCGGGAGAAGCGCCACCCTGGCGATTGTTTCTACAGGCAAACAGGAGAGACTTGTCGGCTAATGACGAGGATGGTCATGCGCTACGGGTCGGGAAGAGGGAGGGAGGGGTTGGGAAGGGAGGGGTGGTGGGGTATGGGGTATGGGGGGGGGGTGCACGCGTAGCCTCTCGGACGAGCTCTGGCAATTAATTTTCCAATCGAGGCAACGCTCGGGCCTTCCTTTCGTCCGCGACCGATTTCCCAATGAAGAAATTGTTGAACGGCCGCCGAGCCCAAAAGATCACGAGTTCGAGATGAGCGTGGCATTAAATGCGCGCCTCTTTTTCCGTCTTTGCTTCATTGCGGTGCGTGCGCTCGGGCCAACTAGAGAGCCGGCGGGCAAAGGGGCGAGGGACCGAGGAAGGGAAGAGATTATTCAATGCGCGGAGCTTTACATAATGTCGAATGCCGGACTCCCGGTGCATCTCCGCCTCCTTTTGACTCCCCATCCTCCGCGCCACACACCCCCGTCCCGTCCCGCCTACTGTACATTGTGAACATTGTGAATCACGGCGAGCGAGGCTCACGCGCACACGAGACTCTCGCTTTGGCGCATTATTCTATACTATTTGTACATAAATGCCCTCTCGTCGGGCAAGCACGCGAAATCTCTCCTCTCCATTACTCCCCCCCCCCTCCGTCACTCGCTCCACCACTCCTCTACAATTCCTTAATGACAGTTGATCCCTGGCTAACCTACGCCATTACTATTCGTCATAAAGTACGAGACTCATGCTCGATTTCAAAAACTCAAGCTTTATTATATAAACGTCCGTTGACTGGAGTATCGAAAGACGAATAAATATTTAGCCGCGGTTCGCTGGAGCTCTGATGTAGCGGGCTGGTTTGCGTTGCTAAGTGCGCTGAGGAGGCTTACAGTGATGCAGCGCTCGCCCATTGTGCACAGACTCCGGTGCCACTGACGGCCATTATCGTGAATCGCTGTTATAAAAGCTACGCTTCATAGAGAGGCAGGGAGCGCTTCGAGAAATAAAGGGAAGTTGAGACGTAAGCTTATCGGACTACACATTATTAATCGACCTCATCCCATTACCGCATAACCAGCTCACTCTCACTCTCGCTCTCGCTCTCGCTCTCGCTCTCGCTCTCACTCTCACGTCGTAAGGGCGTCGCAGCCTACCCTTACATTATTTTCCATTATTTGTTAAGAATTGCAGAGAGATTCGAATCGGTCGATCGGAGAACTAAGTAAATAAATACGTCGGCTTATAAACAGACTGTGAAATCCAAAATGAAATTGCACCTGCACGTAAATCAGCTCCGTGTCTAAAAATAAAATGCTTTCAAAATCTTTGATCCGAAATACCCTTCCGTTTACCCTTCCGAAAGATTAATAGATTTGTTTATTTCACTCCGCCGTACTTGATTTGTGTACCAAAAATATCCCTTCTACAAGAAGAACTTCGTACAAGCTTTGAAAAACGAATAACTACGCATTGCAACGGAAACACATGGGACTGGACGAAAAGATTTTTTATACAAATACATACAGAAGTCGAAGACGTGGGGAATGCTCTCTTTTATCAATAATTAATAGTATAAAAAAATTAATTGTACTAATAATGCAATGATAATCGAGGATTAAACTAAGAACCTTAAACTTGCGTCCAAATGTATCCATTACGTCAGACGTTGAAAATTTTATTTTTACATTTCCGAAAACCCTAAATTAACCTTCCCACTATTAACCCACATATCCAAGTCAATTCGTCAATTATCTCTTCAGCTACAGAAATAAAGTTATAAAATTAAAAAATATTTCGTAAATTAAATACGCATTCAGTAACTCCCTAATCTCTTTCTAATTTACGTCATTTCCTATCAAATTTTCGCAACTGGATGAAAATTATTTTCTTACTTACTAGAGTTAACAATATGCGCACACAGGCACATGTGTGTAATAACGTATTTGCCTTGCTTCGTTGTGCGTTATTGAGTATAATGATTTAATAGCTTAATATCATCTATAAAAGCGACTACAATAAAAATAAATTCCTACCTCTCGACAAGAATATTGTAAAGTTTCATAAAACGCTAATTAAAGGTAGTAATAAAGTGTTAAAAGCGTTAGAATCGTATAGTGTCTCTCGTTTATCGCACGGAAAATATTTAATAAATAAATTGAGAACTATTTTAGAGAAGAAAAGCATATATTCATAAGAAAATAAGTATTAAAATGTATTTCTTACCGCTTATTCAACCATAGAAGAAAAAAAAATGGATTAATCGTTGCCTTTTTATACTGTTCATTTAATTGGAGACGCTTTTCAAACAATCCATAATGTATAAATTGTCTTTTCTTGTGCAAATCAATGGAAAAAGTGAAAAGTTTAAAATGTTCATTAGAGACGTTTTGTTTTTCTATCGTATAAATAAATATATAGGATGTCATTGAATTTATATTATGTGTGCGCGAGCACGCTCGTGGATACTGAGATTATATTAATCACGATTGTAGAATATTTGTTAAGGATTAGTCAAGAGTAGAATGTAAAATGCATTATGGAGTCAGAATAGGTTTTTAAAATGGATTTTTATTACTTAAGTATGAAACATAAACATTGGACCTGGAAGTTAAATAATAAATCATTGGTTGACTGACAAAAAGAACACGGGTTATGCTGTAATGAAAGCTAGGATCGAAAGTGATTCACGACTAGATTGGAAATTTAATACATTAAGTCTTAACTCAGTTGACTACCCTTATGGTGCAGGAATTAATCATCATAAGCCCGTGGAAAATGCGTCACTGAGCGAAACAAATATGTAATACGTAATTCCACGATTTCCATTGCTGCCGGTTATTTATCAACGATCTCGAGCCTCGGGGGTCTTCGGGCCATCGATTATTTACGGTTTGTTTTTGATTCTAAGTTAAAGCTGCAATCGGCGGCGTGGGGCTTTAGATATTCCCTGGCGGTGGCGGAAGGTCGGCGAGCCCGAAACAGTTTTCCTTAACTAAGGTCATAAACGACGTATTCGGAATCCACTCTCCGACTCGGTCACATTAACGAACATCAGAGCAGGCCGTAAGATTTATTTATCGATTTGAGCTGTAAAAACAGCTCCGGCGGTTCACGGCCTTATCTATCTGTAAACGATGGACAAATACGAATATTTAAGAGAACTGCCGAATAAAACGTGACTTTCAAATAGATTGGGAGATCGCCGCCTCGTGTCCAAAGGCGACCGAACCACCAAGTCCTTCGAGGAGAATTATAAAAATACCTGCTTATTTTTGGCGGAGTAATATATATTTTACTTTCGTAAGGTCGATTTTTACGAACAGCTCCATTCGTAGGCTGCGTAGCTCGAAACTATGCAAGCCAAAGAACCTGTTTCCAACAGATTCCTGGAACGAAGTTCAAATGCGTTGCACTTAGAGGCGCGCACTCGAAATAGACCTCCATCGTTCGTAACGGGTTATGTGATATGATTGGGAAAACTATCGTAGCGGAAGGGATCGCTTAATGATTTACAAGAGCTGCAGTGAAGTCTCAGTAAAAGAGTACAATATTGATGGATCGGATCGGCAGTCGCTCCCCTTCTCTATCGCACTGCTCGAGGAAACGTTCGAATGATAATCGAGCGAAAGCTTCGGCGATGACAATTAAACAGTCAATTCGCAGATTCGATCTCGAGCTCAAGAGCTTCTTGGTATAAGGATCGATTCCATGCGGGGCAAGAAAATTACTCTCGCTCCTCTCTTGCTTAATTGTTTCTACTGGTAGATCTTTTTTTTTTCTTCTTTACCCGAACTCACAAACGTCTGCTTGCCAATTCAAATTATTATAATATGTACAAATACGTATATTTTCTAAAGTAGCTTCTATTGCACATCTATAATATACGCTTCTACAAAGTCATCGTTTATGCGACGCAGCTGCATGCACATGATAATGGCTCAAGTTATATTGACAATTTGTATTTGCTTTATGTACGTGGGTATGTGTTGTTTTATTATTATTATTATTATTTGTTTTTATTTATTTTTTTTTTATTTTTATTTTTTTTTTCCAATCAATGATCTCGACATAATGGTTTGTGATATTATGCCTCATACTTGGGACACGGTATTTACTTGTACTAATGTAGTAACGAATAAGGTCACCGATACCGAGGTAAATTCAAGAACTCCACACGATGTAGGCAGCAAGTGTACGTAGACACTGGATGTATATATTCACGTGATATTAAAGTTATGAAATTAGATTTCGTCATCGAGCTATGAATAATAATTCCAGAATATAATAAGATTTTTTTACTTATCTCAAATTATGAAACAGAAAATTGAATGTCGACGTAAATTACATGTAAATAATTATTAATTAGAACTGAAATGATAATTTCAATTGCCTTTGCATGTATTCTCTCTAGTGGAAAATGGAAAATTTTTAACACCATTTTATTTCATGAGCTCAGGATCACCATCAAAACTTATCGCTGACATTTATTTAGTGAATACGAAATGTCTTCGTGTTAAATATGCTTATTGAAATAATTGCGAATAAAAAAATTGCTAGGCGTTGACTCATTCTAGCAATAATGATCTACGAATCAATCATTCAATGTATTTATAGATTTAACTACTCTTTGTTATTATACTAACATTTTATGAATAAAATAGATATCATAGTCTATCTAATGCTTATGAATTTTATGATTCAGACTTCAGAGTTTCATGTCTTTCATACCATTTCACTTAATTCAATTTTCATTCACAGTAAATAAAAATTCAACGATTATCATTATTCAGCGAATTCAAGAATAATTGTAATTAAAATTTTACCTTCTACACATTAATAAAATTAACAAAAATAGTCAATAAAAAAATCAGTTCCGCTTTAAGTCTTGTCCAAGTATATTTAGAAATTATTCTTTTAGTAATGAGATAATGACATAAACAGTGGAAGAAGGAAAGAAAAATAAACAATAATGAAATTTTTAATTACATAGAAACTTGATATCTTAGTATCATGAATGAGAACATCTTATCCTCCATAAAATAAACCATTATAAAGTAAAAGTCACAGCATTGTTTGATTTTTAATTTACCTAATCAGTAATCATTAGTGATAAATGATTTAAACACGACAAAGTTGTTGCAGTATTTATTTTGAATGAAAATCTATGTTAATAACTTGTATCGCGCTAAATGATCAAAACGAAACACGTATGTACTATACGCATACAGGAATTCCAAGTCGTTACTTAATTAAAGATAAAAAAAATACAATAGAAATGGTGTTAAGTCTTATATTCGGAGCTGAAATTCTCACTGCAATTATATTACTCATATTTATACTGAAAACTAAATTAAATAGAATTATTAAGAATTATCAAAATTTTTATTGACCATCATTATCATGATTATATTTTATTATTTTACGTATGTTTAGCATTTTTTTTTTTTTTTTTATTACTTACTATAAAATATTAAGTATAATCAATTTCTGTCAAAATACGTAAAATGAAGCCGTCACTTGTTTAAAAAAAAAACTATGTGATTTAAACAAAGCTTTTTTATTAAAATAAATTTAGTATTATGAAAATAAAACTTTTTTAAAGTTTTAAGGCATTGGTATAAAACTTCTACACATCAAATATATAAAAAAGTTTTATTACATTGTAATTTTTTCTATTTGATTTATTTATTCATAAGGTTTCATATACATTCTTTTATAATATCAGTGTCTATAAGATTATTTATGATAGCACTTTAAGCATCGTATACTATCAATTTCATTTAATAATTCAGCATTCACTGGTTTCGTTCTTACAAAATAAATGCATTGATATATTTACTTACAATTATACGCATTAACGGTACTTATTTTCATGAATTTAATGAAGATTTCAAAAATTCACATTTCTAATACGTGCATATTTATAAAAAAATTTTTTTCATTGACACGTAGCATATTTGTATACTAAATTTATAGAAGATAGAACAAGAATTATCTAATCTAATTAATAAATTATTATATAATATCATATTTATACATTTTAATAATCTCGTTAAAATGGAAAGTGTTGATTTCAAAACTCATTATTATATTATAGCCATTCCCACTTGCTTGCATAAATTGCTATCTTTGAGTAAGAGACTTTTACTCATTAATAGCAAAGAAATGTTATTAATAAAATTTCATATTCCATCTAAAACTTATAACGATGATATGTTTTTCAAAATTATTGAAATTAAAATTACGCGCATTAAATTGAATTAATGATTAAAACTAATCTCCAGCATTCGAATAAAATAAAAATATTTAAATATATATATCTATTTCAGAATATTAAAATTCAGATGAATGCTATAAAAATAATATTAATTAATAATACTGTTAAATTGTAATTTACTTGTTAAGGACAGTATATATTTAACGAGAATGATAAATATTATTAATCGAATTTGCCAAATTAAGCCAAATTATCTTTAAAACTTCCTTTGAATGTAAAATTTTTTAACATTGCAATTATACTTGTTAAGTTATTTCACGATCAAAAACCAATTAATTATATCATCAGCGTATTATTAACCGAGCCTTGATTTTAAAAAAGCTGTAGATCCTTTCTATTATTGTCGTTTAGAATTACGTAGCTAATTAGAGAAGCATTTGTGATTATTGATCATCATTAGCCTCTCATTTTTTATATAAATTTTTTAAAATTTATTTATAATAAGTTGTATCATTAAAAGTACTTGGAGTTGCTCGTAATGATTCTTAATTATGGTACTTTTATTAAAAAAAATATTTATGAAAACAAAGCCATTGTCATCACGAATCGATCAATTTTATTGTCTAGCTTATCATTCATTAAATTCAAATAATTCCTAATTATAACTAATTAAGCGTTGTTTGTTAATCTTCAATATTTGAAAATTCAATTAAAATAACTATAAATTTTTTATTTTTCGTGAAATAACATTATTATGAAACAGTATCTTTTTTATCGTTTATCATTATAATTCAGTCGCTTATTAAAATTATCTACGATTATTAATTGCGCTCATATGAATTCTTGTACATTTTTAGAGATACATTCAATGTTTTTGTATCGGATCGGTTATTAACAGCACTTTATCTGTATGAATTATAAAGTAATTCGTTAATAAGAGGATTTTATTGAATCGAGAGAGGACATTTTAAAACAACATCAATAAGCTGAAGATTTTCTGCTACATTTGGTATATGTTTGGGTAATATATTGTAAATACGTTGGCAACGTAAAGTAATATATTAAGTAAGATAATATATAAAGTAATATCTCATGCTTATAGAGTATATCTCATTAATATTTTTTGTATTTATCGTATTATCGAGACTTTTGAGTATTTTTCAAGGGAGCGTAATAAATTGGATTTTGAAGAAATTTAAGACTACGGATACCTTCGAGTGGGGCAGAATAACGAACGATTATGGTAAAGCTTAGCGCGAACGATGAATGAAAGACAAAAGTAATTTAATTAGGAAATAAAGCTTGTAATAAATCAACGCGAATAAAGCAGAGAAAAATCCATCGAAGCATTATATTTCGGCTTAACAGTAAACCTTTATGGTAGTAATATATATTGAAATTTAAAGGCATTTACTTGTAGAATAAACAAATAGTTCTAAGGCGAGCTCGCGATAAAAGAAAATTGCAAATATAAAAGAATTAGAAGCGCGTATTAATGATTACGAAGATGACGTCATGCATTCATTATATCACAGGTTTTATTAGGGGAGCGATAATTCTAAAATATGTGAATTTTATATAGTATATCCAATGCAGAAGATGAAATATTACTTAACATATTATGGGAGTAAAGAATTATTTATCCATGTTTTACAACGGCAAAGCTCTGCGAATCGTATTAAAAAAAAAAAGGAAAAAAAAAAGAAAAAAAACGAGCCAGCAGATATACGCCTATATATCAAATAAAATTGAATGAGAGCCTCGAGAGCATAAGTTTTTCTCTATTCTCCTAAGGTAGGAGTAGGATCCCTCCCCCGTATCCCCCATCCGCATCCCCCACTACCACGAGAGCTATATGCGCGGCAGAACTTTATTATGCAGAAAAGGAAAAAATTCCAGTGTTCACGGCAGAAAGATCTTTATAATATGAGTTATGTAAAAGACGGCCGCGACGACAAGTCTTCCTATCCTCAGGCGAACCCTGCCAGTCGATGTCCTTGCTTGCGTTGAAAGTGAAATCGAATCCGGTATTTTATTATTATTCCTTCGCGAGGCCCCGCCAAGGATACGGAGATTAATTTATATTACCGGCAAAAGGAGCTAGTCGCATGCGGAACGAGGAATAAAATGCAATTACATCATTGAAGTCGGCCGACGATTTCTAGAGCTTCTCGCGCTCACTCCCGATCGTCGGTCCGATTGCCGGGACCCAATTACTGGGGCCCAATAGTCGGGACCAGGGAGCAGCCTTTCAGATGCCGACTTCAGGGGCCACCTATCGCTCCCGCGCGGAAAATCCGTTCAAGCATGGACGACCTTCTACTCGGAAAATCGGCGACGTGTCCCCAAAGCGAGATAAAGCCCGCCCGCCCCCGCCCCTGCCCGTACCCGAGAATTCGAATAATCCGACCGGGGAGGAAGCTTACGTCGGCTTACGGCTCCCCATCTCCATTCGCTTGCCCCAGCCATCCATCCGTTAGTCCCCTAATTTCCCTGCAATAATCGTTCTTGGCGCGTTCGAGGCCCGAGGCCTCGCCAATTACGATTAACACTCGCGATCCCTCACTTGCGGAATAAACAGTCCGCGATCAGAGCTCGAAGTAATTATTCCTCCCGAACCAAACTCCTATTCCTTTTTGCTGAAATGCCCGCTCTTTGAAGGTTTATGGGGAATTCACTGGCTGGCCGAAGAGTCCGGATGCTCGCTCGTCACCCGGTCGTTAAGTGAAAATAGCCCGGGGATTACGAATTCGGGAAACGTAAAACTGAGGCTGTCTTAATAGCGTACAAGTAGTTGGACCGGCGAGAGAGACGAGAGAGAGAGAGAGAGAGAGAGAGAGAGAGTGGCAGAGTGAGGGGAGAGGAGAGGAGGAGTGGGGAGAGAGGGGTGAGTGGTGGTGGCGGTGGGGGCGGGGGGGGGGGGGGGGGGGGGGGCGGGGAGTCCCGATAACGGTTACAATTATGTTTTTTTTTTTAGGGATTTAGCGGCGGTTTTAGGCCTTAATGGCTCGGCTCGGCTCGGCTCGGCTCGGCTCGGCTCGAGTCGAGTCGGGCTCGGGGATACGTTTTCGGTACTCAGTGCCCGGCGTACGAGCTGTTATTGCGGCGCAAATTGGGGCTAGCGTGCCGGTCGACGGTCAGGCGGGGGAGGAGGAGGAGGAGGAGGCGGAGGAGGAGGAGGAGGATGAGGGGCGGTACAAAGAGAAGCACGAGCCGCGTTCTCAGGTGGCCGTGTCGGCGGGAAGAAAATAAAAGCCCCGCGCGTAAAGCGCGCCTCGGTTAATCGATACATCCGATCTGGATCGTCCGTGGGGCTCGGGCCCCGTACGGGGGCCGGCCGCATCGTCCGGTCGTTATTACAGTTTCCGCAATCGCGGAATACTTTCGCAGCGATAACGGCCCGGCCGATTTCACTGACACTTTCTCGATAATTATGCGTGGCGCAGCACCGGCTGCTGCTACTGCTGCTACTGCTGCTACTGCCCGAATAATCGGATTTGTTAGAAAGTGGGCGGGGTAGGGGGCCAGAGGCAGTTAAGCTCTCGACCACGTGCTCGCTGTCGCGCCGATTAATCGCGATTAGCCGGAGCTCCCTTGCCCGGGTCGCACATTGTCAGCCCCGGGCGCGCGCCTATGCGAGCTAAATCATAATAAGCACCGGCATAGAGCCGCAACTTGCTAACCAAAGAGAAAATCTCCTCTCCGATCGCGGACTTACGCAAGCGTCATAGCATTTTTCCAATAGCCATCGGGGAGAACTGAAAGACCCAGTTGACGAAACAATGCACGGTCGGTCGGTAACGACGCAGCGGACTTACGACTTACAAGGACGCCGTGGGTGCCAATGAGGAAGTCGAAGCTCGGCTTCGGACGGGCAGGGGGGCAGGGAGCCGATTGTCCGACAGCCGGGGCTGGACTGACTGGGGACCGTCGCCAGCAGCTGTCCGGCCTAGCGGATGAACCTCGGCCAGCTACGAGAGCCCCGACGAGTGACTGCCCCCACCACGAAGAAAGGACGCGCTTGCAAATTGGCTAATGCTTGCAAGTGACGGCGAAGATGCGCTAATACCCCGGCCAATACATGTGCAGGAAGACGAAATTCCAATGCCTCGGGGAGATTGACTCCCTCTCTGTCGCTCGCCGATGCTTGCATAACGTCGAGCCGCTGGACGCGATATTCTTAGGAGACGGCTCTGGCTCTAGTCTCGGGCTCGTCTAAGTCTTGGAAGACGTCGTGGCTCCTTCCTACATCGGCTCGGTGACGTCACTCGGCATCGAGGCTCGCTACCTGCATAATCGATTGGAGGAAACCTTTCTTTTCCACGGCCGCCGATCGTAAATACTTTTCTTGTATCTATAATCCCAGTGAAAATACCATAAACTGGTCTGGGCCGGCCGCAAACGGCCAATCGCAACGCTATCGATAAAGTACTCCCTCCTCGCCCCAACCTGAGCATTAGATTTCTTAGCTTCTTTTATTTATTTATTTATTTGTTTAATATTTACAGATAAATCAGCGATTGTTTCGTCCGGCCGCTTCCATTATTATACCAATCCATTAGATCAGATGAAAGGAGACTAAAAATTAGCGTCCAAACGGCAACAGGTCCTCGCTAATAAAATTAAAACTAACCCCTCTCGGCGACTAATGATGATAATAATGATTATGATGATGATTATGATGATGATTATAATGATGATATTATTATTATTATTATTATTATTATTATTATTATTATTATTATTAATATTATTATTAATATTATTACTATTATTAATAGTAGTAGTAATAATGGTAATAATAATAGTAATAATAATAAGTGAGTAGACGAATATACTTGAATTATTACGAAACTTCCCTGGAAAACGTACAGGACTGGTAATATTTACAAATTACCTGATTAAAGCAATCATTATATTCTGGACAGATTTTCATAGTGTACTTGGCGGCATCCCCTAAAAATTCAGCGTATTTTCTAAAATTGGGATTGAAATCGCTTAGCGTGCGAGAACGTGTAATACTATCTAGATCCCGCAAAATACAAATGATAATTGAATATCTTTGTGTGAGAAATAACAAATATAATTATGATTGAAAAGGCTCGCGAATAAATGTCCCAATACTGAGTCTAATATTTTTTATGAAAATCTTAGAACGACAAATATTTTAGAAATTCTATTCAATAGCTCCAATTCTATATACATATAAATATATATTAATCCTAATATTACATATGTATATGTATGTAACTAAAACTACTTTCTAAAGTAGATCAATTTGTTCGAATTTTAATAACTGTGTACACGAGTGAAATAAATTATTTATTTCTCTTACAATTTTCTCCAGATGCGGCGCGCGAATCGGTAAAAGCTCTTGCCATGGAAATAAAATGCATTATACGATAATACATTTGTCATAAACGTAGCACGTAATTTTAATATACGGCAATGATTTGCAAATATCGCTTCTCTCTCTCTCTCTCTCTCTCTCTCTCTCACACACTCTCTGTGAGTCAGATTTCGAAAATCTGTGCCAGTACGTTTTTTGACACTCGATCGGAAATACTGACGAATCATCCACATCGTCTGCTTTATTCATTTATCCGAGTACATAATTATTTTGTACATAAATATAGCAGAGTAATGTACTTTACGATGAGTAGGAAGGGAAAAAGAAAGCCGCCGGCACATGCATCGAAATATCAAGAGACATCATCGTAAATGTAAGTCATTTAAGAGTATTTAAATGGCATTAAAGCTAGAAAAATATTCGCTTATAAAGCGTAATAATTAGTATTTCGAAATCAGGGCGAAAAATCCTTTCGACTACTCTTTCGAGGCCCTGTGAAACACATTTGACGCTGCAATAAGAAAATTGTGAATGGAATAAAGATCTTGTTAAATAATAAATCCATTAGCTGGAAACGAAAAAAAGGAGAACGTTCGGAAATATTCAGTTATTGACTTTCTAAAAAAACGATTTTTAATCTAGGAAAAAAGAAATGGTATACTTACAGAGTAATATTTGCCGTAATATAGATTAATTTCGATATTTCGTTTGATCGTATGCCGTAAGGCACTCGCAGTTACGAGACTTTCTTTAAATGCGTATTGTAAGTCGCGGTATACTATTCGGGACATTGAGATAGTAATTTTTTCTCTACATTTCGGTCAATCCGACGGTCATTCTGGCGTTCGTTCTTAATAGCTGTTCGGGGTGCATCCGTACTCAATGTCTAAATGTATCGACTTGCGTGCCCTTAGCTAATTGAAAATAAAACGTAAGATCGAGGGAGGCAATGAAGAGTTTAATTAACGGAAGGAACAATAAGGGAATGGCAAGTGGAAAAGAAAGCGCCTCGAGGGTGGGGGGGAGTGCGAGGGCGGCAGGCGAGAGCGGAGCCGGTGAAAGCTTAATTTGGTGAGGCTCTCGTGACGCGAAGCTCGGTATAAAAAGCTCGAGCAACGGTGCATCCGGAGCTCGTCATGCAGCTCGAGCTCATGCGGATACAAAAATAAAGAGGAAAAAATTTAAAAAAAAAAAAAAAAAAAAAAAAACACGGCTCTCTAATGCGAGCGGTCGAGTTGAGGAGGCGAATCTGCAGGATGGGCTGGGCGGTGACACGGGGGAAACAGGCTAGACGAGCCGAGCGCGGCAGGTAAGGAGAACCTAGTTCCTCAGTGACGTCGAAGGTTGGGTTCGGATTGGGTCGCGGTATTTCGTGGCGAGTCGAGCGATGAAATTCGAAAGTATGAGCCCCAGCGACACACACGCACCGTGCGAAAAGTTAGCTTAGGCCAGATCGATCGGGTCCCGAGAGCACGTGAGAGCCACGTAGAAAGTCCTCGGGCTCTCCACGGCCGAGACTCGCCCGCCGTTTCTAGTCGAGTTTTTTTTTTTCGACCTCCCGCCCGTCCGCCGGCCCGCCCCCTCGCCCCACCATCCCACCCGCCTTTGTCGCGCGGCTCTGATCGCTGTTTAAGGCCAGCGCGCGGACGCCTCCAGCAGCGGCATCATCTTCCTCGGCTCGCTCCGACTCTAACGAACCCGCTTTGTCACTATAAATCGAGGAGTCGAAGAATGCGCCGGCAAATTTACTAACAATGCCGAGCCTGACAGATAATCCAGAACAAATGCGACGGCTACCGCTGCTTCTCCATTTTCTCTTCTTTTCTCGACTCGAGAGTTTTATCGGGAAAATTAGGAAACCATAATTCGAAACTCCAATTCAACTATAATGTCTTTCAAATATGCACGCGCATAACTTTATCCGAATTGAGCCGACACATTCTGGACTGTAATTAAATTACAGCCTACCAGGTCATACATTTTTTCTTCTTTTCTCGGATATACCTCAAAGAAAATGTTTGTTCAAAATATATATGTATATCTATATGTATATGTATATATATAGTGCTCCCGTACTATTTACTTTAATCGATACTTCGGAGCGACTGTTGCGTTCCCGCTTCTCCTTACCCCCAGCCTCGCCCTCACCCTTGTCAAATATACAGACATTTCATTTTGCAAGCAGTTAAATGCAATTGACTGCAATAGCGGCGACATGCATTAGTCACAGTAATAAATGTTTCGAAGATTGCATAAGATCTATTCATTGTTAGAATTTCATTCATATTTATAAATGATACAGAGAGGTCAACAATTTGTCTTTATTATTCCAAAAGTATTTTTATTTTTTCTTCCTAATACTACTTACACGAGAGACTTTTGTTTCTCAACATAAATGTACAATACTATAAACGAGCTACTTCCTTTGGCTTAATATAATTTATAAGCGCACAATGCGAGCGCGTGTGTACGTGGTTCGGAAATTTCTCTAGCTCCGTGGCTAGAAAATAAGGAATAACGGATGAAATCAATTTAATTTTGATAAAGCTATAATTATTTGCATTGAATTGGTCAAGGGACAGTAATTACTTGTAGGAAGACAAAGAGAATGATAATAACAAAATTGTTTAATTGCGAATTGTATAAAGTGATTTCGACCTGGAGTGGTAAATTCTTTAATGAAGTAACAAATAGCGATGAATACTAACTACGGAAATTTACGCGCGCTACATAGAGTAATTTAGGGGTTGAGGGAAGAAGAGAGAATACCGAATGAAGCAATACGAATGCTTTAGATGAGCAAAAATCGAGACACGCGGCTGCGAATGGCGTATAAGGTTTCGCGTGTAATGTGCAAATAAAGTAGACTCGGCAAACGAGGGGATGTAAGTGCTGCTGGAGAACCCGCGATCCGAACAATGCAAAATAAATGTTAAAGCACCGGCGATATCGATAGGTAAATGTCTCTGGCGGAGCGAATGAGTTGCCCCGCGAGCAAATCAATACGACGCGTGAGAGAGAAAAAGAGAGAACTAGTGAGGGGGGATGGGGCGGGAGGGAGGAGAGCCGGAGAGTACGAGTTTATTAGGGGCACGGCTCGAGGCAGTGCAATTAATCTCGATAGGCGCGTACATTTTAAGCGCGATTGGGAAATATTGTATGAAAAAGGCCGCGCGCGGGTAAAAGGTAGCGGTGGCGACGACGTCGGAGGAGGTCGGGGAGAGGAGCTCGACGACTAGTCCTACGATCACGTCCCGTTGGATGAGGCCGTGGCCTCCCTACTCGGTAGAGTCCCTCGTCCTCTCTCGTCCGAACTTCCGCGAGATTTTTGCTAAAACGGACGGAGAAGCCGAGCCAAGGCCTCGGGAGCCTCTCTGCTCCAGGTATCCCTCGTCAAGGAGATGTGGGCCTTCGTATCCACTGCCAGGATCTAACCGGACGCGCTTCGAGCAGTCATAAAAGGGGAAAGGCTGGAGGGCCCGGATAAAAAGCCGCGAGTAGGTGGGACCCGTATTACAAAGTGCGCATCTGCGCGAAGGCTTCGCGCGCAAGGCAGACCGGTTTTATCCGGCTCCTCGGATGGCCTACGGAAGAGCTCGTGCCCGCACTCTATAAATGAAGTCCCGTCCCGCAGGATCGACCGACTCTTTGGTCTCCCTCCGACCGCGTCCCTGACGCCACTCCAGCGTAAACAGACAGACAGACAGACAGATAGATAGAAACAGAGATAGAGAGAGAGGGAGAGAGCGAGAGAGAGAGAGAGAGAGAGAGAGAGAGAGAGAGAGGGACTGGCATCCAGCCGCGGCCGGACACCCCGACCCCCTCATCTCCTGACCACGATCCTCCTCAATTTACGTTCCACCAAGGCGACCTTGGCTCTCTGGAATTTTTGGCGCGCTCAATCACCCCCCCTCCCCTCCCCTTCTCCTATCCCGGACGCCGTACCGCGACCTTATCTCCACCACCAGGTAATCATAATAAGAGCTGATAATGGGTCCTCGGGCATTCTCCACACTAAGTGCGAATGAGCCATCAGTTCTTCTCTCTCGTCACAGAGCTTGCTGCCCGGCCAGCAGCCGCCCTTGGCCATTCCCATGATGTTTATTTCATTCCCCGGCCACAATCCTTGCTCAGAGTACTCGAGAATTTAGAGTACAATCCACTGCTCCCTCACTTTTTTCGCCCTCGTTACGTATAATCTCTCTGACAATGCTCGGCCAAGAGATCCACGATAAAGCTGCTTTCACCTACTCTCGAACGACTTGCTATCTCCCAAATCTCCCGGCATTATCACTCCCAATAACCCCAATAACCTTCGACTTATCACATCGCCGAGCTTTCCCGCCCAATCACTTGCTAACTCCCTCGGGTCGCTAAACCTAAGCCGCAAACGACGTCTTCGTTCTATAATTTATTATTTTCTTTCGCTCCCTTCCCATTTCCAAACGAGTTTCTTTTAAAAACAACCTTTAATTCCAGAGCGGCCCGCGGTGGAATTCTCGCCTTGCTTACTTAAGCGCGCGCACCACCTCCTATTCAAAAATTCATCGACTCCGTGAGATACGGAATTTATTCCGTAAGAAATTGGTGCGTAGAGAACGTTCAATATTTATATCGCTTACACTCCTATATTTTATTCTCCGACTTGAGATCATGCTTCAGATCCCTATCGGAGCCAATCTGATCCCATTTTAATAGTAACACATTACCGCGTATTAAATCCGCGTTTTTAAAATAGATCGATATAGATTAGGAATTACTGATACCCATATCCTTTATCTACTTCTCATTTAGAAAGTTCTGGGGATTCCGTAACATTCCAAACGTACGACGAATAATACCAATGCCGTCGAATGATTAAATATTTACTACGGCATTTAACACGATATTTTACTTAAAATTATAATAAATTTACATAAAGATCATTTTCAAAATTTTGTAAGCTTTAACGTTAAACTTTACTTTTGACTTTGCCTCGCGAATTTGTCATTACTACGCTATATTTACTTCACTCTCAAATCATTACTTTTTCTACTTCTTCTTCTTCTTCTTCTTCTTCTTCTTCTTCTTCTTCTTCTTCTTCTTCTTCTTCTTCTTCTTATACTGCTTCTTTTTATTATTATTATTATACCTCATTATTATTGCTGTTGTTATTATTATTATTATTCGTTACAGTGCTTTCGTTACATTGTTCAGACTAATTAACCATTACTTACTAACTGAAGCTTTTATCGTTAAATCACATTTACTTTTCATGAGACTACATATATTAGCTTATATTTTGCCGAAAAAATCATTACTCCGATTCTGACAACAGAAATTTATTAACATATTCACGTTGAAAAGTAGACTATTGTCTTAAACAGAAACAGAACACATAATGGAACGACGTTCTCTTTACACGCAAATGCAGATTACGAAATATACAGTAAAGTTTAAACAATAATCTGTAATAAAAGTTAATTCGTTCGATTCAAGAGACTCAAGAGTGATCTCATTACTTCCTCCTTATTTTATCTTATAGTCGAATGACGAAAGGGTAATATTATAATAAACTGATATTATGAAATCAGGCCCCAAAGTAATATCAAGCATGCCTGAAAATTACTTGAAAATTTCATTGAAAATACTTGATTGTAAGATGATACATTGACTTATTGGCAAAAAAAAAAAAAATAAAGAGAGAGAGAGAGAGAGAGAGAAAAGAAAGTAGCATGTTATTCGGCTTATGCAATAAAATAATACGAGAAATAATAGAGAATAATGAAATAGTGGAAGCGCGTTTAATGGCCAGAGATAATCCGGTTGAATATTTGAGTCGCTTGAAGGGAATCGAATATTCTCGAATTATTATTAAATGTAGAGTTGTTAAATCACGCTGAAGACAATGATTTAGAATTACCGTGAAAATATATTGAGTCAAAAGGTAATAAAGAAATCAATTTATAATAAGGTATTACGAAAAGTCGCGAAAAAAATATTACTATGCCAGTGGTAATTAGTCGGTTATTATGAATATTATCTGTGCGTTGTAAACGCCTCTTATTTAATGAAATTTAATGAAAAAACAATTTATCAAAGAGCCGATAACATTAATATGAGCCTCTAATAATAAAGAGTTTCACTTTGAAACACGGTTAAATCGTAGCATAATGCCTTAATGCATCTGGTTACGACTGGATACGACTGTCCCACCCATAATACCACGCCGCGCTTAAGTTTCGCAAAAAAAAAAAAAAAAAAAAAGAACTTGTGATTAATTATTTTCCTCCTTTCGCCATAGGTGTACTTCCGAGGTGCTTTTTCATTAGGATCGACATTCTTTATAAACCGAGAGTAATTCAATAGTAAGTCTAGCTAGCGTATTGAAATTAGTTGAGAATAAGTATTGTAAAATGATAATACAGTGGCCAGATAACGTCATTAGCACATAATTTATTAATTTGAATTTGTAATTAAATAGGCGATAAGTTTCGTGAAAGTTAACGGTCTCGAGCTCATGCTCCGAGGCGATGGTCTTTGGCAAATAGCATCCCTTCGATTGCTATAGCCGCATTAGCTAAAGAATTCGAGAAGCAATAGCTGCGAATCTAATGCTTTTCGAGCTCCGAATTAATGTCGTCCCCGCAGTGGGACGGCGGTCCAATAGGTGGAAGGTGCACAATAAAATCCCGCTCTCTAGCTCAACTCGCCGTGACCTTGCCAAATAGAGCGGCTACATTTTGCGCTACAGTGGCGCGTGGTTATTATTCTCACTTTGACAATTATATATTATATCAGTGAACTCGTTTCAAGAGGATTAACATAACGGTACGCTACGTACTGGCTCATTGTTTTCTCTTATTGTTCTTTATAACTTTTAAGTTTCAGGGATTATAATTATAATTGAATGATCATTTTATAATGAGGTATGAATTATGAAACCTAATGTCCCTAATAAAAAGTCACCTTTAATACGTATAAATAGTCGATAGGTATTTTTACCAATTATGAATACAAAAAATATTGGTTGCCGATCCGTCAGAATTGTTACCCCTGTATATTTTCATTTTAATTGAGACTAATTGTCATGCGCAAAAAATAATAACAACAACAACGACGACGACGACGACGACGACAACAAAAACAGGAGTACGAATCGATCGCATAAACGAATGATCTCAACGGTTATTAAAGTATGTGTCGTAATGATGTCATTTGGTAATAAAAATTACGTAAAAAAGTGTTAGTGATAACATTGACAGGTCGTATTATATATATATATATATATATATACATATATTTGCGTTTATATGCATGTACAAAAGTAAATCATAACACTGCGCTAAAAACTTTTGTATAAATTTAGAGTCAGTATTTTTTAATGTATACATAATTACATAAATAATAAACTTTATCTTCTGCAGCTTTCCAAATATGATGATCACTTTTAAGAGGCTATTATATTACGTTTTACCCGAATATAATTAAGTGGAGGTACACAGAATGAGTTGTGCATATAGTCATTAAAGTAATTTTGGTTAAATATTTTGTTTAATGATTTGTGGATTACTACCACGATATGCAATCAGTGCAGGATATACTTTCTTTCGAGCTGATTTCTTTTTACGACCGATGTATT